>BSBK01002741.1:0-452500 GCA_027943335.1 Chamaecyparis obtusa | reverse complement strand
CCACCTAGGAAGGTTCCAGAATTTTTAGCCAACAAGGCCAACCAAACTTAGAATTATTTTATTTTTCATTTTATTACATCAAAGTCAGCTCAAAATAACTTTTGAAACCCAAATAGAAATTTTGAAGGAAAATCATTTTCTGCCATTTCAGGTGACCCAACTTCCAGAGACCATAAGTCATCACCCATTGACCCGATTGACTATTATAACCCCATTTCAGAAAGGGCACGAGGAGCTCTACAACACTTTACTCAAGCAAGCTTCATTCAACTAAAAATTTGACCTCATCCAGGGCCTCTAAAGCCTTCAAAATTGAGTTCAAAGTTTCTGTACCCTATTTCCAAAATTGAAAAGTTTCAATATCTTCAAAACCAGACTTGATCTAGCAATGAAACTTTACAGGCAGGCTGATATGACTAAGATGAACCTCCAACTATGAAATCGGAACATTCCGAGATCGTATGACCAACTTACTAAAAATAGCAAGTTTCCATAAATAGCAACTCTACACAAGATAGCACTTATTGAAAAGAAACCATAAATATTTTTGGGTGATGCAAGATTGCTCTTACACCTAGGATGCTCCTGCATCAGACACCCAGGGTAATTTGAGAAGTGACCCTGTCACGACTCAGGTGTGAAGAGGGAAACCAAGATGGTTAACCTCCTGCTTTGTCAGCCATGATGAATCTTCAATAGGTCATCCTTTCCACTTGACCAGATATTCTTCATATGTCATGTTCCTTGTGCTTCCACCAACACGACTGTCCAGTATATCTTCAATCTCCTTAGTATCTGAACTAGTTGCTAGAATACTCCACTATGCTGCTGTGATCTCATCTTCAACACCTCCTTCATGATACTCTGTCAAATCTGAAATGTTAAACACTAGTAAAATATTTAGCTCAGTAGGCAATTCTACCTCATATGCATTTCCTGAATCATGCTTCTTTAGTATCTTACATGGCCCAAACTTCTTCATTTTTAGCTTTTTGTATGTACCAACTGAAAATCGCTCCTTCCACAAATGAACCATGACTTCTTCTCCAACCTAAAATTCCTTATGCCTCCTTTTCGCATCTACCTTAGCCTTATACTATCCATTCATCTTGGTAATGTGCTTCCTCACCTCCTCATGGATGTTCTTCAAATGTTCTGCAAAATCCTCAACTTCAGCACTACTTATTTCTCCTTTATCTATCTTCCTCAACTCAGATGCATTTCTGGGACTACTTCCATATACAATCTAGAATGGTGATTTACCAGTGCTCCCGTTGACAGAATTATTATATGCAAATTCTACCTGTGATAAAATCAAATCCCATCCTGTTGGCTTATCTCCAACCAAACATCTCAGCAAATTCCCCAAACTCCTATTGACCACCTTTGTCTATCCATCAGTCTGTGGATGATGTGATGAACTGAACTTCAAATCTATCTTCAACTTCTTCCATAATGTATGCCAGAAATATCCAACAAACTTAGTGTCTCGATCTGAAACTATGGTCTTTGGAAAACCATGTAGTCTCACTACTTCTCTGAAAAACAATTATGCTACATAAACAGCATCATTAGTCTTCTTGCAGGGAATAAAATGTGTCATCTTTGAAAATTGGTCAAACACCACAAAAATTGAATCATGTCCCCACTGAGTCCTCGGTAAACCAAGAACAAAGTCCATACTGATATCCTCCCAAGGATTCTCTAGTATAGCTAATGGCTAATACAACCCTATATTCTGCTTCACTCATTTCACCATCTAACATACTCTGCAACTTTGTATAAACTTTTTCACATCTTGCTGCAACTGTGGCCAATAATAATTCTCACTAACCAAAGCAAGGGTTTTATCATGACCAAAATGTCCAGCCAATCCTCCGCTATGCTTCTCTTTGATGAGATTCTCCCTCATAGAACTTCATGGAATGCACAACTGACTCCCCCTGAATAGCATATCATCCTGAATGATAAAATCCAACCACGTCATTCTGTCTAGAGTAACAGGTTCTTTACAAGCTTTCCAAGCTTCACCAAAATCAGGATCCTCTGGATACAAATTCTTGAGTTCCTTGAACCCAACCACCTCAATCTGCATCTTTGTCAGCAATAGTTGCCTTCTGCTAAGCGCATCTGCAACCCTGTTAGACTTTCCACTTCTATGTTTCAAAACAAATGTATAACTCTACAAAAACTCAACCCATTTCAAATGCCTCTGATTCAACTTTCCTTGACTATTCAAATATTGCAAAGCTTGATGATCAGTATACAAAACAAACTCCTTAGGAAGCAGATAGTGTCTCCACTTCTTCACTGCTTGAACTATAGCATAAAACTCCTGATCATAAACATAATATTTTCTCTTGGCATCATTCAACTTCTCATTGAAATAAGCAATAGGTTTACCTTTTTGGCTCATAACAGCTCCTATAGCAATACCACTAGCATCACAGACTACTTGAAACACCTTATTAAAATTTGGAAGTGCTAAAACAGGTTGTTCTGTAACTTTTTGTTTCAACAATTTAAAACTCTTATCTACCCCATTAGTCCATTTGAACTATTTTCTATCCCCTCTCATTGTTTCAGTCAAGGTTCCACAAATACTGCTAAAATTTCTGATAAATTTTCTATAAAAGCTAGCCAAACCATGAAAAGATCTTACTTCAGTAGCACTCCTTGGAGTAGGCCATTCAAGGATAGCCTATACTTTCTCTAGATGCATTTTTAGACCTTCTATTGAAACTATAAATCCCAAATACACTAATTCCTTCTTCACAAAGCTGCACTTCTTCAAATTAATCAACAATTTCTTATCTCTCAACTTCTCAAACACCATACGAATATGCATCATATGTTCCCCCAATGTCTTGCTAAAGATCAAAATATCATCTAGGTAAATAATGACAAACTTACCCAGAAATTCTTTTAGAACCTCGTTCATGAGTCGCATGAAAGTGCTCAGTGCATTGGTTATCCCAAAAGGCATGACTAACCACTCATACAGTCCTTCTTTTGTCTTGAAGGTAGTCTTCCATTCATCTCCTTCTCTGATCTGAATCTGGTGATATCCACTCTTCAGATCTATCTTTGAGAAATACACAGCCCCACTCAAACAGTCCATAATATCATCCATTTGTGGCAATGGAAACCGGTACTTGATTGTGATCTTGTTTATTGCTCTAGAATCTATACACATCCTCCATTCTCTATTCTTCTTTGGTGCTAATATCGCTGGTACAGTACAGGGACTCAGACTCTCTCGAATCAACCCCTTTTGCAATAATTCATGTACTTGTCTATTCAACTCTTCACTTTATGCTGGTGTCATTTTATGTGCTGCCTTGTTTGGAAAACTGGCTCCTGGAATCAAATCCATCTAATGACTGATCTTCCTTACCGGTGGTAATCCATCAGGTATATTATCAGATACAATATTCTGAAACTCATTCAACAAATCTGCAACCTCTACAGGTACATCCTCCAGTTCCTCTTTACTGGCTTTTGGAATTAAAGCAAAACACACATGCTCATGCCTCATACCATTTAGGAATTTTCTTCCATCAAAAAAAGTTATTCTTGCATTACCACATACATTTTCTTTGGTCTCCTTCAATGGTTTTAGCTTATGTCGCACTCCATCCTTTGTTAGGGAATAGGTATTCGCACGACCATCATGTACAGCACATCTGTCAAACTGCCATGGCCTACCCAACAACATGTGACATGCTTTCATAGGTATGATATCACATAGTACCTCATGATGGTACCCACCAATCTTGAACTTTACTAGGCACTGTTCATTAACCATGACCTTGTGGTCATCCTGCACCCAAGCAATCCGATATGGATGTGGGTGTTTCTATCTCCTGAGCTTCAACTTTGTCACCATCTCTTCTGACACCAAATTTTTAGTGCTTCCACTATCAATAATCACATCATAGCATTTACCCTCACACTTGCATTTAGTGAGAAATAGGCTCCTCCTTTGCTCAGGTTCATTCTCACCACTCAACAGGACTCTTCTGTTAATCAACGTTTCTCCTCTTTCAGCACCTTTAGAATTTGATGATCTGGCATCTTCATCTACATGTGCAACTTTGGCCTGGCCTTCATTCCTCCTATCCATCCTTCCTTGGTGTTGAGGACATTCAAATGCCCTATGACCTTGTTCTCCACAGTGAAAACATGTTCCACGGAAGCCTCCTCTTCCTGAACCTTGTCCTCTTCCTCTTCCTCTTTGATCTCTATTGTTCTGATCTTGGAAACGATTGGAATTATTTTCTCTCTAATTTTGACTGCTACTGGCCTCATCCTTCTTTTTTGGATCTTCATTTCGGCCTCCATATGACCATCCACCAGATCGTCCACTACAACCTCTTCCGTTTTGTCTACTCTCAAACTTCTTGTTTAGTTTTTCCTCTACTTTTAGGGCAAACTGGTATGCCTCTTCAATACTATTCATTCGAACCAGATTCAGCTCTTCCTAAATGCTTAGCCTCAACCCATTAAGGTAACGAGAAACTTTCTCCTTATCCACTTCTGCATGGCTTGTTCTGATGAGGATTCAATAGAACTCCTCTGTATACTCCTGAATAGATCTTCCTGCTTGCTTCAAACTTTGCATCTTCTTTAATAGGTCAAGCTCATAATTAACAGGAATGAACTGTCGCTTCAATTTATCCACCATTCGATCCCATCTTGTGATTTTATCTTTCCCTCTTCTTTTTCACTCCAATTGAATCTCTTGCCACCAGATCTTCACATGACCTTTCAGTCTATCCTTCACGAATTTGACCCTATCAGGATCCTCAATATCTTCATACTCAAAATATTCTTCACATTCATTGATCCAGTTGATCAACTCCTCTGGGTTCAGATTTCTTGAAAATGCAGGAACCTCAATCTTAGGTCTTTTCTCGATCTTGAAAATGGCTCAGAAAAGTCTTTCTTCCTCCTAGTTCACAACTTCGACTTCTCCTTCTTGATCTTCTTCTTCAGCTTCATCCTTGCTTTCGTCTCTGACATTAAGATTCATTCCTCTGTGAATCTCCTCTTGCAATGCTCGCACTTGTTTCTAGAGCACTCTAACCTCAAGTGTTACAACACTAGCTCTTCCACCACATTCCCTTTGTAGAGGCATTTTCATGATTCTCGCTGAAACCCTAACCACGATCCTAGCACAAACTGCCTCACAGTCGGTGACCTGTTTACACAGAAACCCTAACCCATGGTCCTAGCACAAACTATCTCATAGTCGGTGATCTGTTTACACAGAAACCCTAACCCACGGTCCTGGTGCAAACTGCCTCACAATCGGTGATCTGTTTACACACTCAGGAACTCCTGCTCTAATACTACTTGATGAAGGGTGCTCCCCTTAATACCACAAATATAACAGAAACAAAGAAACAACAACAATATGCAAGAATAGAAAATTGGCTTCTTATTATCTCCGCAAATGTGGAATTAAAAACTTTCAGAATTATAATATGCAAAGCCACATGGGCATTCCCTTACAATATTTTGTAGGACAAAGCCTCGAATCAATACCCAGATCTACTACCCAGAACTATCCCGAACTGCCTAAGACAACACTACAGCCTTCCTTATATAGGCAATTTTCCACCGCCTGGGAAGGTTCCAGAATTTTTAGCCAACAAGGCCGACCAAACTTAGAATTATTTTATTTTTCATTTTATTACATCAAAGTCAGCTCAAAATAACTTTTGAAACCCAAACAGAAATTTTGAAGGAAAATCATTTTCTGTCATTTCAGGTGACCCAACTTTCAGAGACCATAAGTCATCACCTGTTGACCCGATTGACTATTATAACCCCATTTCGAAAAGGGCACGGGGAGCTCTACAACACTTAAATAAGCAAGCTTCATTCATCTAAAAATTCAATCTCATCCGGGGCCTCTAAAGCCTTCAAAATTAAGGTCAAAGTTTATGTACCCTATTTTCAAAATTGAAAAGTTTCAATATCTTCAAAACCAGAGTTGATCTAGCAATGAAACTTTACAGGCAAGCTAATGTGACTAAGATGAACCTCCAACTGTGAAATCAGAACATTCTGAGATCATATGACCAACTTACTAAAAATAGCAAGTTTCCATAAATAGCAGCTCTACACAAGATAGCCCTTATTGAAAAGAAACCATAAATATTTTTGGGTGATGCAAGATTTCTCTTACACCCAGGATGCTCCTGCATCGTAAGGTTAATTGGGATTTAATTCCTCAATGTTGGCCTTCTCTAGAAGTTTGTGCCCTAGATCACTATAAAAGGAGGCCTTCCTTTCTCATTTTCTCAATCAAGTTTTCATGCTCAAGAACTCTCAAGCAGGGTGATCAAGCAAGCATCCATTCAAGAAAACATTCGAGCATTCAAGTCCTCTTCTTCATCCAAATTCTCCATTGAAGATCAAGGGTTCAAGCATTCAAGCTATTAAGGGATTTAGTTCAAGCATTCAAGATTCATCATTCAAACCCTAGATCTAGCCATCATGATGGTGTGATCTTCCTTCAAGATCTTTTTGTTCATCTTCAAGATCCATTCATCCTTCCTTCAAAGTGGATTCCAAGCATACAAACATAGAGGTTTAGATTTACATTTAGGTCCAAGCTTTCATATTAATATACTTGATTACATTTCAAATACAATTGCATATCTATTGAATGTCATAGCTTCATTCTTAGATCTACTTCTACTACTTGCTAGAATTCTCCATTTCAATTTCAATATTAAGGTTGATTCCAAACCGGTGTTTGACCAAGGCAAACCCCCCCAAACAAACAACAAAACCATTTTTCTTGTAGGTACAAGTGTAGAATTTTAGATCTGAGAGCAGATTTGGATACCCTTTTCGATGAACTTCTGGGATCTGCGAACAAAGTTAGAATCGACCTTCAAATAAAGAATGTATCCTTTGACATTTTATGAGGGTCAAAGATGACCTCCCTCAAAATTTAAAAAGATTTATGGGTTTTGTAGATCTCGCAGTTTTGATTTAAGATAGCGAAAATCAACAGTTTCTGAGACTGTTTGACATGGTTTTCAGCAGGTTCTTTTTCAGAGATAAGTACCTTTATCTCTTCATTTCAACATTAGTCATTTACATTTACTTTCCATATCAATACAATTCAAATGTAAGTGTAAAATATTGGTTTCAGGGTCTCTTTTATGTGCAACCATTGTTTTAGGACCCCATCCATGTTTTATCCTTTACATTTTGGTGAACCCGACATACTTACTCTCCTTTCTTTGTGGATTTAGATGCCCTATTGTGTTATATTTGTGGTTAATCTTTTCTTGCATTAAGATTAGGTTTATTTATGCCCTTATATTTCAAAAATCCAAAAAAATTGCAAAATTTCTTCAAAAAAAACAAAAACATTTACATTGCTTTGAGAAATTAGATGCTCTATTGTGTTTGATTTCCTTTTTATGATTATAAAATTTCATTTGAATAAATTTGGATATATCTAGATCTATTGGTTATCATGTTGCACAAGTTGTTTCAAACATTTTCCAAAACTTTTGGGATTACACAACATCCTCCTCTTACCTTACCATTGCATGGCGTTACACATAGCAAAACTTCATCTAGGGCATGTGATGTTGCTTTGTCCTCTTTTGAATTACCTTATAAGGATATATTAGAGAATGAAGATGACCTTAATTTATATCTCCATCATATTTCTCTTTATGGAGAGGAGTTGAAGATAGATTTTAATTCTTCTCCTAATAGATGTCCTTCTTCCCCCTCTATGGATCAAGCTTTAATGACTTATGACACTCCTATAATGCGCTTAATGGATAGGGATGATAATCCTCCTATTTGGGATGAGCCTTTGAATTTCAATGTTGATTACTCTCTTCCTCATGAAACCATTGTGGACAATCCTCCTATTTGGGATGAACTTTTGGATTTGGATGTTGATTACTCTTTTCCTCATAAAGCCATTATGGATAATTCTACCTTTTGGGATGAACCCTTGGATAAATACATTGATTTATCCCCTCCTTGTGAAAGATTTTTTATACAAAAGGATGATATATTCTCTATAACACACTCCCCTTATGCGAAAGAAGATGACATTATAGATCCTTCACCTTCATTTGGAATTCCTTTAGTGATGAGGGATTAGCGGAGAAAGATATGAATTCCCTTAATGCTCTTCCTCTTAGTGGTGATCTTATGAGAAATCATGATTCTACCTCACAAAATTCTTACCATAATATTTATATCTATTCAAACCCTTTTCCAATTGTGGTTCCAAGTGTTCCTCCGGTTGTGTCTTCCATTCATATCAATTCCTACACTTTTACTAGTGTTTCTAATCTTCCTAATCCTAATCCTATCTTTCCTAATCTGATTCCTAATTATTCATCTGTTATTCCTAGTTGTTCCCATGCTTATGTTTAGGTTCAAACTATGGTTCATGATGTAGATGTGCAGAGATTATTCAAAGTACCTTCTCCTTATTATTCGATCGATAAAGATAAAAGAAAAGAAATTTCTCCTTTGAGATTTCTTAATAATTTTACCCCTCACTCTGATATAACATAGACCTTTTCTCCTCTAGACTGGGGGGCAAGAGGTATATTTCTTCCTATCTTTTAGAATCCATTATGAGCTTAATTGGTTATGTTTTCATGGTTTGTATTATGATTTCTTTTCATCCATTGCTCTCTTCTATTATTCAAGATACCTTTTCTAAGACATATGTTTTCCAAGGGTATCCCTTGTCTCTATCCCTGGGGGGCAAGGTACCTCTTTCTTTTTATTTGTCTAGGGAATTGCTTTCCTTAGCTTAGTGGTATTTGTTTATATTGCAATATTATTTCATCATATTGATGAATGTTTTGACTATGGATAACCTTCTTATATGAGAAGTTGTTGTCCTAGGTCATCACTTCTCTATGTTGCAAATTATGTTCTTTATAAACTCTCACCCTTGCTTTGGTGGTAGAGTTGTTTCTCTCATTCCAAAGATTCCTCTTCCTCTTCTTTGCAGGGGGCTTGATGATTGAATCTTTGTTCCCGCCTTTGAAATATGATATTTTATCTAAAGCACTCCTCTTTGGTGGGGGTCTTGTTGATAAGATCTCTTTCATTTGAGTATCCTTTTCCATGAGTGACATGTCCTTTTCACAATTATCTATATTCTTGGATGTAGGGGTCAATATTCCTCGCTGAAGATATGGTGTACATTGTTGTAAATAGGATATCTCCTTGCATTGTGAAGTAGGTATCCTCTTCCATCTTTGTTCCTACACTAGGGGGGCAAGGATGCCATCTCCTTCTTTTCTGTCTTTTCAGGATTCACCTCTTTCCTTAGGTAAGTAGTATCTATCTATTATGTGATATCCAATCATACATAAAAATTTTGGTTTGCATTGAGGATCTTTGTCCTTGATCACAACCTATTTCATTGTTTGACATTGGGTTTCCATGGTTGATATATCTCTCACCTTGGAAACTGAATAGTGTGCTATCCCTCATAAGGGTTACTTTCTTTTCACTTCTTGCATGATATCTCTTTACATTCATCCCTTCCATGGCCTCATAGAAGTTGTGACCTTCTTGGCTTGGACTAGGTGTTGTTTATGGATATTGTCTTGATGTTTAAGAAGGCTTTATCCTTGTCCTTTTCTTTCCTTAACATGTCAAAATAGTATGTTTTTGCCATATTAAGGAGGGGGCATATATAGGGCCTCCCTTGTACTATATTTTTTTATTTTTTTTTCATGCTAAATCTTGGAAGGTAACGCACATAAGTTGCTAAATCCTGAAGGGACACACATTTCCAATATTTCAAATATGCTAAATCTTGGAAGTTAATGCACATAAGTTGCTAAATCCTAAAAAGACATGCATTCATATGCTAAATCTTCCGAAGGTAATGCACATAAGTTGCTAAATCCTGAGGAGACACGCATTTTATATTCATAGTGATACAAGAAGGTGGATCTATGAGTATTTTAGAAGACACATTATAATTGCAAGCACAGTTTATGGGTGAACCTGTTGGGCTCTCCCTCTAGGGTGATTCATGGTAAGGTGGGCATCTTACTAGGTGAGGTAATCGCTCTTTTCCCTTTCTCTCTTTTCTGCTTTCATGCTAGTAGGATAGGATCATGAAGCTATGTTATTTATAGTTGTTATACACTAAGTTTGCGCCTTTGTCTCAAGCTCTCATAGTCTTGATAACCTAGTATAACATGGGAATCATCTCCAGGTGTGGGACCTATGCTAACTGAGATGAGACCTCCAGGTTCTAGGCTGGTTCCTCTTGGATAATCACCTTAATTTGCTTCTAGATAGGAAAAGTAAATCTTTTGAGGGAAAGAGATAGAAGGAATGATTTGAAAGGGAAATGACTGAAAGCAAACTACCTGCTAGGTGATACACTAAAATTAGGGTTTGGATCTCAGTATAGAGGAATGGAATCAATGAAAGGCTTAGGTCTAGTAGGTCACAACTTACTGAATAGACTTGTATAAGTGTTTCATAGGAGGGCCTGAACATAAGACACAACCAATGACCTGCAAACAGACATTCACTTCTGCAACTTGGTGTAGGAATGAGACAAGACTATTAGGGGGCTGAAGTATACCCACAAAAACATCTAAATCAAATCAAACACAACAACACACACAGTTACAGAAAATAAGAGGGATCAGGAACCCTAAGATATCACTGAAAACATCATATACTTTAACCCAATAAGAGATGATCCAAACAAGGAAGCGTAGGGACATGAAGAACTATCACAAAATACCTCTACAATGTTTGTATTATCAATGAAAGATTACAGAATGTGGAAAACCAAAGGGCAGGAAGAAATGCCATGAATAGCTTTCCAAGAAAGAGATTTTCTTCTTTACAAATTGTGAACTCTGAGCTCTAAAGCTCCAAAAATATAATATATACATACTCAACTACACGCAGGCAAGAGTCAAAAACCTAACTAGGGTTATAAGATTTACAATATAATAATCAAACCCTAAAGGTACACTAATGACCCATCATAAAAACTCTGAGAACACCGGCAATCAGATCAGATCTTTTCTTTGCATGTTGATCTCATACTGAACCCACCTGTAGACATAGCAACCTCGATCCATCTACCCACCTACAACCCCACTAAGCCATGAAGGCTCACAAATCTGATCCTAAAGATATTTGGGTTTAAAAAGATTAACCCTGCAAAAGGTGGTGCCAAGCTCATTAAAGCTTCAACACGACATGGTACTCTATAAAATCTGTGGCACCTTTCCTGGTAGATGAACAGCTGCGATGCACTAAGAAAACAACTCAAAATCCCCTCGATAAGTCAAATGCCACCTTGGAAGTCAGCAGCCAATGAAATTTTAGCACGTCAGCACACCTATCATTTTGGCCCCACCTCGAGCCCTTCTTCTTTTAAGTCATTTGGCGACTGTGTGACTGAAGAATTCTAAGTCATGAAATACATTTCTTAACTCCAGTTGGGTCAAGCGATTCAGAAAACACTACAGTCACTGAATAGCTAAATCTTTTAATAACCCCAGGTTACATTAAGCGAACATGAGAAACCCTTAGTCACTGATTCACTTAATACTTTACTAACCCTGGGCCCAGACTGCCACATGGCACTCTCTTATTCATTTTGTTCACCTCATCAGCAACACCTCGGCACCTCCCTGACATCAGACCCACTTAAGACAAGATTCTAATCCAACGGCAGGTGCAAGATCCCATACCCTTTGAATATTCCTTTAGATCATACACCCACCATAGATCTGCATTAAAATGTGACCCCACTGACACCTTCGTCCACTTGGAAGTCCTCATCATCACACGGCAACCAATCACATTCGAGCACATCAGAAAAGAGGACCCATCTGACAGAGCCTAGAGATAAAGTAAGATCAATGGCCATTGCATGATCGCATGCTCTGAGACAAAGCCTCGTGAACATACGCCATTCGTTGATCCTCTGTAGATTTTAGAGCCTTTGACTACTGAAAGGGCCCGGTTCTACTGACAAAAAATGACTCATAGCATGTGGACCAATCAGGATACACCACCTGCACACACCTGGCAATGGACCCACTGAGAAACCTCAGCATCTAATCAGACGGTTGTCTCAAGATCGCAAGCCACTGACAGATCCCCTCAAATCATAAGATAGTCATAGATCTTAGTTAAAATAGGCCCCACTAACACATTCTACACATCACTGCTCTCGACCAATCAAAAGCCTCCACATAGGATGACGTGGCATTGGACCCACAAAAGCATGAAGCGTTGAGCAAAAGGGAAGATCAGCGGCTGTCACAAGATCACGAGCCTCTGACAGATCCAACGTGAATTCATGATAGCCGTTAATCTTCTCTAACTGGGAGCCCACATAGAAGACCACCGAAAGATTTAGTGGCTACGCAACCAAAGGAAATTCACCCAATCGCTGAATCTTTAGAGGTTTCACTATCTTATTTCGAGATCCTGTGAACACTATTCACCCAATCGCTAAATGCTTTAGAACACCACCAACTTATCCTGCGATTAAGAGAAATACTGCAGTCGCTAATTTGCTGAAAGGAAAAGGTAACAGCCGGAAGAATAGAAGAACTGGCGATCGAAGGAAGAAAATTACGCACATGGGTATTGGGATGTTTAAGTGGCCGATAAAGTAATGACCAAATAGAACACGGTCTAGGGTCTTTTAGGGTTTTTTGGGCCATAACGACTACTTTTATGAATTTTTAGATTGCAGACCAGGGAGTAAAACAAATTGCAGAGGCTAGGAAACAAGACCTAAAGTCGTGAAATTTTTAGGGGTGCTTGGCAAGGTAAATACAAAGACTTCGGGATGGATTTTGGCCAAATTTGCATGCACATGAAAATAGGGGTAACATTTTGATGATTTCTGCTGGATGTCAGCCTGCTAGACATGGAAACCAGTGGCCTTGATGCAATCCATTGGTTATGGGGTCATCTCAAAAAAACAAAAAATCCTTTCTCCTGACAGAGAGACAAAAACTAGAACTGTACTCAAGCACTTCTTGAAAAGCAAGAAACTAAGCTAGAAAATAGGGACAAAAAGTAGGGAAACCTAGCCTATCCTAAACTAAACCAGTTATAGAAACCTGGTCAAACAAAACCATTCACTGGTATGATGAAATAACTACGCTTCCTTAGTAAGACATTTTTCATTGAATGCATAAGGATAGCTACAAAGATATGAGGTACATAAAATTTTTTCAAATAGTCATGAACTACCTCTGCAAAAATAAGATCAAGTTTACCTTCCTCTAATTGATCATATGGAGGGACCTCGGTAAACTCCTTCTGTGCCAAGTATCTGATGGGGCAGCCTCTTGAAAGTCTGAAGGCAGGACTTTCCTTGATGGCCTCTTCTTTATCTTCATGATTGCCCTCCATCATGGATAGCCATGTCAACTCATCATTTATGGATAGGGAACTATCATCCTCATATTTTAAACAAGCCAAGAGCTCATCAAAGTTGTCAATATCCTTAAGATCCCTAGAAGTGACTAGCTCTTTACAATCAAGCTCCAAACACAAGCCTCCTATGATGTGCTTCAAATAATCCTCCCCAAGGCTTTGGTTATCCTCTGCACATTGGGAAGTCTCCTCCTCAAAGATGAGATCAAGCTCATGAATCAGCATATCCTCAGGATCAATCTCTTCTAGCTATTGCAACTTCCCAGGGGTGGCTATGATCATATCTTTATTATCCTGCTCAACAAAACTAGGCAGCTTATCAAATAAAAGCATAGCATCCCCCTCTGTATCAACATCCTATTGATGGTGGACCTATTGTTCTGATTGACCCTCACCCATAGGTAATGGCATGGTCTCTTCTTCATCATCAACAAAGAGGGGAAGCTCATCAAACAAACCAACCAAGAGCTTAGGCCGGGCATCAAACTCCATTTCTTCATCCTACTTCTCCAATTCATCATAGTCATCACTCTACACTGATACCTTGGATTTCTTCTCCTCCTCATCACATGAAAGCTTTTTTGCCAAAAGTTATTGCTCAAATACTAGACTAGTATCCTTGAAAAGACTTGGCATTTGACAACCAGGAGGCAGAGTCCATTGGGGTATCCACAACACTTCATTATCTTGAGAGACCAGAGGTGCCTCTTGGGATAAGAAATTTTCTTGAACAAGCTGCTCTTGCAGAGTGGTAGGCTACATCTCAAGTATAGGCTCTTGGAAGGAATTTTGTGCCTTAAAACTTGGGATATGAAATTGAGAGGGCTCAGAGGGAGGCATAGAAGGCATACCTGTCTTGAAGCTTAAAAATGAAGGCTTTGTAGGCTCCTCATGTGTGGGCTCTTGGGACAAATGGGCCCTCCAACTTGGAATTTTAGGTCTAGGAGTCTCTTGTTGAGCAATTTGTGATCTCAACCTTGCTATCTCAATGCCAGCTCGATGTCTGATCTCTTCTTGGAATTTTTTTAGTTGTTGCTCATCAACAAGAGTCTCTGCCACTTGGTTGGAAATGAACCCTTTCTCATAACTCTGAGCTTCCATTTCTTGCTGCTCCTTGATCTCAGACACTTGCTTAATTAAATCAAGCAATAGATTTTTGGTCTTTTCTTGCTCTTTTATGAAGTCTGAGCTCTGAATCTGCTACCAATTAGGCTAAGAAGGGTTGGGTGGGTGGTAAGCATGATAGGCGAGCTAGCTTTTCATTTTTTGTTGTGCCCTTTGTGCCCATGATCCATCTTGGCAGAGGGCTCTTTCATAATCTTGCACAAGGGCAAAATCATTTGGGGCATGCTGGATATAATGACAACTTTGTATTGTATGGAAGCTTGGGATAAAAGTAGGCTTTAGGTGGCTTTGATAAGGCTGATGACCAGCCCATTGAGCATTATTCTCATAATAAGATGGTGATTAACCTGATGTTCCATAATAACTTGACATGTCTACTCATGCAATTAGCTGGGATTTGAATATGGAAGATTTGAAACATACCAGCACTTGATCCTTGAAACCAGTAGACTTTCCAGAGTTGCCAGATATGTAGCAAAATGACCTCTCCTAGGTCTATAGCATGCTATTAGCATATCAGAGATAGCATATCTTCTGCAATGAACTTCTTTTGTGGTCCCACCGGGCGTGCCAGAATTGTTATACACTAAGTTTGCACCTTTGTCTCAAGCTCTCGTAGTCTTGATAACCTAGTATAAAATGGGAATCATCTCCAAGTGTGGGACCTATGCTAACTAAGATGAGACCTCTAGGTTCTAGGCTGGTTCCTCTTGGATAATCACCTTAATTTTCTTCTAGATAGGAAAAGTAAATCTTTTGAGGGAAAGGGATAGAAGGAATGCTTTGAAAGGGAAATGACTGAAAGAAAACTACCTACTAGGTGATACACTGAAATTAGGGTTTGGATCTCAGTATAGAGGAATGGAATCAAGGAAAGGCTTAGGTCTAGTAGGTCACAACTTACTGAATAAGCTTGCATAAGTGTTTCATAGGAGGGCCTGAACATAAGACACAACCAATGACCTGCAAATAGACATTCACTTCTGCAACTCAGTGTAGGAATGAGACAAGACTATTAGGGGGCTAAAGCATACCCACAAAAACATCTAAATCAGATCAAACACAACAACACACATAGTTACAAAAAATAAGAGGGATCAGGAACCCTAAGATATCACTAAAAACATCATATAATTTAACCTAATAAGAGATGATCCAAAAAAGGAAGCATAGGGACATGAAGAACTGTCACAAAATACCTCTGCAATGTTTGTATTATCAATGAAAGATTATAGAATGTGGAAAACTAGAGGGCAGGAAGAAATGCCACAAATAGCTTTCGAAGAAAGAGATTTTCTTCTTTACAAACTGTGAACTCTGAGCTCTAAAGCTCCAAAAATACAATATATACATACTCAACTGCATGCAGGCAGGAGTCAAAAACCTAACTAGGGTTACAAGATTTACAATACAATAATCAAACCCTAAAGGTACACTAATGACCCATCATAAAAACTCTGAGAACACTGGTAATCAGATCAGATCTTTTCTTTACATGTTGATCTTGTATTGAACCCAACTGCAGACATAGCAACCTCGATCCATCTACCCACCTGCAACCCCACTAAGCCATGAAGGCTCACAAATCTGATCCTGAAGATATTTGGGTTTAAAAAGATTAACCCTGCAAAAGGTGGTGCCAAGCTCATTAAAGCTTCAACACAACATGGTACTCTATAAAATTCATGGCACCAACTATCAGATCGTCCATCATCACCCTTCCAACCTCCACTATCCTGAAGAATTAAATTCAAGCTACCCATCTTGTCACGCATGGCCGCAAGAACAAAACCCTAGAAAAACCTTCACAGAGATATTCAAATTCAAATATTAACGGCTAACAGATATATTTTTAAAACATAGCCGTCGATGTGAAACCTTTCCTGACAAATGAATGGTTGCGATGCACTGAGAAAATAGCTCAAAATCCCCCCGACAAGTCAAATGCCACCTTGGAAGTCAACAGCCAATGAAATTTTAGCACGTCGGCACACCTATCATTTTGGCCCCACCTCGAGCCCTTCTTCTTTTAAGTGATTCAACGACTGTGCAACTAAAGAATTCTAAGTCGCGAAATACATTTCTTAACTCCAGTTGGGTCAAGCGATTCAGCGAACACTGCAGTCACTAAATAGTTGAATCTTTTAATAACCCCAAGTTACATTAAGTGAACACGAGAAACCCTTAATCACTGATTCGCTTAATACTTTACTAACCCTGGGGCCAGACTACCACATGGCACTCTCTTATTCATTCCATTCACCTTATCAGCAACACCTCGGCACCTCCCTGACATCGAACCCACTTAAGACAAGATTCTAATCCAACGGTAGGTGCAAGATCCCATACCCTTTGAATATTCCTTTAGATCATATGCCCATCGTAGATCTGCATTAAACTGTGACCCCACTGACACCTCTATCCACTTGGAATTCCTCATCAGCACGCAACAACCAATCACATTCGAGCACATCAGAAAAGAGGACCCACCTAACAGAGCCTAGAGATAAAGTAAGATCAACGGTCATCGCATGATCGCATGCTCTAACACAAAGCCTCACGAACATACGCCAGTTGTTGATCCTCTGCAGATGTTAGAGCCTCTGACTGTCGAAAGGGCCCGGTTCTACTGACAAAAAATGACTCATAGCATGTGGACCAATCAGGATACGCCACCTGCGCACACTTGGCAGTGGACCCACTGAGAAACCTTGATATTTAATTGGACGGCTGTCTCAAGATTGCAAGCCACTGATAGATCCCTTCAGATCATAAGATAGTCGTAGATCTTAGTTAAAACAGGCCCCACTAACACATTCTGCACATCACTGCTCTCGACCAATCAAAATCCTCCACATAGGATGACGTGGCATCGGACCCACAAAAGCATGAAGTGCTGAGCAAAAGGGAAGATTAGCGGCTGTCACAAGATCACGAGCCTCTGACAGATCCAATGCGAATTCATGATAGTCGTTGATCTTCTCTAACTGGGACCCCACATAGAAGACCGCCAAAAGATTTAGCGGCTATGGGACCAAAGGAAATTCGCCCAGTCGCTGAATCTTTAGAGGCTTCACTATCTTATTTCGAGATCCTGTGAACACTATTCACCCAATCGCTAAATGCTTTAGAACACCACCAACTTATCCTGTGATTAAGATAAATACTACAGTCACTAGTTCGTTGAAAGGAAAAGGTAATCGCCGAAAGAATAGAAGAACTGGTGACCGAAGGAAGAAAATTATGCACATGGGTATTGGGATCTTTAAGTGGCTGATAAAGTAATGACCAAATAGAACATGGTCTAGGGTCTCTTAGGGTTTTTTGGGCCATAATGGCTACTTTTATGAATTTTTAGACTGCAGACCAGGGAGTAAAACAAATTGCAGAGGCTAGGAAACAAGACCTAAAGTCATGAAATTTTTAGGGGTTCTTGGCAAGGCAAATACAGAGACTCCAAGATGGATTTTGGCCAAATTTGCATGCACATGAAAATAGGGGTAACAATAGTGTTGCTCTTTTCTTTCTTATGTAATCATTTATGCTTTTATGATAGCTTTCCAAATATGATATTAGTATGAGAAATATTTCTTAGCAAGGTTTCTTATGCTAATTGATTTGGGTTGTTTGTAGTAACCCTTGTTCTTTTGACACCCTCATGCATGTATGTCAAGTTAGAATCCTTAGTCTTGGGGCTTGTGTCCTTAACTAAGTTTTATTTTACCTTGTTGTGAATCTACTTGGATCTTCTATTTCTTCTCCTTTACCAAGAGTTTGCATCGAGTCCATACTCTTGCTAAGGTGGGGGCTTAATGTATCGTCTTAAAATGGAAGTACTTCCATGTTAAGAGAATTTATCCCTCTGAGTAAGTGGTTTGGGATTATGTCGAATGCCTTGAATTGATCTTTTATTTGATCTAGCTTTCTCCCCACTTTCCACTTCTTTTTTGCACTTGATTCCTTCATTCTAGGTGAAATCAGGGCTTGGATCCCAAGGATTCTCCTTAATTTCCCTCTTTTATGGCTCTATTTTCTAGGTAGGACTTATAAATAGGGCCTCCTAGCCTTCATCATAGTCATCATAAGATTTTATGCCTCTCCCTGGCATTCTATCCCATTCTGACATCATTTCTAGGTCTCCGGGCATCCCCAGGACCTCCTGTCCTGATTGTGGCTGGATCTGGGCCCACAAGGTTAGAATCAAGGTTGATCCTAACTAGGTCAGAATCAACCTTGATCCTAACTAGTTCAAGATCAAGGTTGTCTTCGACCTCCTCTAGAATCTGTGCCCCTTTTTCATATTTGGTCCCAGGGGCCCCGAAATCAATGTCAGGCCCTCGGATCCAAATGTGGAAAGGTTTTAATTTGAATTCATTTAATTGTTTTCCCTTCTTATTTGGTTATTATGATTGCCCCATAATTCATGGTTAAATTTGAATTATGGGCCCATTTCTAGGGGTTAAGGTTAATTGGGATTTAATTCCTCAATGTCGGCCTTCTCTAGAAGTTTGTGTCCTAGATCACTATAAAAGGAGGCCTTCCTTTCTCATTTTCTCAATCAAGTTTTCATGCTCAAGCACTCTCAAGAAAGGTGATCAAGCAAGCATCCATTCAAGCAAGCATTCAAGTCCTCTTCTCCATCCAAGTTCCCCATTGAAGATCAAGGGTTCAAACATTCAAGCCATTAAGGGATTTAGTTCAAGCATTCAAGATTCATCATTCAAACCCTAGATCTAGCCATCATGATGGTGTGATCTTCCTTCAAGATTCTTTTGTTCATCTTCAAGATCCATTCATCCTTCCCTCAAAGTGGATTCCAAGCATACAAACATGGAGGTTTAGATTTACATTTAGGTCCAAGCTTTCATATTAATATACTTGATTACATTTCAAATACAATTGCATATCTATTGAATGTCATAGCTTCATTCTTAGATCTGCTTCTACTACTTGCTAGCATTCTCCATTTCAATTTCAATATTAAGGTTGATTCCAAACCAGGGTTTGACCAAGGCAAACCCCCCCAAACAAACAACAAAACCATTTTTCTTGCAGGTACAGGTAATAAGAGAAAAGGATGATATAGACTCAAAAGAAAAAGATGATCCATATTTTATCCTTTACAATTAATAAGAGAAAAGGATGATATAGACTCAAAAGAAGAAGATGATCAAAGTAAGTTTAAAGTTCTAGTAAATGAAGATCAATATGTTGATGAGTTAGTTGAAAATATAAAGAAGCAAGTAGACTAGGTCACCCTAAGATGAATCGGTATGCACACATGTCAATCGAGGATCAAGAGAAAGTTGAAGAGGCAATCTTCCACATGATGATTAAATTTAAGAGACTACCTATTGAATGTGTAAAATATATCCCTAAGGAACTTCATGACAAGTTATCGGTAAGGTGGACATATGCCTTGCATACAGAAAAGAAAATGAGGGAACATTCTTTAATTTTGGCAATGCCTACTCTTTCAATAATCGAGGTTGATGAGATGATGAAATAGTATGCCAACCAATTTCTGATGAAAGTTTGAGCACTTAACATTTTTTCAAGTAAACTTGAAGAAGTTGATGAAAATAGCAAGATATTACAGACAAAAAAATTGGAATCAAGGGCAGAAGCAGATAAACTTGCACTAGCTATAATTCCCGAGCAAAAAGTTAAAATAAAAGGGAAAGGAGTGCATTCAGATGATGCTGACATAGCTACAAAGGAGCCCATTCAAATATCTAACACTGAGGTACAAGATGACACTTATGAAGAGGACTTCTATCTAGTTGGATATATTGATGAGGACAAACAGGATGCTCCTGAGAAATTAGTAACCACTGGGACTGATGAACTTTTAATAGAAGACATTACAAATGGAGATCCTGATGATGATTCTTAGGATGATGAAGACATCACTATGGGTGTAGAAAATACTGAGGAAAAGAAACCTACTAAGGTAGAAACCGTAGACATACCAAGAAATTTGTAGATATCAGTACAAGCAATTGATATTGCTACACAAGGGAAACCCAAGGATCAAAACTTGAGCAGCAGAAGGACACAACTAAAGGACATGGTACATAAGAGAAAAAGGACACAAATGATCTTGAAAACAAAGAGGCAAAAATTAAAGAGCCTAAATCCTAAACAAATGTAGATACATCTACAACTGACACCAAGCAAGAATCCCAAGGAAATCAAACCGAAACAACAGTCAAAGGGCAGGATAAGCAAGAGAGTGTGTCTACTAAACAAGAAAATTCTAATCTAGAGACTAAATCTTTGGTACCATATGGGAAATATCCCACATCTATCACGCAAGAGAAGAAGAAAAAGAAAAAACATGGTAAGGGTCTAGTCACATTAGATGAAGTCATAGAAATTCCTACATGTGACCTGAGGACTCTAGACCCTGAAGCATTGAGAAGGTATGGAGAACTATGCACAAGGAAGGCTGCACAAGAAAAACTAAGACAAGAAAGTAAACATAAATAGGTCTAAGAAGATGTTAGAGAAATGTTGATGCAAGTAGTCCCTGATATCAATGTCGATGAGGCAATTCCCATCATCGATCAACTTGCTACTCTAACCGGCCATATAAATGCTCCAAATATAGATGTAGAGAAAAGAATTGAAGAAAGAGAAGAGGCCAAGATACAATTGAAGCTAGTAGAGTGAATCATCCAAGAAGTGGCAATTAATAAATTAAATTTATTTGAGGTAATAACCGAGCTCAATGTAATTATTCAACAAGTTATTACAATTTTGCACAAATTATGCACTATAGACCACTTCACTGCCGAGCTTAGTGAAAAGATACAAAAGTTGGATGAAGATATCAAGGTTAGTGAAAATAATCTTTTAATCGAGCCAAATGCATTTTATGAGCATTATGCTAAAGTTCAACAAATCCAACAGTTAAGATTAGAACTAAGGAAAGAAGAAGATAAAATCAAAGACCAAGTAACCAAGCTACAAGAATAATTACTTCCACACCTCAAGGTGATACAATGGCATGTGAATAAGGAAAAATATTTAGTTTCCACCCCTAAGATATCGATAATAGAAAATATTTTTGATATGCATGCACAAGTCAGATTAGAGCACATTGCTCTTAAGAATCTCAAAGAGGAATGGGAAAACCTCTTGGCTACTTTGTAGAAAATGCATCACAAAATTTTTGACAAGATGTGAGTACATTTTTGGTATTAATTTCAAAAAAGAGGGAAAATATATGTATATATATTCTTGCATATATTCTCGTATGTACTTCACACCAAGATCATGTAAAAAGGGGGAGTTCACATAGATTCACATTTTTTGGTTAAGTTTAAATTTTGAAGGTACATATACATAAATTTTTTGATACTAATGCTAAAGGGGGAGAATGTTACTCCTAAAGAGAATTAATGGTTGTCATTAGTATCATCCAGTCATACAATTGGTAAAGGAGACAAGATAGGACGGTCGGTCAATACACAAAACCTAGACACCAAGAAGAAAACAAGGCAGATCACTAAGTTAACCAAACACTCTTACCGAGCCATATGATCACCGAGTACCAAGCATTCATATGAAATAAGAACTAGTTAATTACCAAGTGATGAATGTAGTATACACTGAGTGAAACAAAAAATGACATAGCAGTTTGGAATGGTACAAACTACAAGGCAAACGGCTTACATCGATTAGAAAATGGTTTACCAAGATCAAGACAAAATTTAATATGGATGTAATCATTAAATTTTTTATGATTCCTATGTAATAATGATGTAGGTTATTCATTTCTACCGTTGATTTTAGGTTTTCTAAGATAGAGTCTAAACCCTAATTAGGTCAAGATCAGCTTGATATAAAATTTGTAAGGATGTCATTTTGACATGTATCATCACACATGTAGTAGTCACCACATTGGAAGACATCTAAAGATTGGACAAGGTTATGATTGACAACAATTGATAGAGCATTTAGTTTATCAGAAACAAAGGGCTACTGAGAAGAATTCAGAGAATAAATCAATCACATTAAGGTGATAACATAAGTACATTGTAGATTTGAATCAGGCATGTTAAGTTACTATTTATAGATCAAATCCTACTGTTACTCTTTAGCCATTGTAGCATATTTTAAATATCTTAACAGATTGAACTTAATAGTTCTTTTGTAAATCTCTTAACCGAGTGCACACTTGATTGTGTTGCTAAAATCCTCTAACCGGGTAGATCTAGTTGATCTCATTGTTACTCCTAACATGGTAAGATCACTAGAAGTGATAAAAATATTTGTAGCCTTAACCGAAAACTTTGTTACTATAGTATTGAAGCTTTGTGAGTGTCATCCCCACCATAGTTCTTACCTTCTAACAAGGATCTATGAGATACCAAAATACTTGAGTTATGTGTATGAAGTGTCATGAATGGTTTTTTGATTAGATTACATGAATTTATATTTTAGTTATGTTTTGGATGTATGTTAAATGCAATTGATATAATCATTTAGTGATATTCATATTTACAAAGATTCAGTTTGAAAAATTTTAAGGGTACTAATTCACCCCTCCCCTCTTAATACATATATTTCCATAACTCCAACACTAGGAGTACCATCAAATTCTTGAATCAGATCCTATTCATTAACATGTCTCTCCATCAATTCTACTATAGAATCTTATTCCACCAATTGTACATATACAACCCATGATAGTCATCCAGTTCTTTCTTGTTAGACTCATCATTCTGTTTAGAGAATTCATCTACTCTCACATCAGTACTTTCCACTATCTTGTTTATTCTCTTTTTAAAGTAATTATAGGCTTTTCTCTTTGTGGAATATCCTACAAATATTCTGTCATCACTTCTTGGATCAAACTTTCTCAAATTTTTATCTCTTTTTATGTAACATCTACTTCCAAAAACTTTGAAATAACTTACACAGCTAGGGGATCGACCATGCCACAAATCATAAGGATTCTTTTTTTACCTTTCTTCAATTTAACTCTATTCAATGTGTAAACAATAGTACTTATTGCTTTTCTCCAAAATGTTTGTGCAACACCTTTCTGAATCATCAATTTCCTAGCACAATCAATGATAGATCTATTTCTTCTTTCAGTAATACCATTTTGTTGAGGTGTCCTAGGAGCTGAAATTTTCTTTTTGATTCCCTATTCTTCACCATATGAAATAAACTCATGTGAAGTAAACTCACCTCCTCTATCAGATCTAAGACATTTCAGGGTCTTACCAGTCTCCTTTTCCACTCTAGCTTTGTAGATCTTGAACATGTAGAAAGCTGCTAATTTGTCATTAAGAAAAATAACCCACATCATTTTGGAATAGTCATCAACAAGCCGCATAAAGTACCTATCACCATAATAGCTTCAAGTTCTCATTGGACCACACAGACCGGTATGAACCAAATCTAAGATACTTTCAGAAGAGTAATTTTTACTGATAAAACTTGAACTAGTTAACTTCCCAAGATGAATGTTCTTTATACATTACATTGTTTGGCTTCACTAGGTTGAGAAAACCTCTTACTATCTTCAACTTACTAAATTTGACCAAGTTATCAAAATTAACATGACAAAACCTTTTATAAAATAACCAACAGTCTTTTACCTTAGCAATCAGAAAACTCTTAATATTACAATTTAGATGGAACAAGTAACCTCTTATTTGTTCACTGGTAGCAATTAATTCTCTTAATTTCCCAAGGATCCTGCATACACATTTATTGAATTCTAATCTATATCCTTTATTGTTCAACTGAGAAACACTTAACAAGTTATAGTTTAAACCATCAACCCAGTAAAAATAATCACAATTTGTCTTATCATTTAAAGAAATGGAAACTTTACCTTTCACCATACATGAAGCATCATTACCAAATCTCATTGAACCTCCATCACATTCCTCCATCTTAATGAATTTTTCCAATCACCAATCATGTGATGAGTGCAACCATTGTCAATATTCCAGTCATCGATGTGATTCATGTTAGACACTAATGTTTTTTCACCTTCTTCTTAGGTTTCTTCTTTCATTGGAACAAAGACAATTTCCTCTTCATCTCTACCATCAGACTCTTCATCAGTAACACCTTCCTCAACAAGGTAACATTCCTTCTTATTATTGTCCTTGAATCTCCTTGGTTTCTCATTCTTTTCATTGTTAAGACATCTAGAGGCAATGTCTCCAATCTTATTACATGCAAAGTATTTCAAAGGTAGCTTTCCCTTATACTTACCTTTCCCTCTAGGTAATATTTTTGAAAACAATGCTTCAAATTTTTCCTACTCTCTTTCTTCAGACAAGAAAGATTCATAATCATTAGAGTAAAATGTTGAAGAGATGTTAGATATTTCTTTTACTTTCCTATAAGGTGCAACAGTCAATGATGACTTGAAAGAAGCTTCAACTTTAGGTATACTATTGTCATAATTTCTTAATTCAAATGCATTTAGCTTTCCTGTTTAAGTGTCAAGGGTAACAACAATAGTTCCTAGAGATATGAGCTCTTGAATAACTAAAACTCTAATAGCATACTAAGGCAAAAGAGTTCTCAACACTTTTCTTACCACATATTCTTTAGGAAGATTTCTTGTCTTGTCTTCAATTGATCTAGAGTTAGGATTTCTAATGGAAAAATATACTTATTAACCACATGATCCCAATATTGATCACCCATAGCTTTGAGGTATAACTTCATTCTCCTGCACCATACTGAATAGTTTTCTCTTGTAAACTTAGGACCTTCCTTTCACATCATCTTTGGATCTTTGCCTCAAGATGTTAAGATTCACGACAATAGAGGAACTTTAGTTCTGATACCAAATTTTAATCCTAAGATTAGATTACTGAGAGGTGGGGGGTGAATCATTAATCTACCAATTATCCAACTTTTAATCCTTTTAAAACTTTACCACAACATTCACAATTTTAATCTTTAGTAGCAGAAAATGAAAATCATAACCATAAGTTCATCCACAAAATAATGAAACACTTGACACAGATGTTTATCTCCTAGAAACCCAAATTGGGAAAAAACCATGGTGGGGATTAGTACCCACTAAATGATGTACTTTTATAAAGTACATCCTATGAGGAGCTTAACCCTATTAGGAGTTTTACAAAAGCATTATTAGGTGCTACCTAGTTAATGGATTTACCTTAAGGCTTGTTAGGACCTTTAACCTATTAAGAGTAGCCTTGTTAGAGGACTTCAAACACAAACCAATGTGCCACCTTGTTAGAGGATTTACAATAGGGACCTTCTAGAATCCACCCTCTTAAGGGATTTTGACTATTGTAACTATTAGGGAACAACATGAACAATGATATGTAAAATAGAACTACCTCTACTTGATCAGATCCACTAAAGAACATAATAACTTCTTACCACCCTTATCTCTTCCCTAGCTTGATTTCAACTCACACTTCACACTGTGCTTTCCCAACACACAATCAACACTATAAACTATCAACTTCATACAATATATACATGTTTATCAAGCCCTTAAGTTTTCTACTACCTTAGTATTTCCCTAAACAACTTACAATTCAACTTTAAATCTTTGTGCTTGGATCCAGTGCATCACACACAAAAAAAAATGTCCACAACAAATTTCCTATACCGCATCAGCTATCAAAATGATTTACATATAAATTTGAGTCTAGGTGTCAAACACGTTTAGACTACACATATAGTTCCTCAAGAATCTTCTTCACATGCTAGCTGTTGGCTCTTGATTTAACAAGATTTTAACTACCTTTATTAATGCAGAGATATACCTATGGGGTATCTTACTTCCCACAATCAGTACATTCATACAAGAACAAGGACCAATGAACAAAGCACAAAGGCTTTCTACACTTTGAACTCTACAGAATTCAGGTGGGTGCACCTGGGATTAGGATCACTTAATTTCAATCCTTTCACTAATCCTCACAAAGCAGATATGTGCCCATAATATTTCTTTTTATCTGTGACATATGTTAGAATAACTAAGAGGGGGGTGAATTAGTTATCCAGTGTCCCAAAACAAAATGTATAATTCAAAACTATTTCTCTAATTTCTGCTTGTCGGTAAACAATAATAACTTTCACTATCTGTACTTTTACTGATTACCAGTCTAATACTATAACAGTTACCAATCAAATGTAACATGTAACATGTAAAGAATGATAACAAACAAATATCACAATCAACACATAACACAAGAGATTTAACATGGAAACCCTATAAAGGGAAAAACCACCTGGGTTAAGAGATTTTGACTGTATACAATGGTTAAATATGTAACAGTAAATGATATGTGTTAATACAACTTCAATTGCAGATTACAGATCAATATTTAGTCCAAACAAACCCTTCTGATCAATATTTCACTTCAGATTCAATACTGTATCAACTCATTGTCCATCGGTAATTGCTCTTTGTAGCTCGATAATTGTTCTGTAGCTCAGTTCTTACTAACTAGTATGATCAAAATGCATGAAAACCTTGTTCACGTGATATTCCTCTAGTTTCTACTTCTTCCGGCATCTTTCATAAAGAAATTTTGTTCTCTTATATAGACGAGTAAATCATTTTCTTTTCCACCATCATATTTTGCCACTTAACCACATTCATAGATTTTGTCACTTCAAACTTTCTTAGCACTTGTGTCAATAACACGTTTGATTCTCATCCTTTAGATCTTTCCTGAATTTCATCAGTCATCAATCTGTGTAACAAACATTATCCGTTACTTCGATGTTATACTCTTGCCAGCTCATCAATCTTATCAGCTAAACTAATCATTTAGTTCATTCTATTTTTCTCGGTTAACAAAGAAATGCATCGGTGAATACTGCTCGGTTAATACTACAATCGGTATACACTACACTCCATCGGTGTATACTAGAAATGTTTCATTTACCAACAACACTGCTTTGTGTCTTTCAGCTCCATACTTCATCATAGATGAATGCAACATAATAAAGTCAATATCATCAATTCATAGACTCATCAACAAGCTACTCAATGTGTTCCTTATCCTCATCTATCATGTACATCTTTCTCCATGTAAATTTCCCTGTTCTTCATCTCTTTCACCTTTCTTCAGATGTCTCGGTATAGTAACTTACAAGATAAGTGTTGTCAAACTAGTTGACATCAATGACAATATAATACTAATTTAATCATATTACATATCTAATCAGCAACTCCTCAGTGATCTTGTAATCACAGATTCTTTAATCAGATTCCAAATCAGTTGTAGTTCAACAATCTCTCCCTTTGGCATTGATGGAAACTCAAGTAATATGAAATGTACCATACACATACCAAACATATATTCTACAACTCATGAAAAAAATGTTGTAAGTCAAATAGACTTAATATGTTTAATCACTACATTACTAAATAGCGTTAGATAATACAGCTTTACCATTTTGTAGTTGTGTTCTTTTTAGTTCTCTTGTTCCTACTTCTATTCTCTGTAACTGATCTTCAATACTCTATCTCATTCAGATTGTCTCTCCCTTAGATAATTCTCATCGATGGTTATCCCTTTTCATATTATTTATCTCTCCCTTTGACAGAAATGCCAAAGAAACAAATAAACAAACACTTCGGTCATCCTTTGTATCTCAATATATTGATATCCCAATTGGTTCAAGTTCTTCAAACTTAATCACAACCTTAAACATAATTCAAAGTGTGAACTATGCTGCATCAACATGAATAATCTTCTAATAAAAATAGGCTGATGCAACATCTAGATCACCTTAGTGACCGATAGATAGGGGACGGACCCCAAGTCTAGTCCTCAAGTATTCAAATGTGTCCTTCGGTAGAGGCTTTGTAAAAATATCTACAAGTTGTTTTTTAGATGTGACAAATTCTAACTTCACTTGCTTCTCTTGCACTTGTTCTCTTAAGTAATGATACTTAATAGATATATGCTTTGTCTTAGAGTGCATCACAGGATTCTTTGAAATATTAATAGCACTAGTGTTGTCACAGTATATAATCATCGGGTCAGTGATTACCTCATTCATTCCTTCCAACACTTGCTTGATATATGCAATGTTTGAACAGTTAGTAGCAGTAGCAACATACTCTTCTTCAGCTGTAGAATGAGAAATACAAGCCTGCTTTTTACTTATCCATGTTACAAGTCTTTCACCAAAGAAAAATGCTCCTCCGGTGGTGCTTTTTCTATCATCCACATTTCCAGCCCAATCAGCATCGGTGTAAACTTTCAGTTCAAACTTCCCTTCCTTAGGATACCATAATCCATAATTATTTGTTTTCTTTAGGTATCTTAAGATCCTTTTTGTAGCTATCATGTGTGATTCTCTAGGATTAGAAAAAAATCTTGCAACAATACCCACAGCATGTGCTATATCTGGTCTACTATGAACTACGTACATTAACTTACCAATAATGGATTGGTAAAGTGTCTGATTTACCTATGTAGTTGCATCCTCCTTCATCAATTTGCATCCATTAGGCATCGGTATTCCCACAGGTTTAGCATCTTCCATGCCAAATGTCTTCAGTACTTCCTTTATGTATTTAGATTGTGTGATGAGTATCCCATCACTCTGCTGAATCACTTGTAGTCCAAGAGAGAACTTAATCTCTCCGAACATAGACATTTAAAATTCCTTTTGCATTTCATCAACAAATGCCTTGCAGACAAGATCTGAGCCTCCAAAAATAATGTCATCAACAAATATTTCAGCAATGATAATAGTATCATCAGTATCACCTTTCATATACAGATTGTTGTTTTCACTTGTTCTAACAAATCCAATTCTTAACAAGTATGCAGTCTTTCATAACATGCTCTAGGTGCTTGCTTCAATCCATATAAAGCTTTATGTAATCTACATACCATGTCTTTATTGCCAGGATCAACAAATCCTTCAGGTTGTTCGATGTAGACCTCTTCTTCAAGTATACCATTTAAAAATGTTGACTTCACATCCATTTGATAGACTTTGAATTTCTTCTGTGCAGCATATGCAAGTAGCATTCTAACTCCTTCTAATCTAGCAACAAGTGCAAATTTTTCACCATAGTCAATGCCTTCTTCTTGTGCATATCCCTTGCATACCAATCTAGCTTTATTTCTTGTGACTTCACCATTTTCATTCATTTTATTCTTGTATATCCACTTAGTACCGATAACATTCTTATCTTTAGGTCGGGGTACTAAGGACTAGGTTTTGTTCTTCTCTATTTGCTCTATTTCTTCTTCATTGCATTAACCCATTCTTCATTCTCTAATGCAACTTTCACAGTTTTAGGTTCAAATTCACAAATTAGACATGTATCTTGTCTTGTTTTACTTCTAGTATGCATTCCAGCATGTCTGTCTCCAATGATTTGTGTTTCAGGATGATGTCTTCTGACAAAACTAGCCAGAACTCAGTTTCTCCTTTCTTGCTCATCCTATTCAAGGTCATTTCCTTGCTCGGTAGCTCCATCTTGTTCCTCAGTTTGTGTTGCATGTTGTCTTGCATTATTTCCCTGCTGACCGGTTGTTACAGCTTGCGGTGTCGATAGATACTCTGGATGTTCAATGTAAGTGAATCTACCGTAGTCTTCTAGTTCCTTTGTACTTTCCTCTATGTTCTTATCATCAAACTCATCAACATGAACATTAGTACTTTCAACTATCTTATTTGCAACCTTATTCAAACATTTGTATGCTTTACTTGTAGTGGAATATCCCAGAAATATCCATTCAACTCCTTTAGAATCAAATTTTCCATTTCTCTCATCTTTTAAAATAAAGCATTTACTTCTAAAAATTTTGAAATAACTTACAATAGGTTTGTGTCCAAACCATAGTTCATAAGGTGTTCGGTTGGTGTCCTTCTTCAGTTGTACTTGGTTAAGAACATACATAGCTGTACTGACAGCTTCCCTCCAATATGTCTGAGCAACATTCTTTTGTATCATCAATGTTCTAGCACAGTCAATTATAGACATGTTCCTCCTTTTAGAAATGTCATTTTGCTGAGGTGTCCTCAGTGTAGATACCTATCTTTTGATTCCATGCTCATTATAGAAATTAGTAAATTCATTAGAGATAAATTCACCTCCTCTATCAGATCTTAAGCATTTTATTTCCTTTCTAGTTTCTTTCTCTACCTTAGCTTTATACCACTTAAACATTTTGAAAGCTTCAGATTTCTCTTTCAAAAACATAACAGTCATCAGTCTATTATAATCATCAACAAAAAGAATAAAATATCTATCACCAGAACAGCTCTGAGTTCTCATAGGACCACATAGATCGGTATGAACCAACTCAAGTATCTTCTTTGTTGAGTAGTCTTTGCTTTTAAAACTAGATTTAGTCATCTTACCTTTCTGACTTTCATGGCACATGGCATGATCAAGTTTTGTCAAGTTAGGCAATCCTCTAACTCTTTTCTTTCTACTAATCTTGATCATGTTGTCAAAGTTCACATGGCATAACCTTTTGTGCCACAACCAAGCATCTTCATCTCTTATTAACAAACAAGAAGACTGATCCATATCAAGATAGAATAGATTACCTCTGGATTGTGTACCAATTTTGACAAGTCTTCCTTCATCATCATAGATCTTCACCTTTTTTCTCTCAAAATCCATTCGATGGCCTGAATTATTCAGCTGAGCCACACTTAACAGATTATAGTTCAGTCCATCTACCCAGTATGCATTTTCACATTGTATTCTGTCATTGATCATCAGTGAGCCTTTACCTCTTACCATACAAGGTGCATCATTTCCCATTCTCATAGATCCTCTATTATATTAAACAAGATGATCAAACTTCTCTACATCACCAGTCATGTGATGTGTACAGCCACTGTCTATGATCCATGTATCATTTTTGCTTACTTTAGAGATCAATGTTGTCTCTTCATGTTTCTCTTCCTCCTCTGAGTCATCTTTCATAGCAACAAATACAACTTCTATATCATCATCAGAATCAGATTTAGTTTCAATATCTTCGGCTATGTAACATACCTTTTTTCCTTTTTCATCTTGATTGCCTCTGTTGTCGTGTCGGTAGCCTCTGTTGACTCTTCTCCCATAGCTTCCATCAGATCAATCTTTGGCTCTATCATCATCTTTCTTCTGAGGATGTCTAGCAGCAATGTGACTGACTTGTTTACAATTAAAGCATGCCAAAGGTAGCTTACCTCTATACCTTCATTTTCCTTTGGGAAATATTCTGGCCATAAGTGCGTCAAGCTCATCAAGTTCATCATCGGTATTATCATCACTATCACAATTCTTACTATTCTTGCTAGACTTTCCAATCTTCAAAGAAGACATGAAAGCAGATTCAACAGAAGGAACAACACTATTATCAAAGTTGTTTAATTCAAAATTTGTAATTTTACCAATTAGAGTGTCAAGAGTAAGGTTGGATGTAGCTCTTATTTCATGAATTGCAGAAATCCTGATTGCATAAACTGGTAGCAAAGTTCTGAGAATCTTGCTAATTACTGTTTCATCATCAATCACTCCATCAAATGCTCTAAAAGCATGTACCACCTCTTTGAGTCTATTTGAATATTGGACAATGTTCTCACCTTCTTTCATTCTCATATCATCAAATCTGCCTCTTAGACTTTCAGCTCGGGCTCTTTTGACATTCAGATCTCTACTGTATATTAGTGTTAATTTATCCCACATTTCTTTGGCAATCGTGCATGTCTTAATATCTTCAAATTCAGTGTTGGTACATGTAGCAGCAAGTTCCATCATAGTAACATTGTGTTCATGCTTGTCCTTTAGTTGATCAAGAGTTAAGGGACCAGTGGGCGGTTGTATGTAGCCATTCTCCATTAGATCTAGTGCAGAGTTCCCAATTCCATATATGTGCAGCTTCATCTGGCTTTGCCATACTATGAAGTTCTCTTTGTTTAGTTTCAGTACTTCCCTCTTATACATCTTGAGACCTTTATGCTTAAGTCCTTAAAACTCTGTTCCAAGAAACCAAAGCTTTGATACCAATTGTTAGAATAACTGAGAGGGGGGTGAATCAGTTATCTAGTGTCCCAAAACAAAATGTATAATTCAAAACTATTTCTCCAATTTTTGCTTGTCGATAAACAATAATAACTTTCACTATCTATTCTTTTACTGATTACCAGTCTAATACTATAACAGTTACTGATCAAATCTAACATGTAACATGTAAAGAATGATAACAAACAAATATCACAATCAACACATAACACAAGAGATTTAACGTGGAAACCCTGTAAAGGGAAAAACCACCTAGGACTGACAACCCAAAATTGTTCACTCTTCTGAAGTGAGGTTGGTTAAGACCCAACCCTGTTAAAGGTTTACAAATGCACTGTCAGGTGTGACCTTGTTAGAAGATTTTAGATTAGAAGTTATCGTCCAACCAGCATTCACTATGGGGTTGATAGGATAACAATGTTCATTCTATGAATGATACATCATAAGACTTTCAGAGTCCACTTGGTTAAGAGATTTTGACTATATACAATGGTTAAATATGTAACAGTAAATGATCTGTGTTAATACAACTTCAATTGCATATTACAGATCAATATTTAGTCCAAACAAATCCTTCTTATCAATATTTCACTTCAAATTCAATACTATATCAACTTACTGTTTGTCAGTAATTGCTCTCTGCAGCTTGTTAATTGTTCTGCAACTCGGTTCTTACTAATCAGTATGATTAGAATGCATGAAAACCTTGTTCACGTGATATTCCTGTAGTTTCTACTTCTTCCGACATCTTTCATAAAGAAATTTTGTTCTCTTATATAGACGAGTAAATCATTTTCTTTTCCACCATCAGATTTTGCCGCTTAACCACATTCATAGATTTTGTCACTTCAAACTTTCTTGGCACTTGTGTCAATAACACGTTTGATTCTCATCCTTTAGATCTTTCCTAAATTTCATCAACCATCGATCTGTGTAACAAACATTATCCGTTACCTCGATGTTATACTCTTGCCAGCTCATCAATCTTATCGGCTAAACTAATCATTTAGTTCATTTTGTTTTGCTCGGTTAACAAAGAAATGTGTTGGTGAACACTGCTTGGTTAATACTATGATCAATATACACTACACTCCATCGGTATATACTAGAAATGCTTCATTTACCGACAACACTGCTTTGTGTCTTTCAGCTCTATACTTCATCATAGATGAATGCAACATAATAAAGTCAATATCATCAATTCATAGACTCATCAACAAGTTACTCAATGTGTTACTTATCCTCATCTGTCATGTACATCTTTCTCCCGTAAATTTCTTTGTTCTTCATCTCTTTCACCTTTCTTCAGATGTCTCGGTATAGTAACTTACAAGATAAGTGTTGTCAAACTATTTGACATCAATGACAACATAATATGGATTTAATCATATTACATATCTAATCAACAACTCCTCAGTGATCTTGTAATCATAGATTCTTCAATCAGATTCCAAATTAGTTGTAGTTCAACAACATAAAGGGATAGGATGTGAAGCTAAGCACACTATCAAGTTACTCACAAATAATGCAGGGGATATTGCTGTTAAGTCCACAACTACTGACTTAAATATTTAGAATTTGATTTTATTTAAGTTTTGGGTGGAATGGATCTCTGAAATACCCCAAATCTGTCATAGATCAATGCCTTATCCAATGGGCAATAGAGTCAAATGAACATTGTAACAACGAGCTATGAAACAAGAAAATCATAAGTTATAATATGTTGGTGGCTTACACCAATCATACACCATTAATCAGATCATACTTAAGAATCCACCTATGTACTCAAATATTCAATCACCTATTCAAAGGATTTTAACCCTCCCCTTAGAAGAGACCTAGAAACAAGTAATACATTAATCAGCATCCATTGAAAGACAAGTATAGGGTACCCTTGATATCCCAACTCATACACATCTAAAAACCAGTCCTAAACTTAGTTGTTTCTGTGAAAAAAACTCTATTGCAGACATCTTTAGACATACAATAGAAAAACTAAAACACCCTTGATGCTCTAATCAATAAGATCAAGACCAAATGGAGACAATTTGATAGTAGTATGAATATGTTGAAATCTTATACATAAGATAAACTTGTTACAATCTACATTCTTATCTAAAAAACTAGAAAGAATACGAGAAAAACCCTATATGAAGAGAAGAGGGAAATATTTACAAAAGGAACCATTCATGGAACCAACCCTGAAAATTACACACAAATTGGAACCCCTACTAAATGATCTTGGAAATCCTTATAAGGGATTGCAACAAGCTTGAGATCATTTAGGTCAAAATTAGGTCTACAACCACCAAGTACAACAAGAAATGAAAGCAATCAGGAAAGCTACGAAACCTGGGAAGATCAGATAAAATATGAGGTACAATTATTTGGGTTTATCATCAATAGGCTAACTACAATTATAATTCACCGATTTCTTGTTGTAGAAAAAACAACTATAAATGCTAGAACCAACTGCAGCTTGCATGAATCAGGGCATGTAATTATCTGACATCCATCAAACCATAGTCACCTTATTAAAATATCAGCTCTGCATTAAACTGGCATGGCACCCTCAGGAAAGCAAATCAGATCCGGGTGGCTACTTAATATCTTATTCATCAATTCTTTACCTACAACTGTCCATAGAGCAAACAAATCAGATTTGGCCTTGTCATATCTGGTTCAGTGTTCAAAAACCCTACAGAAACCTTAGCAAAAGATTCAAATTTTGGTAGCAACGATTAATTGGTTCATTTTAAAACATGGTCATTGATCTTATCTTTTCCCAGTAGATTGGGCGGTTCTCATTTATCATCAAACAGTCAACTGAGCCCTTTAAAAATACCCAGCCACATCATCATATCTCGGCATCCAATCAGAAATGAGCATATCAGCAACACCTGGCACTGAGGGTCCACCTAGACCTCGATCTTTATCTCCTGGAAGATCAAACGGTTGTTGCAATGTCACAATCATTATCCCTAGAGCATATTTCCTTTGCAGCATCATGACCACCGTAGATTTTCTCTGGACCTGGGATCTCTTTATCTTAACCTTGGCAAGCTTCTCCTTAACCCTTATTCATCCAGTGAATACATGACTAAAGGCTTTCTCCAAGTCATTGAATAAAAACCCTAACCCTAGTCTGGTCTGGAGATCACGTGAATGAAGCATTAACATAATCTCACAATCTTTCCTTGACCCTTGGTTTGATCCAGCGAACACGTGACCACCGTCAGATTTTTCTTTATCAACAGTCCAAATTCTAACTCCAAGCCTTCAAACCTTAACTCATGCTTGATCTAGCAATTCATCGACTAAAGCATTCTCCAGTTTGCTGAATGTATCACTTAACCGGGGTCTCATTAGGAGATCACGTGAATGAAGCATTCGCGTGATCGCTAAACATTTTCTTGACTCATGGTTCCATCTTGAGAACATGTGCCAGTTCTTGATCAAGATCACCATCGACGGTCCTCGCTTAATCTCTGAATGCTAAGTGCCTTGGCCATTTCATTTAAAGAATCAACAACTGAAGGAAAAGATAACCGCCCGCCAAGTCACTAGATGTTAAGCCACTGACTGCCAAAACTTGGAGAATACGTGAACACTTAGTTGTGTAATCACTGAATAGAAGACTAGACTGCTCGGGCAAGAAAATAAAGCATGTGCAGAAAGGGACATTAAATGACCAAGAAAAAGGTAACGGAGAAATAGACTTGGCCAAAGGTTTATGAACATAGACAAATTTTGGAAACCCTTGGACATGGATAAACCCTATATTCTCAGACCTTAAAATTGCTATATCTCCATGTTTTTTGCACATTAGGCCATGCGATCTGAATTGGAGCATGGTCATATCTTGATTAATCCATGGCTAAGGGCACAAGCCATAAAACATTATATATCTTCTTTGTAGACCAAAACAAGTTGCAGTAGGACATGGAAACTTTCTTAGGATTTTGCAAGGAATAGGACCATTTTCATTGGATCTTTGGCATTGATAGGAAAATGGGCTAACACTAGCATCATAAAATGTGATTCTAGATCATCACCTTTGATCTTTAATACATGCCACCAGATCACGACTCACTTAATTAAATACACTGCAACACCTTCATCGATCACCGATCAAAGACTTAATCATTGTTGCTCAAGCACTTTGACACTTCAACCTGTTAACAACTCTGACTCTATTTTTTGGTCATCTAACCTTCACTCTGATTACTCAATGAATTGTGATTGCAACTATAGCATCCAAATACTGTTAACCACCATAACATGTAACCACATTACAAGAAACACTAAAGATTTGACAAACCACTCAAATCACCTATCACCTATCACTAATTGTTCTAGCAGTTGCACTATTAGCCTTCCTTTGATCATATCTTATTTACTAGTCAATATCAATAGTAGTAGTTATGCATTTGACATTCTGAGACATCCTTTAGCCTCCCATATAAATCAATACAACTGAAACTTACTAAAATACCTTGATCATCATTCTTATATCCACCAGCATCATACTTGACATCGATGAAAACTTAATAAATGATCATCATGCAATCAAATCTATCTCATTACAACACAGTAATCACTTACTAACACTACATCAGTTAGCATCATTTATGCCAATAGGAGAGCCCTCCTTTTATAGTGATTTTGGAGTCCAAATTTGCAAAGGTCGACAGTGTTCAGTGGTGAAATGAAAGTACTTTGCATCAGGCCCACAAACTAATCAAAATTCAAACCCCAGGGTATAGGTCAAGGTTGACCTATACCTGAAAGGGTAAATTTCATGGTAAAACTTTTAGGACATGAGAAGTATTAAGAGTTTCAAGGAAAAATGGAAACATAATTGGGAAACTCTATCGTAAATGCATTTAAATCTTTAAATTACAAAAATGGGCCCTAAGAGGGAAATGAATTCTTTAATTGGAGGGATAAATGAGAAACCGTGCATAGAAATTAGGGTCATTTGTCAATTTTTTAATAAATAATATTGATTTAGAGGATGCAAAAGGGCTAGAAGGATGTGAAATCAATGTGGGAACCCATAAATGCTAAAATGGGGCTAAAAATGACCACCTAATAAATGGGTAAGGAGCCTAGGTATACTAGGTGAGTCATATGTTGTATCTATGGGTAAGGAACCTAGGTACATTTATGATGTCTTAATTATGTAATATAAAATATGTTCTTAAGCTTGCATATGTCATGTTGCAATACCAGAGTCATGTGTAACCACTAGAAAAAGGTCGGTGATTTTTAGATTCCATGACCATTTGGGTGCATCCCAATGAGAAGGGGTTATGTGATGACACTCACCTATTCAGTACCCTAGAGCCCTTACTCCTTTCTTGTGTTGCCTCTGGTAGTCTTGTTTGACTTGTTTTCTTTTTTATTGATGTTTGTCTTATGGGAAGGGTTTAAGCCACCTTAGGTATGTCTTAATTGTTACCTCTTGCATGGGCCTTAGTTTCTATCTCCTAGCTCAAGGGAGTGGGCCTAATGGTTCCATATGGTTGGGTGGTTAATCTTTATTAGATCGAGGTGTTGTTCATGGTCTCTTGGATTATCCTTACACATGTTCCTTTCTAGATCTACAATTGAAGATTTCATATTGTATATTGCATCATGTTGAGATGTAGTGATCTATATGTATTCATGTATTGTAAAGAGTCATATGTATGCAACATAATGATGTAAATGGATGTAATTCTATTTAGATAAATGCATAAGAGAATGGGTATCTCTAAGTGAAAGAAAGGGGGAAAGATTATAATATGTGTTGAACACGTTGTCAGTATTGAAAGGAAGTTGTTTATAATACTTCCTCATATTTCTCATATTCTTTTATGATGTTAGGTATAGTTATATATTGATGTAACTAGTAAAGTATTTATAATGGCTTAATGAAAGATTCAGAGGTAATTGTTGTGAAATGATATATCAGTAATCGGAATTACAAATAATGAATAGTTAGGAATTAGTAAAATAAGACTTTAGTAGCTTTATTTTAATGCTCAAAAATTGGTTTATTTTTACTAGGTGCATAAAGTGAGTATGGATTAATGAAGTACGTAAGATAATGCATACCTGATGATGGATCATGTAGTATGATCTGAAACATTGATGGTAAAAAAACTCAACACAATTGAATCCAGAAATTGATTAGTATAATGCATACCTTGATGAGTATTGACCTTTTTCCTAAATTATTAAAGGAAAGTGATATAGAGGATAGTAAATTTTTATGAAATCAATATGAAATTAATTATATGAGGAATAGTTATGTTATGACATATCTAAATGAACGATAGAAAGAAAAGAAAATATCATCTTTTAACTTAAATTCAAAGGAAGTATTATCAATGATAACTTGTGGAAATTAGACTTGTAATCAATGGATAGAGATGATATGATGGATGGAGACACTAACTTGATTGTATTGATTAATGACTGGTTTATGTTTTACTTAATGCATTTAAATTGAGTGTAGAGTAATAGGACAATGAATACCTTAATGAATGATTACCTCTACCCTAGTCTCTAAACAAAAATAATGTAAAGTATAGAGTAGTAGAGGTTATGAATTCAATGGTTAGTTCTGAAGTAATGGCTTGAGTCAATAAATCAAATTATAATAGTTGATTGACTTATGTTTAACCAAGATAAGAACATTAAAATAATCATAGACTGATAAATATCATAATTCAATGTATATTTGTATGGATGTAAATAGGTTTGATGATGTTACTTTAGTAGCAACGTTAGGGAACCCATGAGGACTTAGATTGGTTAGTAATCTCGCATTTGAAGTTTTTAAACAAGTGTTTCTTTATAAACTAGAAATGATGCATACCTCATTGATTTTATTTTTTTTAAAGTATTCTTGTGCTTTAGTAGTTAGATGGCTTATTCTCTTGAGTTCCCTGGTGGGGTGTTACAATTACTTGTAAGATATATTAGTAGATTTGATCTAATACACCAAAGTAGATGCAAGATATAGGGGTAGGCATATGTGCACCTAAAAAATGAGAGGAAGAAGGTACTTTAAATTCTGATTTTTTGTTTGTCAGAGTCCCAGAATGACCTAATTTTTTAACCTAGCAATTTGAAATGGGTAACTCTTTGTTCTATCTTGGGAACATGTCAAGCCTAGTTTGACCTATACCTAGTATGATCAAACTCAAAAATAGAAAAGTGGATCTGGATAGATCTTCCAAATGGGTTCTCAGATTTGTAACTAGATTTTGCATTTCTGAATGTCAAGGTATAGGTCAAGTTTGACCTGTACCTGATCTTTTCAAGTTCTTAAACAAAAAAATGGATATGGGAAGAACTTCCGAATGGGTTCCTGGATCTATACCTAAATTTGCACTCCAAATCATGTTCCTGCACATAAGAGAGAAGGGGAGATTTTTGGGGGAAGGGACTTGCCTTGGTCAAGCCCCTATAGATGATTTAACCTTGAAATGAAATTGAAAGTGCATGAGGAAATGTAATCTAGATCTAAAACATAAATTACCTTATACCTCAATGATGCAATGTCACTTTGGAGATGATCACAAGTGTTGATGCAATAGCTTAGATTCCACAAAAACCCAATAGGAAATCATGAAACCAAACCATTTAATGATGAACAATGTAGTTTTCCACAATGTTGAATTGGAGAACAAAGAGAATAAGTAGACTTGAAATTCTTGAATGGCCTTCTTGTACTTGAATGTGTGATTATGCTGGCATGAATATATCTCTTGATCATGAATTGTAGGTATGTAGTAGATGTCCAAAATAAGAGGGAGAGACCTCCTTTTATATCAATTTTAGAGTCCAAATTTGCAAAGGAGGACAATGCTAAGTGGGAAAATGAAAGTACTTTGTATAGGTCAAGGTCGATCTATTCTCGAAAGGGTAAATTTCAAGGTAAAATTTCCAGGACACAAGAAGTATTAAGAGTTTCTAGGAAAAATGGAAAGATAAGTGGGAAAATTGGTCGTAAATACATTTAAATCTTGAAATTACAAAAATGGGGCCTAAGAGGAAAATGAATTTTATAATAGGAAGGATAAATGGAAAATTATGCATATAAATTAGGGCCATTTCTCGAGTTTCAAACAAATAATATTGATTTAGAGTATGCAAAAGGGCTAGAAGGATGTGAAATCAATGTAGGAATCCATAAATGCTAAAATGGGGCTGAAAATGAGCACCTAATAAGGATGCTTACTTTTTAAGATGATACAAATACTAATCACTAGTCATTAATCTAAAACCTTATGTAATGATATTAAAATTAATATTTATAAGCCCCGTGTGGAAAAGACACGTCTCTTTCCAAAGAGGCATTAATTATGATATAAATGGAATTGATTCCCATTCCAAAGGGGGAACATAAGAAAATAATAACAAGGTAGAAAACTTGGAGAATAAGATAAGACATTACACATAGAAAGGTAGAGACACATAAATTGGAATAAGAAATCTCTATTTCTATCAAAGATACGTATAGTTTATTCCCTTTTAAGATATTGAGATTCCATTAATCAACAAGTATATATATTCCTACTATTTGAATGGATAAGGTGAATATGAAATGAACAACAATATATTAAAATAAAGTTTGTCATATATGAGATAACAGAATATGAAATTATTAGGAAATAAATTCATATTATATAGTTGAAAATGAAATAACTCAAAGATAGTGGTAATAAGTTTAATTAATAAATATATAAATGTAGTATTAATTATATATAGGGGTTATACAGTTGAGAATTATAATAATGTGAATTAGTTGATAAATAATTATAATAATGAGAATTATATTAATCTATATATTGTTAATAAAAATAAGACAAATGCTTAAAGATTAATACTATATTCTTAGGTCTAAGAATAAAACTACAAATTGTAGGAGTCTAATCCTTATCTCTTATGAATGCTCATGTAAGATAAGGGGTGTGTGGAATGGAAATGTGGAGTAATTTTAGGCACATGAAGGTTGTCCCAACACTAGGGTTATACTTTGAGGGAGGTCGTGCTTGTAGTCTATTTCATGTGCCCTTAGCACAATAATTCTTCCACCTTTTGATGACGTTAGTAAGGAAAAGAGAAGGGATTCCTGTGATATATACAAAGAGATCCTCGAATGTTAAATCTAGACTATGTTCATTAAGTTATCAGTTGATGGATTTCATTTCTTTAATATTTATGAATAATGATGGTTGATTTGGAGTAATATACCAACATACTTGGTTAGTAAGAATGATATTCCTAGTTTTATTGAATAATATTCCTAACTTGCACTAATTTATGGAATATAGGTTGAGGGGTAAAAAAGGGGTCATTACACACACATTTCACAATCTCAATTCTTTTACAGCAAAGGGACAAAATTCAAGTGTCCAATTCTCCTATCAAGATGGTAGCTAGACCTATTCATGTTCTAATGTTACAATAGACCATTGAGATCCTTAAATTGCATTACTTTAGAAGATATTAATTCCACACTGTTTGAATTGGATAACCGAAGTGATGGAATACGATGGGCAAATCAAGATGAAAAATCTCATATGTACTTTTAGTGGTGTACTCTCAAGATGTGTAGAATTTGAACATATTAATAAGATCTTAGAAGATTTTGATGATGGGGTGGTAGGAGACTATTTTTCTCCAAGAATAATAGCTCTTGAGATCATGGAAGTTGGTTATTATTGGTATTTTTTGTTTAAGAATGCACATAAATGGATGAGAAACTTCAACAAATGCACCATATTTGTAGGAAAAAAAAAGCTATCAACCTTAACCTTATCCATGTACTCCATAAAAGTAGAATAGCTCTGGACAAAATAAGAACCTCAAGTGATAATAGCAATGCTTAAAAAAATTTATCTAACAAATAAAAATTCTTATTTATAAAATCTAAAAAATGATAATAATAAAAACTCTAGCAAATTGAATGTAATTTATAAATTATTATTTTTAAATAGTATCGAATTAATTTTATAAATATCTATCAAACAATGTACATAAATAAAGGATATATTAATATATGTGATGTATATTTTTTGTTTTTTTTACAAATAAATATTATAGATTAATTTACTATTTTAAGTTTTAAAAAATATTTAAAATAATTTTCCTCTAGACAAATCTATTTTATATCTCATTAAATTTATTTTTTTAAAATTAATTTAAAAAAATCTCAAAATAACTTTAGAAGCATCAATTTCTAACATATTGGCAAGTTTTGTACTTGTAGTTGATTAGTATATATTGCATTGACATGTGCACAATTAGTGAATTAGTTTTCCACCAATCAACCAATCATAAATAATTATTCCGTTGTATTGATATTTTTTTTTCAAGATTTTGAGTAGGGGCAAAACACATTCTTTATATTTGGTAACATCATAATGAACCATCTTATTTGCTAAGAACTTTTGTTTCTATTATTTTTGTGAACAGTCTAAGTGAAAATATTACCTCTTTTTTCCTATTTATAGGGGCAAAATATCATCAAATCTTATTTAGTGTTAATTAGTGATTAAATAAAACTGTTTAGACGAATTACAATTTTTTGTATTTTATATTTTGTTATAAATTTCATGTTTTCCAAAGTCTAGATGCAATTTTTTTAACTTTATAATTTATAAAAGTCATTTTTCTATGATTTGATTGGTTCAATTAGTTTAAATCTTATCTATAATTGTCTAAACTTTTACTTTTTCCTTTCATAGGTGCAGGAGTAATAGTAATTTTTATTGATTTTCTTTATGTTTTTTTAATAATATTTTTAAACTATTTTTTAAGTAAAATTCTAATGTCTTATATATGTCACATTATATCAAATAAGATGGTATTTATGTCACATTATTAACATTAATTATAAAACTAATTTACAATTCAAATTAATTATAATTTATATTTTATAATTATTTATCAAACTAAAAAAATTATTACAACTATAATTATAAAAATGAATCATAATAATTTTATAATTATCTATAATTAAAAATTCACTTTAAATAAATTAAATTTAAAATTAATTACAAAACTAAAGGCAAGTACTAGCCACTATGTGACACTTGTTTTTTTCATGTATTATATGTGTGTCTTATTACATGTGATTTACTAACATGATTGTTGTGGTTTATAGTTCTAACATGTTATTTGAAACAGATCATGTTTTCCTAATATATATGTTTGCATGTTTGTTGTATTTTTTGAAAATTGATTTTGCAAATCTTAGTGCAGGGGCAAAATAACCCCTGCTCAAAGACTATTGTGTGCCCTTTTTACAATACATTTGATAAGTTTAGCATTTGACATTTTATTGCATTGTCACATATTTACATGCCTTATAAATTTGACATTACATTTTATACACATTTTAGTGTTCATCTCCATAGCATAATTTAAAGATAATATTTTCTATTTTGTAGCCTTCTTCCAATCTTAATGCCTTTTTTATATTATATTTAATTTTATTTATTCTTATCTATTTCTTATGTTTTATATTTAATTATTTCTATTTTGCTAGATATTTTCATATTTACAAATACATCCCTAACTATTATAAAATTTCTTAGCCACATTCTATCATAAAATCAACTCATTCATTTATTCCAATATGAAAACAATTCTTACTCTATAAATATTTAAACTTTAAAAAAAAATGAATATTCATTTACTATTATGTTATCATGTACATGTTAACATTTTTTAAGCATTCTAAACCTTGTGTCAGCCGTCTATGATGCAACTTGGTTTAATACAAACTCTTCACATGGTGGGGAATGTATGTTTTGACCAATTATAAATTAATTAAATAAATATAATGTTATGTTTTGAATTTGAATTTTTTAATGCTTATAGTCATTATAGTGTGTAGTAATTTTTTGATTTTATCAATTGATTATTTTACTAAATTAATATTTATAATGAGTATGGTGGAGAGTAAATTCTTATGGACTATCTACCAAACATCTACTTGGCTTTTTATTACACCCAATGCATTTTTAAATGGTGTTGGTGTTAACCTTGATTATTTTCTTGTGGCTTTATGGTATGATTTGATATAGAAGTTTATTTTTTAAAGTTTGTGAGGTTTTATATATAATTAATTTTGAAGTGAATGGAGTAGGAAGTTATAGTCTCAGGTTTTAATTTTAAATAAAAAGAAATGTTAAATTTATGTCATTGTGTTTAATTATAAATTTGGTATAATATATTTTATGGGCAAGTGAAAGATTAATGTCAATAGAATAAATTATAATCAATTTGTTTAACATTTTTTAAGTATTCTAAACTCTCATTACTAATCTAACTACCCTAACATGTTTTCCTAATTAAATCTTATAACTATTTTATTTTAATTTTATTTTAAATATCCTAAGACATTTGTTTAAATTTCTCTCAATTTATTATAACCGCAAGTAGTGGCCACTAAGTGGCACTTTTTGTTAATTGAAAGTTATTGAGGCTAACTTTGAGTCAAAGGCTTTAAAAAATTGATTATAACTTATTCTATTGACATTAATCTTTCACTTGCCCATAAAATATATTATACCAAATTTATAATTAAACACGATCACATAATTTTAACATTTCTTTTTATCTAAAATCAAAACCCGAGACTATAACTTCCTACTCCACTCACTTCAAAATTAATTATATATAAAACTTCACAAACTTTAAAAAATAAACTTCTATATCAAATCATACCATAAAGTCACAAGAAAACAAGTGGCTAGTACTTGCCTTTTTAATTGTATTAGCATATAATTTTAAAAAATTAGAATAATAAAATAAATTTGAAAAATAAAAAACAACTTACTTATCATTGGTTCATATGATTGTTTTTAATAACTAGTTAACTAGTACAATCTAAAATTCATTATAATAGTACTATGCCTTACGACCAAGTACTAATAATCAAAGTTAACACCAACACCATTTAAACACCATTTAAAAATACGTTAGGTATAATAAAAAGCCAAGTAGATGTTTGGTAGATAGTCCATAAGAATTTACTTCCACCATACTCATTATAAATATTAATTTAGTAAAAAATCAATTGATAAAATCAAAAAATTACTATACACTATAATGACTATAAACATTAAAAAATCAAAATTTAAAAGATAACATTATATTTATTTAATAAATTTATAATTGATGAAAGAGTACATTCCCCACTATGTGAAGAGTTTGTATTAAACCAAGTTACATCATAGACGGCTGGCACCGACTCTTTATTTTATTCCACCGTGACTGTCGGGCAAGACTGGAAATACGCGTGCAAATCGCATACGGATCTGCCTGGCTAAAAATTAAATGCAGGACATTCTACGGGACCCACCGCTTGTCATGCTAATTGTGGATTTATACGCGTATTTGACTATAATAATCAAAAGTGGTGAAGTATTGCTTGAACTCTGCCATGACTATAGGGGATATTGAATAGAGAGGGTGTGGATGAGGTTTTAAGTTACATTGAGTGTTCTTATATTATGAGTTACTCTATTTAAATATATTAAATGGGTGTACAAATTTGACTATTATGGAGATATTTAAATAATAGTTTGTTTTTTATTTTGCTTAGAGTAATTTTAGATATAATATGATGTCAAAATATTAGAATAGTTAGTTTATTTATTATGATATAATAATAGTTTATTTATTATTTTGTTTATAGTAATTTTAGTATTAATAATGGATTGTGGAATCTGATATTGTTAGTTTTATTAAAATTTTTAATTTTACATATTAAATATTTTGATTTTTTATTTTTTTATTTTTTGTTATTTGTTATTAGTTGACATTTTTTTGTCAATGGGCCTTTGGTTTGTTGGTGAAGTTGTTTGGTTCTGAATGAACCCACCACAGATCAAGTCTTACTAAGTGCAAAGGCTCTGACACCATAAGGGATGAGGTCAGGATCGTGCCCTAGGCGTATTTTGGCGGAATGGATACCCCTCAGTCCTTGGCTCTTAGCCGAAGAGGTTCTATGAACCTTCAACAAAAAAAACTTGATATATTTTGTGTGGTATGTTATTTTATTAAGTCAAAGAGATTTTTGAAAGGGTAATAATTCTTTTGTAAAGTTATCAACATGCAACAGACAAATTATAAGGACTAAACAATTCTAGATCCAAACATAAAATGTCACACACACTTAATTAAGTATGAGAATGTGATACATGTGTTTTGGAAAGCCTCTCTTCCTTTTTTGGACCACAATCCTAGAAAATTCATCATCTAGATCCATAGAGACTAGAGGGGGGAGGGGAAACCCTCTCTAAAGTCCCAGCAAAGGCCAATGCATGAGGAGAGGAGTACCAAATTGAAGAGATTAAATTTTGAATAAGAGTTGCAACACCAATTGAATGAGACAAACCAACACCACTTGTCACAATAGGGGAAGAAACAAAGGTGGAAGAGGAACTTGCCACCCTAATAATTGCAAGAGGCCAAAGAGCCTTTGACTCAAAGTTAGCCTCAATAACATCCATTGTCAGATGGATGTTATGTTTTTGTATTCAAAGGCATTCATTTTGTTTTTTCATTCATACACTTATATTCAAAATATAAAAAAGAAAATATAAAGCGTGATTTTATTTTTGAAGGATAAAATAAGCACATATGCATATAGGTCACTTGTATGTTGGTGAATGTTATCTTATTATTTTTTATTAAATTGTAAAGTTGGCCCATCTAAGGAATCGATTTATGAGAGATTGACCTTCACAGTCTAACATGTATTACCCTAAGCTATTTATAAACATCATGATCCTTAAAAGTCTACCAAACATAAGAGATTGAGGTCAGTAGGTTTTAAAAGTCTATGTTTCATCAATTCAGATTTATGTATCAAAGTCTAAATATATGTGGTAGCCATTACCGAACTCATAATACTTGATATTTAACCATGGGGTTTTTGCATTAATTCTAACTTTGAGACAACCATAATACTAATGTAATTAAATTTATAGAGATGACAAATCAATTCTATGCACAATTACATAATCATTCTATCTTTGAATCTTTTTAAAGCTAAGTATCCTTAACTCCCTTGCATTTAATTCCTAAAAATATATGAGAAACTATAAAACTACATCTTAATCTAATCCAATTTATGTTTACTAATTGCATTTATTGAGTTAGCATCAATTTAATTATGTCAATCATTTTATTTCTTTATATAGTACAATGGAAAATTCATATACCCATGTCATTTCTCATTTACTTTTGTGAATGTTTTGAGGAGTGTCTTGATACATTATCATATTGACAAGTCACATAATTTTATTCAAAATTGAGTACATTGTTGAATAGGGGTAAAATGGGTTCACCATTATGAATAGGATAAAATATGGATTGAGGGAAAATGATGAATAGATGTGAAATAAGGTGTGAAATAGGGTGTGATGGAAAACGTTATGGACATACAAACTAGATAAAATAAAAACACTTATCTTGAAAGAAGGTTGATGCAAAAATCACCATTTTCTGATGTCTGTGTTCAGTTTTGGGAGATTCTCCAGACTGGAAATGCTGAGACAGAGAAAACCCAGAAAATTTTTATCCTTCTGAGGTCAGGTCAACTTTGACCCAGATAGCGGGGCACAATCTTACCCCAAGGCACAATTGTACCCCTCACTGAAGGTCGTCTCTGACCTGAAAAAGCTCTAGCATAAATTCTATCTGCAGATCTCGGAAGTTCACCAAAAAGGGTATCCAGATCTGAACTCCAATTCGTTGTCCTATACTTGTACCTGCAAGAAAAATGGTTTTTTTGTTTGGATGAGGGGTTTGCCTTAGTCAAACCCCAGTTTGGAATCAGCCTTAATAATGGAATTGAAATAGAGAATGCTAGCAAGTAGTAGAAGTAGATCTAACAACGAAGCTATGATATTCAATAGATATGCAATTGTATTTCAAATGTAAACAAGTATGTTGATATGAAAGCTTGAACACAACATTAACGAATGTAAATCAAAACCTCCATGATTGTATGCTTGGAATCCATCTTGAAAGGAGAATGAATGGATCTTGAAGATGAACAAAGGATCTTGAAGGAAGATCACACCACCATGATGGATAGATCTAGGGTTTGAATGATGAATCTTGAATGCTTGAACCAAATCCCTTCAAAGGCTTGAATGCTTGAATCCTTGATCTTCAAAGGAGAACTTGAATGGAGATGATGACTTGAATTCTTCCTTGAAAATGCTTGATGAAATGCTTGCTTGAGAGCTTGAGAGATTATGAGATGAAATACTTGATAATGGATGAGATCACTTGATTGTGGATGGAATGAGATGTGTAAATGAAAGAGGAAGGCTTCCTTTTATAGTGATCTAGGGCACAAACTCTTAGAGAAGGCCGACATTGGAGAATTAAATTCTAATTAACCTTAACCCCTAGAAATGGACCTAGATTAAATGCAATTTAAGCTTTTACCATTTTGAAACCTAAAACAGCCGACCCGGAAGTGGGAAAATGAAACTTTATGAAGCCCGACATCCTGAAACTCTCAGAATTTGAAAATTGGACCTAGAGTCAGGGTCAAGGTTGACTCTACTCTAGGTCAGAGTCGAGGTCAACTATGACCTAGGTCAGGGTCGAGGTTGTCATTGACCCAAAAAGTTAAAATCTTCAGTTTCTCAGAGAAAGTTGTCAGAAAGAGGCTGGAAACAGGGGAAGAGAAGCAAAACAGTGGGAAACAATCAGATTCATGCAAAGACCAATTCACAATGCTTGACATGACCCCAGAACACTTACTCAGAGGGCTAAACGGTCTTAACATGGAAGTGCTTCCATTTTAAGATGATATAGTTGCTATTTGCCACCTAGTTACAAATTACACACATCAGTCACACTAATTTGACCCTTTTTATGTCTTAAGTCAAATGGATAGGATTGTAAGGTCTACCCTTTAGAAGTAGAGTTGACTAAATTCAAATGTTAGTCAAAATTTTACCTTACCCTTATAGCTAGGACTAATTGCACATATTTGTGGTGATGTGTTGTTATATCTTTAAATTTAAACATGTTCATATTATAACATTTTATTTTGTGCACTAAAAGGAATTCATATATGAATGATCATTTTAGTAACATGTGCATAAATGAGTATATCTATTTGATATTAGACATAAGTTTCTATGAGTTGATCTAGAAGAATAATTCTCCTTGACTTTGCATAATGGTAGCCACACCAAGGTATTTATAAAAAACTCAATAAAAAAGAAACTTAGATGAATTAATAAAAGTGAAGAAGAAAGTTTTATGAATTATTAGATCTAATCTTTAGGAGAAGGATAGATCTACAATTATGGAGATGATCCTACATAATAGAAAAGGCTCATGAGGTGAATATCAAATTGAGATTATATTTTATGCATTACTAGACATTACATATGATAGATAATTTATTTGATCATTCATTCATAAAGATAGTTATTGTCATTCATCGCAACTTGCATTTCTTAAAATAGTTGATACAAATTATCAATCATAGCTAGCCATTTAGTATAGATTAATTGTGCTTACATTTGCATGTATTTTTGTTGGGTTAGTCTAGATTGTGATAAAAGGGAGTTCATTTTATGTTATATTTTTGGTGAGTTTGATCGATTCGACATGATCTATTCCTCGTCTAGGTTTTCTAAAATGTTGTTTTCAATTGTATTGTATTGTAGCTTGATCCTCATATACTTATATCTTTTTTAAGGGTTTGGGTATACATTGGGATTTATCTTTAGTCCCACCATCCTACTGTAGATTATCTTGTCATTATTTCACCTATTATGGTGTGTTCATTAGTTAACCTATATTTATTGTATAAAGTTTTGGTCACATTGTTATTTTATTCATACCAAATGACATGCCTATCATAAATATAATTATGTTTTTTATGTTATATAAATGCATGTATTTTCCATGTATTGTTGTTATATTATATGTTATAGATATGCACATGTTTTAGATTGATGTTATGTATTGTAATAATAATCTATATAAACTAAGTAGGGACTTATGATGTGATTGGTCTATGAATAAAATCAACATGTTTTATGATGATATTCTACATCATTGACATCTAATAATATTCTAATCCTCAAAGATTCATGTGATTTAATTAATTTATCTTCTTTCATATATGGTACTGAGAAAAATTATGATCATTGTCTTACATCCCAAGCTCAATCTATATATCTATATATACTTCTCACTCATGTTTCATTTCTTTGCATTATGATATATTATGCCTTAATAATTATTTAGTAGCATCCACTATTGACTTAATGTTTTCTTATTACCTTTCTATATATTGCATGATAACATTATAAGCCTTAGTGAATAACTCTCCCATATTGATTATTATATGTCTACTAGTGCATCCTTACATCAAAATTCATTCTTACTTACTAATTATACAATTATATGATGGAATTATATTGACCAGTGAATGAAAATTATACCTTAGTGGTAGAGCCCTACAATGGTTTCAATTATTTCAAGTTTTCTTTGCACCTCTTCTCCCAGTTTATGCCCAATATTCTTTGTTGTATATTTTTCTAGACCTAAGTTACATGATGTTCGTTAAGACTTGGAGATGACTCCTCATGATCATTTTTAAAAAAATTAAAATATAATTACCAAAATAAAACAATCTACCTACAAATAGTGACCTAGGTGGTCACATCAACAAAGCCCAACTAGATTGATCACCAACTCATACCAAATCTATAAAATTATAGTTTAAATGATTAAGAGTATTAGATACAACATTGTATAATATATGAAAAAAAGGAAAAGTATAGAACCATATCAATCTATTTATTTTCTTCATCATTCTCTTATTTTCCATCCTCATTGTTTTATTCTTCATCTTCCAATTTCTATTTATCTTTGTCATTGTCATCCCTCTTTGGTTATATTTTTCTAGCTTAGAATGAATCCCACCCAGGAATGACACCAATAGGTGAACATATCCCCTCCCAATTGGAAGTATCAAAGTTGTTATGAGTAACTTTAAATTTCTGAATAACTTCAACTCTTTTTAACAAATATTGGTGTTCTTTGTAGTATACATTCTAAAAGTATATGTATTCATTCTAAAACCTTTTTTTTACCTTCCTTAGATCTTGAGGCCAATAATAAGCATCTAAAATATCATAAATTTAAGATTGGAGATGATCCTTCTCCAATTACCTTCATAAATCTATCTATTTTCATCTTCAAAGTGATCTTTACCTATTCCAAAATCATTAAGAATGTGATTCTACAATTAGACCTAGTAATGCTTCTCTCCTTTCTTTCGTATGCCTATTTTTTCCTTATTTTCCACAAAAAACTAGAAAATATCAATAGAAAAGGATAACCAAAATAAATTGGACTTAACAATTAGACCTATAACACAACCAATAAGAGCTTCAAACCAAAATAGCTTGTCAAAAATATTCTATCCCATAATATTACCCATGAATAGTAACCAAATAGAAGATGGATACTTGGATTGAAAAAAGATATGAAAAGTATCTTCAATACAACAAAAAATTGAGTAGGTTGCAAGGACATCCTAGGATAAATGTGTTTACAATAAAAAATTCCATATAAAAAACATTCCTTTGGATCAATCCTTCCAAACCAACATGCATTAAAAACTTTAAACCACAATTTATATTTTTAGATTCAAATGCCAAACTTTGTTAAGGTGACTAAAGACACTAAAGTTCTAGGTTAGGATCTTGTAGAGACAAATTGCTTTTAATTCAAGAGTGGATAGTCATGAGACCATTTAAAGTTTTTAAAAGATCCTCTATTTTATCTATCTTAACTAGTTGTTTCAACAAGTGGAGAGCATTAGTAAGAACATGGTAAGTTCTTTTATAGTTATTAGTCAATTTAAACTTAGACCGGAGTTCAAACCATTCTTTGATCATATTATTTTGAAAGACACCATTAATATTAGATACACCTTTAGAGTTCCACTTTTTGGTAGAATGGCCTTGTAGAAGAGCTATTGGCTTATTTTTATTCATAATGTTCAACAATATTGACTTGAATCCCACAACTTTATTCTGCTTCAATGTATTAAATTTTGTACCCTAAACTTTTCCCTTACATAGCTCCCAAGCCCTCCAAATACTAGGAAATAAATTAGATCCTAAGGAAATGGTGTTGGACTTTCTGCATATGAACATTCTTCCACTATTTTTCTTTCCTTAGAATTTCTTCTTGTATGTTCTTTCTTGCCATAATTTTTTATGGCTCATTACCAGCAAGGCATTTAACAATCCACTTAGAGGCCACTTCGACACCTTTTAGGCTTAGATCTTTAAGAGCTAATCCTTCCTTATTCTTACGTAGGCAACACTAATCCCATCTAACAACATAATTTTCCTTCTATCACCTCTACCATTTGAACTCTCTAATAATCTTTCAAATTTTGTTGACTTGATAGAAATAAAAAGAACCACAATGAAGCATATTAAAAAAGAACAAGAGGAGAGTATCTTTTGACACACTTATGGGTAAGTGCACAAATATAGGGGACCAAAAAGATGCCAAATTTTTCTTTTTCCTGCAAAAGAAATAGGGCACACACACTATGGCTTAGATGCTCAAGCCTTAGGATTGGGAAATTAAAACCATAGGATGTGCTCCCTATAGGGTGTACGCCCCATGTAAAGTTATACATAAAAAACAAGCATTTTAAAATTTCATTTCCTCTCATTCACCCATAAGTTGGCATAGTTTTCTCAATTGGAGAAGGGCGCATGCCATTGTTGGAGCTAATTTTGCTTCTTGGCTTCATCAAATCGCATAAAAAATGTCTCCACCACATAGAAGAGGTCATACAAGAGGAAGAAGTAAGTGAATTTACAACCTATTTCTCTTTTGTGCATTCAAGTTTAAATTTAATTTTGGTTTGTAATCAGATTTTGTTCTCAAAGTTTCTTTTATTAAAATTTAATTTTAATTAGGCTTTTAAAATAAATAAATAAAATTATAATTTCCAGGAAGGAATAATCCCCCTGAAAAAAACCCTCAACCAAGCCTCCACCTTCTCCTCATGAAGAAATGAATGAAGAAATTAACAAAGAAAATGAACCCCAACCTCCTCCATCAATCCAAAAACCTCCACCTGGAATGAAAGATACTTTGATGAACCACATACAAAGTGGAAAAACTAAATTAGAATCTTTGATTATGAGGTTAAAAAATATATTAATATAAATCCTAGAAGGGAAACACTTGCCAAATCATTAGAACCAATCTTGACCTACCTAGGCTCAGTTAGTGGGCAAATTAATTTATGGCTAAACAAATGAGAAGAACAAAAACATTATTATGCAAATGAATTATCATATGAGGACATAAAAAAGAAAAAAATGGTGAAAGAGGACATTTGCAAACTCTTTGTAAATCCAAAAAAGAATGAAACCCTTAAAACTAAAACAAGGAGGTTTTTGATCGATTGGTGCGTGCATGAAGAAATAAAAAATAAATTTTGGGATAGATTGTGGATGGTATTTGATACCCCTCCCTGTAACAATCACAAAGTTCCACTATATTTCTTGAAGAAACTCTATTGCAAGTTTTTCCTCAAGGAGGTGCCAAATTATTTTGATTTTATAGAAACTCGGGGTAGAGGTAGAGGGTCATCATTTGATAGACCGTGGGCACATCGTCACCCTAATGCACCTAGGGTGCCCACTAGAAATCCACATGTTGATCATGTTAGTATTCCTTTAATTGTAAAGGAACATGTGGAGGTTGACACACTAGGCACGATTAGTTCTCTGATACAGACTCTCATATAGTGTGTCACTCATGTTGATGTTTTATAGCTTTAGTCAGATAAACACTATGAGTCAATACCAGTGAAGATATGTATATATGTGTGTGTGTGTGTGTGTGTGTGTGTGTGTGTGTGTGTGTGTGTGTAATGTAAATATTAGAGAAATTAATATAATACTCAAGAGATATTTTATATATATACATACATACATATATGTATATGTATGTGTGTGTGTCTGTGTACATATACATATTATATATACATATACATATACATATACATATATATATATATATGTGTGTGTGTGTGTGTATGTATATGTGTGTGTATATACATATGTGTGTGTGTGTGTGTGTGTGTATAATCATAATTGTCATTATATTAATTACATAATAATGAATAGGCATGTCCCATGAAGGGACATGTCTCTTCTTGGTTCATTCTCAATATAAATGCAAGAGATTGTTGCATTTGGAAAACACATACTATACAGTAGTGCTATTACATTTGTAATAATCTTAAATAACCTTAACATGGTATCAAAGTCAGGTTACAAATGTAAGAGAGTAGTTTGTTGATGGTGAATGTGTGACTGTCTCATAAAATATAGTCTCAGTATAGGTACCATATCTCACAAATAAATTGGTGGATTTTGCTTCATTTTGGATATGTTGGTGACAAACAAATTTTGAAGAATCTCACTGGAGCGATTGGCGAAAAAGTGTTGGGTTCAAAAGTTATGACCGACTATGTACGTGTCTATTTGAAATCTGATGAGTGAAGTTGTGTTGCAAATTTTTATTGACACCATGTGCAAAGAATAAGGTCAAGTGAATTGTAGTAGATTTGTTAAGAAACAAACATCACCGATTATATATTGGCAACTATGTCATTCCTAAACACAATGATTCATTAAAATCATAATTTACACATTGATATTTTGAATAAAGTGACTTGATTAAAGAAAAAATAATGTTGTTTTGCAAGAGGTTGAGGACGATAAATTTTCAAAGTATACACAATAATTTTCATAATGATTAATTAGACTTTCTAGTAGCTTTCATTAAAGAGACATATTAATTTTTTATGATTGTGGTCAAACGTTAACAAAGAAGCACGTATTCAAAGAAGGGTGTCTCTTTCTAGAAAGCAAGCATTAATTATAGAGTGTCACCTCTCTTGGGGAAATCACGTCATTTCACAAGAAGACATAAGAATTGTTCAACGATATAAGAGTGGGAATTTTACATTGTGGGGGGAATAATAAACAATATTACATTCCCACTTGAACCATCCTTAGTGGGGAGATGATTCAAAGGCAATATGTCTTTCAAATCATTTGAGAAGGTGTTTTCTAATTTGATATATTATTTATAGTGGGCAGAAGAGATTGGCTTTGCCTTGATCCCACTTGGGTCATTCCCTCTCATTGGCTCTACTAAAGTAAGTCTCAGGAGGTAGGCCCTCTAAAAGAATTGTATGTATTTCTCTTACACCCAAGATTTGTGACGGCGAGGAGAGAGGATATGTTCATACAATTCTTAGGATAACAATCTAGAAAACTCTCAAGCACATAAGAAATTTTTTTCTTTTTAAAGCACCAAACTGAAGTGTATTCTAACTACTAAAAGGAAGACATGAAAGTTATAACAAGAACACAATGTCTTCATCACACATCCTGCATCAAATACATTAGTAGTTTATCACTTAAGCCTTCATTGCATGATTTCCAAAAAGATACAACAGACCATTAGTAACACAAAAACCAGCTATGCTAAGTGTAGAAACAAAATTAGGAATGCAAAAACTTAGAACAAAGCATCAAAGTGACCCAATTTACCAACTACGTAGGAACAATGACCAACTACGCAGTTCTAGTGACCAACTGCGTAGTTATAGTAACAAACTACATAGAAACCCTAGCCAAGTGAACATGAATAGCTACCAAGTGTGCATAAACCTAACCAAACAACATAAATGACTCAAGACTTGCAAAATTCAATGATTTAGCAAAGTTTTCACCTATTGACATATGAATGTGATATTAAGGTTCATTTTAGCCATCAACTAAAATTAAATTAGCTCAATTTAAAACCCCTAATTAGGCTATGTCTGCACTTGAATTGATTTTAAAGCAATTGAATTGAAAATAATTTGAATTGAAGCCCTAACTAGGTGAAATTCATTTTAGGAGCACCAAACAGAAATGTGAAGTTCTTTTTAAGTGACCAAATCCAAATGTGAGACTCATTAACCAAATTAGGGTTCATTTGTAACACTAGAGTTCATCTACTATCTTAAAATGGTGAAAACAAAAAGAAGAAAGTAGTTAATTGCATGTATAATCCCCAAACCCTAACATAGTAACCCAAAACACCAAGTGTGAGGTTATCATGACCAGCTACACAAAAAACATAACCAACTGCACAACTCTGGATACCAAGTGCATAGAATAGGAAACCAAGTGTGCAAATATGAGTGCCAAGTGTGTAAAACACTTGACCAAGTGCGCAAAAACATCAACCAAGTGCGTAAAAACCCCCAACCAAGTGTGTGAGACTTCACTAGTGTAATACCCCAAAATTAGCTTCAGTATATCAATCTTTATAAATCATCAAAGTCCTATTATACTAGGCAATTATGTCTTCTAATTTACTCTACTTGACTTAGTGTCAAATACAAAAAACCTTAAATCTGTATTAATCACATACTACATTTAATATAATGACTAAACAAACCCTACGATTGATTAATTTAAAGTCCTAGTACTTTTATTAATTAAATCCCCTTCTATTAATTTAAATAAATACATTTAAATTAATTCACATTTCCCTTTTTAACCCACTTGGAATTAAATATTACATTTAATTCTATTTTCTTCTATTAATTTAAATAAATATATTTATCTATTTAAATTAATTTATAATTTCCTTTAACCCACTTGGAATTAAATATTACATTTAATTCTATTTTCTTCTATTAATTTAAATAAATATATTTAGCTATTTAAATTAATTCATATTTCCCTTTTAACCCACTTAGAATTAAATATTATATTTAATTCTATTTGAGCACATGGCTCCTAATTCTCACCAAACTCATCTTTCTTACCCACCCACTAAAATTAAAATAATAATTTCTTCAACCTCTAAAGTCTTCACTTCTCCTCTCAAGTCAAAAACAACCACATGGAAGAAATATATTTTGTCCAAATAATTCAAAACTCCACAAACTCGGATTTGGACTTTGGGGTCATTTTTGGAGGCTCTTTTATGAGTCTTGGGCCACCTAGTGACCAAAATTCAACCCCCTACCTTAAGTATATCAAGTGGGGAAGTTAAATTTGACTCTAACTACCTTCTAAAAGTCTCCTAACCCCTCCAAAACTTCACTTAAGCATTCCATACGAATTTGGGTAGTAGGTTTCATTTTTCAAAGTGGATCCACCCATCCACCCCCCATCCACCCACTTTGAATTAAATAATTAAAATAAGAGAATCTCAGCCCTTGATCTTCATTCAATCCTGACCATTAATTCTCCTAAAAATCCTATAAATAGGACTTCATTTCCCTTTACAAAGCGAGCCTTCATTAGCATTGTTATTATAGATCTAAGGGATCCAAATTCTTCTATTCTATCTCCTATCTATTTCTAAACCACACTCCTAGTATTCTCATAGCATTGCTTTCAAACATATAGTGCATTTCAAGGCATTTGGAGAGCTACATCAACCCATCTTTGGGAGAAGAAAGGAGGACATGGGAACTAAATCTTAGAGGGAGTTTGCATTTAATTTCATTCTTTATTTCTAAGTTGTTTCTCATGAAGTAGATTAGATTTGTTTGCATGTTTCTTATATGAATCTTGTGGTTGTTTCATTTTCATGCATTCTAATCCAATTCTAGTCTTACAACTAGGACTAACAAATTCACAAAAACATCAAAATTAAGTTAGTTAAACATGTATTCATGTTAGGTTCACCAAATGAAGGATAGGAAAATGAGGAAAACATGCACACAAGAGGAACCATCAAAATCTAAAAGTGTACATAATAAACCTATCCAAACACAAAAGAAATTGAGATAAAGAAACACAAACTATAAATGAAACTCCCTCAATTTGATAATTGTGCCCTTTCTTGCTTCTCCAAAAGAATTGATGTAGCTCTCATATTGGCATAATGCATGTAAAATATGAAAAATAAATGGACTACAGTGATCACAAGAATATTTGAAAGATGATGGTTAGCTTGATTGAGAAATTAATCTCAATTTATAGAGATGAGAGACCAAAATGTAGATTTGGCAACTTGAATGTGCAAATGGAAGATTGTCATAATTATGACATGTTTGTATGCACAAATAGAATCATAATCAAATGCACAAATTGAGGGCATTTTGAAGAAGAAAGAGGAGGAAAATTAATAGGCAATTTGGAAGCACAATTAGTGGAAAAAGGTGAAGGGAAAGATGTAGGAAACCATGAAGCATGATTTTAGGAATGGAAGCACAATTAGAGGGAAGGAATGGTTTAATATAAAAACTCATTAATTCCTACCAAATGGAAAATGGGAATTAGGAATTATGAAATTCTATAAATGATGCAATTTAGCCAATTAACTAATATAGATTAATTAATTGTGGAGACATGGGAAAGAGGGAGTAAATAAAGTCAATTTATTTATTCAAAACTAGGGATAAAGCATGGGTTATCTACCTCTAAGGGACAAATTAGTTGATTGTTGGCCAAATTGATGACTTTGATGAGAAATTGACTTGGTTTTGATGATTTTGATGAAGGTTAGGATTGATTTTGATAATTTTGAAAATTTTTAGGAACGACATTGATGAACTTGGAAATTGAGTTAGATTGATCTGAAATGACATCGATGAACTTTGACAATGCCCTGGAGTAATGATGATGAAGCATCGATGAACTTTGACAATGCCTTGAATTGATTTGATAATGATAAGATTGATAAGATTAACAAGGATTAGACAAGATTGGAATGATTTGAAAGTGACTTGATCAAACATTGATGATCTTTGACAATGCCCTAGAATTAAATACAATGATTAAATGTGTTTGAAATGATCGTGGACTGATTAGGAAGGGATTAGCACTAATTGAGATTGATTTAGGAATATCTAACATGGTTTAGGATCGATTAGGATTGGTTTAGGAATGTTTAGGATCAGTTTAGGAATGTTTAGGATCAGTTTAGGAATGTTCTGATGATAATCTAAATTTGATCAATTTGGCCAAAGAGATCAAGGTTATGATGCAAGATGAGAGAAAATGTTAATAACTGATCAAATGAGAACTCACACAAGATAGAAGACACGCTAAAAGGGGACACATAGGTGTGAACCATTTTTAGGTGTCTACATTGGGATATTGTTGGGATTGTTGTAGGATATTGCATTATATGTGCTAGCATGAATATTTTGTCATTGATGTCAACATATTGTTTTTCTTGACAATGTTCTTATTTTGTTTAGTGGAAAGATTGGATCGGTATGTCTTATGTATTGAGCATCATATGTTGTGCAATTATAGATGGTTGCAAATATGTTTGTAATTAGTCTGTGTCAAATCATAGAGGTCAATGTTATGATTTGAGCGAGTTACAATTTATTGATCGAAAACTAGTTTACTAGGTTTTCTAGTTATTTTAGAGATGACAATGTTGTATTTTTGGATCGGTGTGGATCAGTTACATAATGTTTTATGTTGCTAACCTGGTGGTGAGTTTAGGACTTAGATTTGTGTCCTTAATTGGAATGTTTCTTGATTTAGAGATTAGAAAGCTATTTTTCTTCAATGATAGAGGTTTCTCTTTGATGTTCATGGTGAATAATGCAGAGTTACTTGTGAATTTTGAGGTAGAGATGTTTGTGTTGTTGATGTAGTATTTCAAGATTCTTATTGATATTTATTAATTGTGTCATATTCTTGTTGTTGGATTTCTTTGGATTATGTGATCAAATTTAGAAGATTTCTTGAAGCATGTAGGGGTGTTCTTGGCAGAATTGGTAAGATAGCTAGTTGTAATGGATCAAGAGCATGATTGGTGGATCATGGTGTGTTGGAGATTAATTGTTTGGGTCCTAGATATGTCTTAGCCAAATTGTCTTGTCTCACATTGTTAATTTTAATTTATTTATATATAATTGAGGTCATGTTTAAGGACAACCTTATTTATATTCTAAAATTTGATGTAATGTATATAAAGATAAAATCATTTATGTAATGAGAGATGTGTTTGATGTGAAGGGAAGAGAAGTGATCAAGCATGTTTTATCAGAGATCAAGTGAAGAGGTATGAGTGGAATCTATTATTGAGATAGAGAATTGATGTACTTCATTGGAATTGTATTGGCATAATAGAGGTGTTATTAGAGTAAGTGCACCAAGATGGTGTGCAAAAATTGGGGTATAAGTAGCCACACTTTTTTTGAAATCAGGTAAACCTGAACTTCAAAGAGAAATTTGAGGGTCATGCACTCAAAACTAGGATTTGTGCAAAGAACAAAATTTTAGTACTTTGAATCTAGTTTCTAAACTACTAAAGCCTTTTTAAAATGGATAAGATTAAGAGGGTCAAACCTCTCGCGCACGAAAATAATGTTCCTATTTTTTTCAAAAAAGCATAACATAGTTGTTTCCGTGCACTTCAAAAATTATATAGTTAGATTTAGTATTTTGAAAAACCCTTTAGTAGGATGACGGGTAAGAGAGAGATGTAGAATTTGTGTATTTTTTCTATAATTTTCCAATGAGTATTTTTTTATATGATTTTTTAAAGTGATTGCATCCTGAAAATCTGGTACTTGTTCATGCGCTTGACATAAATTCCATCAAAATAACTGAAAATTCAATTTTTAAAAAAGTGTATAGAATCTAGTGTAGAACATTAATATATTTTTTTTGTTTTGATTTGATCAAGTAGACCAGAATTAACTAAAAAAATGGTAGACATATGTCTGTGAGGTCGGTCAAGGCTCTAATAATGAAAATTAAAGTTTACTAAGCTAATGTTCTCCAAAAATAGAAAAAATTATATGGTAAAAAATATGAGAAGACATGTGAGATTATGGTGGTAATTTTAGAGATACTGACTTGATCATTTGTAAACCTGATGACGATGAAGTCGAGAAATCATGTTGGATGATGAGAAAATGTGTTAAGGGACAAAAATGGAGGGAAAATGGGCTTGCAAGCCTTAGGATCATTTTCCTATATACCCTCTTACCAATCCAAAACCTATACGGTTTTTGACGTGCAAAATAACCCGCTCAAGTTTTTAAAAATAAAAAGTACCATTCAAAGTTTTACATAACTCGTGTGGATTATGTAGAACTAAAACCATCATTTTGAGTTTTACAAAACCCCCACGAATTATGAAGACAAAAAAATGTATGCTTGTAAACTTAGCATTTACTACACATATGTATAGACATACATATATAATATGTGTTTATGTGTATATATATATATACACACACATACATATCTATAGTTATATATACATATATTTATATAGATATATGTATATATATTTGTATACATGCATGTATCTCCTCATTTCCTCTCCCTCTCATCTTCCAGCCCCCATCATCATCTTTGTCTACCATGAGCCCTAATTATCCTCTTTGAGCTCTCTCTCTCTCTCTCTCTCTCTCTCTCTCTCTCTCTCTCTCTCTCTCTCTCTCAGTTCTACATATCCCATATGTGGGTTATGTAGAACTAAAAGCTTGCATAACTTTTAGTTCTATAGAAACCACACGGGTTATGAGGAACAAAAAGATTGCATAAGTTTTATTTCTTCATAACCCTATGAAGAGATTTTTTTAGTTCTTCATAACCCACATGGGTTATGAAGAATTTTTTTTACCTCTTCATGAAACACATGGGTTATGAAGAATTTTTTTTAGTTCTTCATAACCCGCATGGGATATGAAGAACTTTAATTTTTTTTAAGGCTCAGCATGGCTCAATTTTTCCAAGCCAAAATGTTTTGAATTTCAAATAACATGCAAGGGTTTTGTAAAATTTTGAGTTTTTTTTCATGTGGCCACCTTTTTTACCAACAACTTGGTGCACTTACCCATTAGTCAGTTCCTAATTCAGTGGATTTTTGTCCACCTTGGGTTGTTCCTATTAGGAATAGTCCCAAGAGATAACTGAGAGGGGGGGGGGGGTGAATCAGTTATCTACAAGTTTCAATTCTTTATCCAATTAAGTATGTAGTATCATTAAGCATACAAATAACACTTAACACAACACCACAATTTTGGTTACGGGGAAACCCAAATAGGTAAAAACCCCGATGGGAATTGACACCCATTAAGAACTGCACTAGTGTATTATGATCCCTGTTAGAAGATCTGACAACCCTGTTAGGATTTGATCTTTATAATGCAATAAGTACGGTGACCTAGTCAAGGGTCAGACCCTACTAGGAGTCTTTTACAATTAACCCTATTAGGGGTGAGGATGCAATGTTCGAGAGCACACTGCTCAAAGGGGTGAAGGCTGCAACCTTCTATTTAACAGATACACACTATATTTGGATCTTGGTGAACTGCGTGTAGACCTGCTATCTTGATCAGTTCCAATGAATATCATATACTCTCTACTATGTCACATAGACCTTCTATTGATGGCTCAACACTTCGCACTCTCTGCTCTGCTCTTGTCTTTCAACTCTTACCCATACTTAGCAATCACAAATGACTGCCTATAAATATCTTTCCTCTAAATGATATAATCAAGTCGGCCTATTAGAACCACCTTGAAATCATTTTAGAGAAACAATAAAACCTTCCAATAACATCTTTGTCAGCTCTACTAAGCATGCAACATGAACTGGGACCTGTCCAACTTAATATGAGTGAACACGTTACTCCATACTGTCGGCTCCACTCATTTAACTGATACTTTCTTCTTGTGCTGAATTGTGACATGGGCTCTTAACCAAAAATTATTAACTCTCCAAAAAACACTAATCCAAGAGCGCATACCAAGATGATAGGCGCAACTACTTTACCAATATAATCTCTGTCGGCTCCTCTGGATAAACTCAGGAAACTGTGACTGTCAACTGTGAACATCATAACTTGACTTCTATTGCATATCAGACTCTGTGTCCATGAACATAACAACATACATATGTCTACAACATAAGTATAAAGGTGCAAGGCTCTACAACAACTGTATGACCAATCACATATAGAATTGTTCTTGGGACCTGTCAGGAACACTCACTGATATACACAACTGTATTACTGTCTTTACTCATAATCAAACTCTGTGTCTATGATATCATGCTAATAACATATCCATGCAACATATTCTGAAGGCTCTCTTCATCAGGCTTCCATGCATGCTACTTACCATATGTTGTCATCAATGACAAACATACAGTCAACAATCTGGCTTGCTGGAAAATCTCCAATAGTTTCCCTTATTGTATCTTTGAGTAGTGATCTCTAGGTAGTGTGCCTGAATTCATGTGCATTCATGTTCTACTTTTAACAGGGTATTTTTCCTAGTACATTATCTATTAGGTTTGATCCCCACAGTGTGTTCCCATAACATGGTTTCCACACAACAAAAAAAATTGTGTTATGTGTTATGGTGTTATTATCTTTTGTGCAATAATGTTTATCTTTCAAATGTAAGTTCTTATGGTGGTGAATTGTTTAATGTATAAAGTTTTATCACACAACTAATTCACCCCCCCTCTCAGTTGTGAGTATTGCCTTGTTGTTCCTAATAATAGATGTGATCATAACAAATAGTAGCACATACCATGAGGGAAAAAATTCAAGGTCTATGCCATTAGAGTCCAATTCACATAATATCAAGAATGATGACCAAGTAGAAAGTGAGATATCAAATGTAATAGACACTCTTGGGGAGAGTATGGAAATAGAAATCATAATTCCATCCTTATAATTACATCTTTTGAAATATAACCCAATGACCCTTTATTGCTTGTCCATCCCGAGCTTATAGATTGGGATCTACCTCATATACCTAAACTTGATACCTTTTACAATGATGATGTAATTATTGATTATCTAGGAATCAAAGATCATTTAGCTTTAGGGGATCATAAGGCAAGGTTCCCTATTGAACTCAATGATGTGGCCTATTTTGGTGAGACTTCCAATCCTTTTAGTTGCAAAAGTATGAAAATAAAAGATAGATATAATGGTGAAAACCACACAACAACAATATTAGATCAAGAAAAAGACAAAAGAAAGGACACATCTGACAATGAAAACCTCTCAGAGGCATTGTAAGATGAAAAGCTCGATATTCTTCCCAACTACATATATTGGGACAAATCCTCAATTTTGATAGAGCCAAGAACACTAGTGAACATTGGAATACAAGAAACACGAAAGATCATTCACCTTGCAACTTCATTATCAAAAGAAGAAAAGAAACAATTCACTTAGATTTTTAAAGAAATGCAAATCAAATTTGCATGGTCTGATGTAGATATGTTTAGATTAGATCTAGATCTCATAATGCATCACTTATCAGTCACACTAGGGGTTAGGCTAGTTAAGCATAAATTAATGAAAATGCATTCACACATAGCTCTACTCATCATATAAGAACTAAAAAAGATATTAGATGTGGGATTTATAAGAGCAATTGACTATGTAGAATGGATTTCAAACATTGTTCTTATTTCCAAATCAGGTAAATCAATTAGAGTATGTACAAATTTTCATGATTTTAAAAAAGCATGTTGAAAGGATGACTTTCCTTTGCCCAATATTGATATTATTTTAGATCTAACAACATGAGATGAAATTTTTCCACTAATGGATGAGTTCTCTAAATATAACCATATCAAGATAGCTTCAGAAGATCAAGAGAAGATAGCTTTTACTTGTCCATGAGGTACATACTACTTGAACGTGTTGACTTTTGGATTAAAGAATGCATGTACTACATGTTACAAGTAGTGGTTATCGTTGCACCAAAAGATTGACCTGTTAATACCCGATACAACCACTAGACTTATAGAAGACACAGGAGATGGTTAAGCCATGTCACAAACCCTGTGACCTGGATGTTGGCCCACTGGCAACAATCCCCCTCCCAACGTCACTCACTGAGGCCTGCATAGATTCAAACATGTGACCAAGCTCTGATACCACTTGTTACAAGTAGTGGTTGTCGTTGCACCAAAAGATTGACCTATTAATGCTTGATACAACCACTAGACTTATAGAAAACACATGAGGTGGTTAAGCCATGTCGTGAACCCTCCAAGGGACACTGGCCCACTGCCAACACTACATATCAAAGGGCCATGAAAACAATCTTCCATGGCACGATGCATACAATCATAGAGGACTATGTGGATAATATTTTGGGTAAGTCATTAACAAGAAAGGATTATTTGAATGTGTTGGACAAAATATTTGAAAGAATGGAAAAATTTAATGTTCTCTTAAATCATAGAAAGTGTGTATTTTGCATAACATATGGAAATCTCTTGGGATATAGTCTTTGGAAAAGGAATATAAGTGGATCCAGAAAATGTAAAAGAAATCATGGAAATTCTACCACCTAAGAAAATTAGTCAACTAAGATCATTATAGGGAAAGCTAAAATCAATAAGAAGATTCATCTCATAGTTAGCGGATAGAAGTCATCATTTCACTCATATACTACATAAGAATGTACCTTATAAGTGGGATGATCAATGTGAGGAATATTTCAATCAAATCAAACAATATCTAGAAAATCCTCCAACAATAATGTCACTAATTCTAGGGAAGCCACTTTTTCTCTACATATCAGCTACAAAAGTATCTTTGGGAGAATTATTAGCAGAAAAATACTATGAAGGAAAAGAAAGAGTAATATACTACATAATTTAAACATTAGTTGAATATGAGCTAAAATATACACCAATTAAGTGTACATGTCTTGCAGTAGTGTTTGTTTCACAAAAACTACAACATTATATGCTCACTCATCCAGTCAAGCTCATAGCTAAGATAAATCCATCAAAGTTTCTTCTCAATAAAGCATCATTAATAGGAAGACTTGTAAAGTGGGTGACGGTCCTAATAAAATTTGATATAGAGTGTGTGGATAGAAAATCCATTAAAGGATAAGTAATTTATGATCAATTAGAAAATGCACCTCTACAAGAAGAGTATCCCTTACAATCAGAGTTTCTAGATCTAGAGCAATCTTAACAATTATTATTCAAACATGGAAGCTCTACTTTTATGGTTCATATGCACAACATGGATCCAGAGTTGGCATCTTGTTCATCAAGAAAAAGGCTACACTATTCCAAAGTCATACAAGTTGTTGTTCCCTTTCATTAATAACATGGAAGATTATGAAGCATTGGTCACAAGAATTAAGATGGCACTGAAATAGAAAATAATGGAGCTAAATTTATATGGAGATTCTAAGTTGGTTATCAATTAGGTGAATGATGAATATCAAATAAAGGATGAAAATTTGATACCATACAAGCATATAGTGGATGACTTCATGAAATATTTTGTTGAGATCACATTTGAGTAGACCCTGTGACAAGATAATAAAGTAGTGGATGCTATGGCCATAATTGTTGGCAGTGGGCCAACATCCTTCATGGGATTTGTGACATGGATTAACCACCTCCTGTGGATTCTATAACTCTAGTGGTTATTTTGGGAATTGACAGGTTGATCTTTTGGCGCAATGACAACCACAACTTGTAACAAGTGGTATCAGAGTTTGGTCACAGGTTTGAATCTACACAAGTCACATCAAGTGATGTTGGGAGGGGGATTGTTGGTAGTGGGTCATCATCCCTTATGGGGTTCATGACATGGCTTAACTACCTCCTATGGATTATATAAGTATAGTGGTTATATTGGGCATTGACATGTCAATATTTTGGTGCAATGACAACCACTACTTGTAACAATAATTGTATCACTCCTTAATTTATTGAATAAAATCAGGCTCGTTAGGAGTTCTTAGTGGAACAACAATAGGTCTTATCCCACCTATGATGATCCTAATAGCAAAATTATGTTTTACATAGTTGGACCTAATTCTCCTCTATATGGAAAGATCTATATATACCTTAAGGAAAATACCCTACCACCCAAACTATCAAATAACCAAAGATGAACTTTCCTTTTCCAAGTATCATGTTACACCCTAATTGTGAATACCCTATATTGATGAGGTCTTTTTGGTACTCTCCTTAGATGTATTGAGAACGACAAATCTCAAACTACCTTAAGGGAAGTACATGAAAGTATATGTGGAACCCACTCAAGTGGTCCTTATTTTTATAAGAAACTTGTGTATGAGTTACTACTGGCCAACCATGGTGAAAAATTCAAACCATTTTTTCTACAAATGCAAGAAGTGAAAAATACATGAGAATCTCATACACGTACGGACATAAGAGCTCTAGCCCCTAATAACTATGTGGCTATCCTATCAATGGGGACTCAACATTGTGGGTAAGATACATCCCTCGTCATCCAATAACTACAAATACATTATCACAACTATTAAATACTTCATAAAATAGATTGCAGCCATTTTCCTTACCATAATCATAGGAAAGAAAATACCTTTTATTCATTCTAAATTATAGGAATTCTAATATCCATTGACACAACTAATGGGACATCATTCAAAAATTAGGATGTTAAGGAGAATTATGATAAGTTCAAAATCCAACACAATTTCTCCTCACCTTATTTCTCCCAAGGAAATGGATAGGTTGAGGCTTCTAACAAAACAATATTAAAAATACTCAAAAAGACAGTTGATGAAGCTAGTCGCGATTAACACACTCAACTCAATCACACCTTATGGGTATATCAAACATCTATTGAAACCACTAAAGGAGCCACACCATATACCCTCATATATGGATCAGAAACCATCTTAACCATAGAGGTCAAGTTACCCATTTTAAGAGTATCATGTTGAAAGGTCTCAGTCCAGTTGAGGAATATTGAGTTTCAAAACTACAAGAACTGGAGCTGCTAGATGAAAGAAGATAGAATACTTTTGATCACTTGAAGTCTTATCAATAGAGAGTTTCATGAAGCTATAATGATAGAGTAAAGCCTCATGTTTTTCAAGTGGGAGACCTAGTCTTAAAAGAAAACCCCAAGAATCAATAAGATATAAAAAAGAAGGGGAAGTTTAAACTAAACTAGCTTGGTTAATTTGTAATCATTATTGCCTATGGGTCTAGAGCCTATCAATTATCAACATATGAAGGTGAAATGCTGGAGGATCCCATCATTAGTATTCATCTGTGTAAGTTCTATGCTTAAATCCCAATGCAAAAAAAATCAAATAAATATAAAAAGTGCAATGTAAGAAAATGATGAAAACCTTGAAATAGGCTCTATTTGTGACAAGTTAGCTCTTCTATCCATTAGGATTCTACTATCTTATTTCATCCATTCCATTTGTAAATACCCATGATAAAACCCTATCCATACCCACATAACATTTATCCATACCTGCATAACATATACCCATCTCATATGTACATACCACCAATAAAATCCCATCATAGCTTGGTATTACCTTTCCATTCACCTATGCCACAATAAAGTTGGTGCAGGAGCACCAAGGTCAAAGGCAGGAGTCATGGAGAGCACCAGGATCACTGATGGATCCTTGGGAGGAGTGGAAGCCAAATGGCCTTCAAAGGTCATTAACCGTTGTAATAAGACCAAGCATGGTCAAGGAGTGTTATTTGGATCATGTATTGATCCTATTGTAATCCAATCTTAAATGTAAGCCTTATAGGCATTGTTAAGTCTAAAAGGTACCTAGGGGTCACTAGGAAGGGTTATGTATTGATCCTAGGTTAGGGGATTGGGAATATGACCTATAAGGGTCTATAATGATGTAATAAGGCCTTTAAAGCCTTTAAATGATGTTAAAAGCACTAAGAGTGCAATAATTTGTAAATTGCCTATATTGGCAATATAAGTCAAACAAGGGCTTAGATGGGGTTAGTAGTAAGGGTTATAGGATTAGTTGGTTTTAAAGGTTGTCATTAAACCTTTTAGAAGTCTTTATATGGGCTTTGGATGATGTGTTGTTGAGTTGACAACTTTTGTTGTCAACTTGACAACAAATTTCTTGTTTATGTTAATGATAGTCAGTTTAGGACAATTAGAAAGGTAGTTAGAAGGTTGGTATCGGTTTATTGAGAGTTTAGAGGTTTTTTTAGTATAGATTAAGGAGAGGAGGAGGGGGTAGTATGATCTAAGATGATCCATGATGTATGAAACTCAAAGACAAGTTGATAATCAATAAAAAAAGTTAATTCTCTACAATTATATAGTTCACTGTCCCGTGGAATAGGGAACACACTAGTGAGTCTAAATGTTTGATTTCACGTGATCTAGGATATTTTGTGACTTAGGAACATTTCCTTATATTATATTTATACGTTTCTGCATTCATTTCCTTAGTTTTGTTATTATTACAATCAAGAAACAGACTAGTGTTGAGGACAGTGATTGGCATTGTAGGCACAGCCAACAACTAAGGGTTGAAATTCCCTAAAAAGTAAGGGCAATCACACCCCTATGTGTATTCTAGTTTTGTGGGAGATGCCTTGTATATATATATATATTATGCATTTCATATGACTTTGGATGCAAGGAAGGGCACCAGTTGATGAGGAACAGGGATAGACCTAATAAAATCCAGTGAAGGGAACACTTGAAGAACACCAGTCATGGTTGGAAGTGACCCGATGCAAGGAGGGGATATTTGATGATTTTAAGTGTCTATAGGGAAGTAGTATAAAGTGTTAGAACCAATGTTGAGGTTGAGAGTTGCAGGAAAGGTCAACTTCTACAAAGCCCTAGGTTATTGAACCAAATAGTGAGGGTTTATTGAATGGGAGTGTTGAAGGGTGAGTATGAAAAAACTAAATTGAAAATTTGTGTCCTCTTATCCTTTAAAAAGACTATTTAGGGTCGTGGAGTCCAGGAGACAAGTGGGTGTAGGAGTTGCTTATTTGAACAAGGGCTAATTAGGCCTATGAGAACAGCACTTAGGAAGGGAAGTGTTCACCAGTCAAATGATGAAGGACTATGATTGATAGGAATTTGATAACTTTGAAAAGGGTATTTGAAAATGTAAATACCTTGTTAGGGTGTTTGGAGAGTTTGGGAGCAATTTTCTGATTTCAGGGTTTGAAGGGCTACTAGGCAGGCCTAGAAAGGCTATAGAAGAGAAAGGGTTGAAGTTGAGTGGATTGGAGTGAGTGGGAAGTTGGATCATGGTAAATAGACTATGATAAGACAATATTTGGTGTTAGGATCAAGGTGTGAAGCCTGGTTGGAGTTTTGGTATAGTGGAGGCACTAGGTGCACTAGATGGCCTAAGATGGAGTTGGTGCTAGAAAGCATTGGAGCAAAGAAACAAGGAAGTGAAATTGAGTAATATGGTTGTGGGAGTGACTTACAAAGTCAGAGAACTCTATTTGATCTTTGAGTAGGACTGATTCCTTGAGTTGATTTCAAGTCACTTGTTGAATCCTCAATTTGAGTTAGTCTACTTAAGGTGATATTGGAGGGCTCTGCATCAAAAGTGTTGCCCCATTCATCCATTCATAATTTTTTTCACCCATAATAAATTGGTCCTTTGCTTGACTGAGGCCAAAATCCTCAACCTAGTTAGAGAAATAGATTCTTGAATGTCATGTCTTAGCATACAAATGGATAGACATCAAATATTTAGACAACAAACAACATTACATTGACCGTCAGATGGAACCTTGACACTAGACCTTGACATATATCAGATCAAACAAGCTAACTATCTAAATAAAAAAAATCAGCAACATGATTGGTTACTTTGATAAGAAATATATCAATGGCAAGGAGATTTGAATATCTGTTATAGGTATATGACTATGTCTTGTTTTTGTTATTATCATGTTTCCTATGCTATTTTGAGATGTCTAAGACTAGAATAGATGGGACATGGCATAATATTTTCCTTTGTCTATTGTTTGTGGAATATTTTTCATGAATTTTGAGGATAGGTATTTTGGGTGTCTGTGATTGGCACATTCACATATAAGAAAAGTATCCAACTCAACAAATATTATAGTGAATTTAACAATGCTTGTGACTACCACACATACAGGTCGACCCTTAATGTCTACACCCTTAGATGGATGGGAAAAATCCTTGTCTGTTGATAAATGCAAGTGATACTCAAGTCATCTTGGTCTAATTATACCTAGATTCTTGTAAAGCTTGCTACATTAAAATTCATGTAAGAAAGACTCAAGTCATCTTGGTTCAATTATATCATGGTGCTTGTATTTTCTTGCTACATAATAGCTCGATGATGACAAAAACACATTATTTAGTACAAGATGACTTCATCCATGTTATAGTGATTTTGCATATTTATTTAGATGCATTAAAATTGCATTTAATTAAGTTGCATTATCATTTGTACATTTGTGATGCTCATATTTCATTTATAAGCATTTTGCATTTTCATTTACAAGCATTTTTACAATATTTATCGTCTTTTTATTATCTATGATCTCATTCTTCCACCTTATTTTTCAAGAACTATTCTTTGGTCAAACATCTTTTTATTAAGTGATTAAGTACACTGGACATAACAAATATATCATTTCATTGCATCCATCTTATCATAATGTATTACATTATTTATCCATATTTACATTTCATGTAATATAGAAAGATCATTTCATTCCATTTAACAACCATTTGTGTCATATAGGAATTATACCTATCAAATCATTGCATTTTTCATCCACTTAACAAATCATACCTACATGCATACATCATCAACATCTAATATCTATTAGATAAACATTTCTTTGAAAAAAATCATTACACCATAGAAATCATAAACAAATCCATATGTACATAGCCTCATCACAAAACATAACATAAAGTCATCCATTTAGAAAGCATATGCCTCCATCTATCATAGTGCATCTCATAATATAGTTACAATCATACATCCATAATCATAATAGAGCATGCACATCATATATAGAATCATACATCTAGCTATCCATCACATAAACTCAACTACAAAAATTATGTAAAACATCATAATACATTATAGAAACATAAAATTCATTTCACATCACATATCTCACCAAAACATCATGCAAATAGAAAGCATGTAAAATATCATTAATGTATCTGCATTATAAGTGTATCATAAATATATCCATGCATCCTCATCCATCTGTCCATCATATGTCGTAAAACATCATAAAAATAACATCCTAGTGTACAATGATATCACAAAATACTAAGATGTGTCTCAAGTCATACAACAGTCCAAGAAACATATAAAAGAGGATGTATACAAGTCCATGTATCTATGATACACCACCCCCTAAATCAGTAGGCCTATACTTTAATTGTGCAGACATGCCCGCTCCACCTAAACCCATCCCTCTTCTCAGAGGCCTAGTAGCCATTCATGCACTCTTAGTATGTGCATGCCTATATGAAACTAGATTCATGACTTTATAGACCTTTTAGACTTACCCCTTTTTCTTAGCACATAGTTTTGCTTCGATATTGGTCTTGTCTCTCGCAAAAGTATATCTAGATATGCCAATGATTTTAGGGTGGAAATTCTTTTTAGTATTTGCAAAGATAAGAATTTTTCCTTTTTACTCGTTATGTTGTTGATAAGCATTTTTCTTGTATACTAATGAGATCATCTGCACTAATATTCTCACATATATTCAAGTGCAAGATAACAAAGTTGCACTTAAAAAATTTTCCCATATTTAGGAGCTACTGGAGCACTGGGGCAATTCCTCCAACACTATTCCTTGGGTTCCTCCCAACTCTACCTCCCATCGAGAGTGTTGGTCCACGTGCAACCACTTGGTCAGATTGTGAAAGTTGCAAAGATTTTAGTTCTCATTCCTATGGTCCTTTGCATCAAAATCCTAGGGACTCTCCTGTTTGTGGAGGATGGTCTCATCCTTCCCATCCACAATATCTCAAGTGAGGCTTTGGCTAGTTGAACACTAGCAAATCCCCTCATTCGCAACTCACCATTTATGTACTTCTCAAGGAGAATGAAGAAGACATTACTGATCTTGTTGGTTGGGAATTGATTAAAGATGTCGAGCCTCACGATGCTTGGTGGAAGCTTGATAATTAGGACTCTCCTTTGTTTGACATAACCATAATGACTTTAAGTTTGTTTGCACACTTGTCACTTGTTAATTAAGCCTTTTATTAAATTCTCTATATATCTACCACCCTTCTATTTTTCAAATATTGGACTATTTTTTATTAATAATTTTTTTTTTTTAATTAAGCTATACCTTTCTTCAATTACGAAAAAAACACAGAAAGAAAGGGCATCACCCCATTCCAAATAAATTGGACACTTTAAGTACCTAAACAATAACTTTACCACCTCCCACTCCATAGGTAAGTTAGGGACCCATTATTAAAAGAGAATTTATAGTCGTGTCAAATTTATAGTCATGTCAAAAGTAACATTAATGAAAGAGAATTTATAACCACGTCAAAGCTTGCTCCCCAATCAGCTTGAGTCTTTTGACTCCATTGATTCGTTTTATTGAAAGTAATGATAGACTATAAATTAAAATATTTGTGGGCACCCCTAGATTTAGCATCATTTAAAACTAACATATCTCATGATTTGGGGATCCCCCAGTTTTGCCTTGATGTTTCCGGCATTTTCTATTTTTAGAGACGAATTCTAATTTTGCAACATTGTCACAGGGGGCGCCTTCGATGTCATCATTATTGGGCTCTACAGATCACCTATTCATAGGCAGTCGTTGTCGCATTTCTGGCTCTTCGAGCTCCTGATTCTCTGCCTTCCTGATGGCATCATGGATGTCACTTTTAATCAGTATAGTTACAGATCTTTTTCTTAGTGTGGTCATGTCATAAAACCCACCTCAAAAAATTTAATAACCTAGTAGACCCTGCTTAGATTTAAGGCCATCTTGGCGCTCATTTTGTGAAGGTCTGCAGATTTTGCTGTTTTATTACCAGTTGGGTGTTTTCCCCTCTTTCGATTTTAGGTCTGCCATGGCCGATTACAGGCCTAGGAACTACGGGGATAGGCAAATAGAGGTTGTAAATGGGAAAGAGTATAGTGCCAGGCAGTCACAGGCTAATTCTTCTGTATATGCCCACAGCAACTCCTACTCTGAGCCAGGCAATAGTCATGGCAACTTTGAAAGTGTTAAGACCTCAAAGAGCAAATCTACAAAGGCTTGGAGTCTCAGCGATCCAGAAGTGAAGAGAAGGAAGAGGGTAGCAAGCTATAAGGTTTATACAGTGGAGGGCAAGATGAAGGCCTCTTTCTTCAAAAGTTTTCGCTGGATCAAGGACAAATACACAGAAATAGTTCAAGGATGGTGAAGATAGGAGCAGCCTTTCTTGTAAATTCAATTCTTTTATGCTTTCTGTTTGAGCTTTGAATTTCTAAGAATGCATTTGCTGGATTGTACTTTTGCTTGCTCCATATGATTTCTATCATGGGTTCTACCAATTCAGGGTGCTTGCTTTCTATTATACCCCATGGAGTCTCTTGAATGTTATGTGCTAAATACTGTTTCTAGTGTGAAACATAAACAATATGCTTCACGCCCAATTGTATGCTTTAATGGAGTATTGGATCAAATCTGATTCACAATGGATCTGTTTATGCACTTATTCTACCGATTTAGGTTGCTCCACCTCCAGTATTTTCTAATGTTAGAGCCAAACTAATCAGGAACAAAACAAAATATTTCTTCTTACAAGATACATCCAATTGATGGAAATGAAATATTGTGCTAATTTGAAACAACACACCCTTCAGACTATACATTTAGATACTTGCTTCTAGTAGATTATTGGGTAAAATTTCATGCACAGTGGATCATTTTTTATGTTCTTTTTGTCCAGAAGATTATGTTGCATCCGGAGCACCTTAATAAAATTATTTCTGATAAGAAGGAACAATTCTTTGATTTATATTCCTTTTTTTAATCTAGCCTTCAAATAATGCCCAGTGGTTGTAAATTAATGTATTATGTGCGTTTTTGTTTATATTGTCCAGGTAAGGTGCGAATTTACCCTATTAGGATCTTTAGAGATAGGCCATTTTTTATATTTCCATCTCTTTCTGGTGTTGCTGGTTTTTGTTCTGTTGCTCTGTCGTTTTTGTCATTGTTGTGGCTACTGGGAAATTGTTGGATTCCACAGATCTATTACATCATGAGGAAGCATATAAACAGATGAATTCATTTTTTGGGTTTGAAATGTGATCCTCTGTACCTTGCAGGTTTTATGTCTTGACCTAGGGTTTTAATATCCAATTTTAGTTCTTCTTTTCTCTCGATTTCTCTTAATTAATATGTTGTAACCTGAAAATGTGTATGGGAGCTTTTTGTAGCTGCGCATTGGGTATGGCGATATGATAGATTTATTTAGTTTTACAGGTTTACCTTGGGATTCAGGTCAAAAGTTTGTATTCCTCACCTGATGACATATTTTTACCTCTGATTTACTGTTATAATGGATATAATTAATTTTTTCTACTTTTCTACTTCGCCTTAGAAACGCACAGTGCAATGTGCTTAAGCACAAACAGATAAAGTGAAGACTGTATTTATCTTGTATGTTGCTCATATTTGATTTATATCCATAAAGTTTATATCTGAAGATCGGTATCTAATAACTGGATTTATCTCGTAAGTATTGTTATAACATTTTTTGCTTCCAAACTTTTGATTCATTAGGATGCTTCTATTTCAAAGTGACTAAGAACTTTGTAATCTCTGTTTTTCTTAAATGATTAGTTGCATTTTGATCTGTAAGCCCATTGTTTGGCTACTGAAGATTAAACCTGTCTGAGTGCTTGATCTTATTGTTTCTTATTCATATCAAATTAGCTAAATCAATCGTTTGTATACAGGCAGCAGTCTTTGGAAATGATTTTGGGTAATCTTCTCTACAAATGGAGGAAACAAAATACACAAATATATGACAGAAAGTATGAGGTCTAATTAGCTACGGATCACACATGATCCAAATAATATTCTGTACCCTAGAGTTGGAACGCAATAATAATGAAAAATCATCTTCACATGCACACAAAATGATTTGTATACCTGGTTATTGATATTCCAGCAGAAAAAAACATTATTTGCCAATTGAATTAAAGAACCATGTGTAAATGTTTTGATTGCAGTTACATCAATTCAACTCAGTCAAATATTTCAAGAATTTGATTCAGCTTGCTGATTCTTTAGGCATTTTATTAAAACTTCAAGCTTCTATCTTCGCAAGTACTTAGGCAATGCATTTTCAACCATTTACTTGGTGTCAAAATTTTTTATTTAATGATATTGCAGTACAATTCTGTTGTTCTTCTTTGTTTCCATGTAGCTATGACCATGACATCTTAGAACAGCATCTAGTTTCCGAGGAATAAAATTCCTTAAAGGGATCTTTTTAATCAAACCACCTTGTTACAGGCAAAGCGTACTGTCATACATAATCAGCTTCAGCAGATGACAGAGAAAATGTTGGATGTTCTTTCACTTGCCCACGATATGAGTCCTCAACCCAAATGTCCCAACACTTGAATGGTGACTTGCATTCCTCTGGATCCCCTGCATAATCTGAATACCAGTAACCAGGCGAATCCAATCTGTTCTTGTGACACCCACTGAATATGATACCAAGATTTGGTATACCTCTTAGATGCTTACTGACTGCTGCCAATGATTCAACCTTAAATAACCAGAGAATTAGTTGGCAATGTTAGTCGCACAGACTATATAAGGCCTTGTGCTTAATGTTGCATACTTTAAGTTTCAGATGGCATACTGATATGGGCACATCATTTGATTGCACTTCCAACACTTTTGGGTTCATGACCCTTGACTGTTTCTCCCTGTAATATGTTGGTACAAGAGCACACTTATATTAACTCATCCCAAACAGACAGGCTAAAATGCATATTCTTATTCAAGGGAAGTAACCGTCTGTTCCCATCTCTATGCACTTGGTTTCACATGCAATATTTAATTTCCACATGACTTGTCATTTTATAAGTTTTCTGCTAAATTTGTGTTGAAACTATCAGTAAGAATAAAGCCTTCTGGTGCATCATCCACAGAGATGGCTGAGATAGATTTGCTTCAACCCATTTGATTGTATGTATATCTCACAAAATTTTCACTTCTTGTCCTTTTACCTCAATTCTGTTTATAGCATGTATAACTACTCTTCTACATTCAAGACGATAATCTTACATCAAGCTGGTGAACAATCAGATCCAACTTAGAAGCTACTTCTAACAATGTTCTTATTGATGTGAGGAAAAATATTTTTGCTAGTCAATACCTTCAATTTGATTATATCCACCCATTTGAGTGTGAATATGTATTTGCATCTGAAATCTGTTCTTCCTAGGGGCAAATCCATAAGAGTTTTAAAGCTTGATTATTCAAGAATCAATTATTTTTGTTAGTTGTTTAGCTATCATTGACTGCATCTTTCATAGACTCTAGTATTGTCTTCTTCTCAACCATTACATAATAATCCATTAATCTTGATCAGGATTGGACCATATAAATCTAGAAGAAATGATAATAGACTTATATATGGTCAAACAAACTCATGCACACTCCAAATAGAAACAGTTTGTTGAAGACTGATTGAGTAAACTAGGGTATTGAAGATAGTAAATATCCAAATTTGACCAAGGCCTGGTCAATTAGAATCTGTAGACCTTTGTGAACTTCATGTTTGGTGAAGGTAACTTAGAACAAACAAAGCAAAGTTGGCGTGACATCTAAATTCAGACCCAATTTGAACACGGATTTGTAACTTTTCAACTTTTAAAATTATATAGTATGACTATGTACCTGTCAATTGTGAAATCTATTAAAATTAGATAATGTGATTGATAGTTTTCAAATGGTAAAAAAAAGCCAAACTGATTCTGTCAGATGTCAAATCTGTCAAAATTAGTAATAGGAATGAGCTAAACATAAGAAAAAGGATCATCAACGATGGAACAGAGATTTGTTACCATCTTGAATGGAGTTGTATTATCTTTGTAGTTTCAATGACTATTTGATATTAATTTGCTTGAGCCATGGCAAGACATGTAGAGTTGAATGAAATTTGTAGCACAAGGTACGAAGTGTGTAATTCTCAATATGTAGAAAGTTATGCAGGTTACCATGTAAGAACACTCATGCCCTATAATAGTATTCGGATACTCTACAATTGAGCTTGGCTTTTAATGTTAGAAATGTATTGATTGGAAAAGAGGCACTCTCTTGTCACTTTTTAGAGATTTTACTTCAAGTGGGCTTCTTCTTTTCTTAATATATGCTATTTTCATATGAATATGTAAATTAAATTTTTCCTTTTTATTGTTGTTGAGTTCCTTTAGGCTATTTTCATTTCAACATTTTGGTAGGCATTCTATCATATTCTATCGTTTTGCTAAATTTGATTCATTTTGACTTACGAGCATGAGTATTTCAGTTTGAACTTATATCATGCTTAATTTATAAATGATGTTCATAAATTAAATATAACTTAGCAAAGCTAACTAATTATAGATCTCATTGGCAGCAAAGCTCTCTAGTGTTCCTTGGTTGTTTTAGATTGTTGTGATAATTTATTTGTTTTTATTGCAAGAGAAAGAGGTGAAGGAAAAATGCTTCGTATGTGCTAAAGATATGGATTCTACTAAACCAACTTCTGAATAGGAAAGGGGTAGAGTGGCCCATCTTAGTGTATGCTCAAAGGAAAATGCACTAGGTGATAGGTAGATGTGAATTTAAGCAAGGAGCTATATGGAGGACAATATGGAAGGTAATAAGTAAAAATACAATGAACATGTAATATGATAAAATAACTAATCAAACTTGTAATAAATATGAAAGGGATAGGAAAAACAAACATTATATTAGGACAATTAATAGGAATAAGTGGGACCTCACAAATAGAGGGTTTATAAGCAATGAGAAGAAACATACAAATCAAACAAGGACAAGGAAGGTGAAATAGAACTGAAGGAGGAAATAATCTTGTTGAATGTAATAGATAGAGTGGATGTGCTACATCCTCATTGTAGGTGTGGTAGTGACATTGATAAATGCATAAATCAAAAGGATGGTGAAAGAAGAGGGGTAGATAAGGAGATTGAAGTAGGTATGAGTGTGCTGCCCCAAGCCACACACTTAGGACAAATTTGTTTGAAGAACTTTTTAAATTTAAAACAACTAAGATGTAACAATATGTTCCATTGCATAATAAGTGATTACACGTGTCTTGTGAAACACAATAACACAGTTAAAAACAACAATACAAAAAATGTCACCATTGCTACAATTAAAGTGGCACCAATGAAGGACTTGCCAATGCTAAGATGAAACCTTTGTGATGAACCTACAAGAGGGTAATGACACCCATTTGACAATCAAGTATGAGGTACTAACCCTCGATCTTTTTCTAATGCACGAATGTATTCTCTTAGAAACACAACTTTATGGCAGGATGAGGAAAGCATTACCTCAAATCCACACTAGGACCCCCTTGCTTCACTAGAACACCATGAAAAACCCACATAGATGTTGGAATTACTAGGAGTGAACACCCCTTGACTAAATGACTTAACCATTGATTTCTAAACCACAGACCAAAGAGTAGGTGATGGAAACAACCACCTCCATTCCACTCAGTACACATCTTAAAAAACATGTAAGCGATAGAGAAAACATTTGCAAGAGTTCTTACTAGGAAGCACAAGTTCTCCTCCATCTAGAATGACACAAGTCGCTTCCAAATAGCAACATGCTTCCCAAGCAAAGAAGTTTCATAGCTCCTTGAGTGACACTTGTCGATAAAATGACATGGAGAGACTCACTAGGCCAAAGGTAACAACTTTTGTATACATCGTTTCCTCAAGAAATAACCAAAAGATCGAACAAATGATGAAAAGGTGAAAAATGGGACACCATAGGACACTAGCATACAATTAAGAAACTAGCACCTAGAGGGGAGACTAGTGTGAGTGCATGTGTGTCCCAATGATGCAGGAGCATCTCGGGTTCTTGGCAATCCCATGTCACCAAAAACAAGTTAGAGTTGTTAGATATGCTCGGTAGCTTCTTTTAGGCTCTCGGTGATGTTTTCCTGTTTCCACCGACGAGGCTCGGTTGCTTCTTAGTTTCTTTGTTCACCGAGTTGGCTTAGTTGGTTCACCGAGTTAATTTCCCGTCACTCGGTAATCTTGCTCACCGAGTGGTTTATTTTGGATTTTTGTGGAGGCTGACTTGTGCATTGAATTTTGGTCACAGAGTTAATGTTTACATCAATAATTGGGAAGCGTGTGGACCTAGATCTGGTCGTTTCTTTCTCCAATGATGGATCTGAAGGCCGACTTGTTTCGGTAGCCTCTTGTATAAATAGAGTAGTTGGTTTTAGTTTTAGGTATAAGTTTTTAGAGATAGAAGATAGGTTCTGAAAGTTGAATCCTTGCATGAATGAGGACTATTGTAATTGAATTTTGATGATAATTGGCCGTAACCAGTAAGGCCTTACAACCCGACATGTTTGAATCAATTGAAGATAATATATGAAATTCCTACATTCTCTCTCTCACCTGTTGTGTTGTTTTCTTGTGTGTTGTTCTTGCAAGGAGGTTGGTGATTTGGTTGTGCCTTTGGCCCCTCATCCTGCCCTACCTTGTGTCAGGTGGTATCGGAGCGAGGTTGAGATCTAGATCTAAATTTGCGAGTTTAGGTTGAGGGTTCCTTCTTGTAAACCCTAGGTGATATTTGTTGTGGGGTGGTAGATTGCGATCTCACCTACAATTGCAGAGGGTTTCAAGATGGTTCGTAGGAGGCGAGATGCAAATCCAGGATTGGCAGACATGCTAAGACAAATTGCTGCTAGGTTAGAAGTTGTTGAGACAACCCAACGCCGATGAAGACATCTTGAGGATGTTAGTGGTGAAGAAACTGAAGATGAGCAAGGTGAAGCATAACCTGCACCTGTGGTGGATCAAGGTGAAGAAAGACTTTTGAAGGCATTGACAAATTTGAAGTCTACACCACATTTCAATCCTCCTGAATATAGTGGAATGCTGGATTTAGATGAGCTGATGGATTGGATAACCGAGATGGAAAAGTATTTTGAGTATGAAAATGTCCCTGAGGAGAAAAAGGTGAAGATTGCAAGCACAAAGTTGAAGAGTCATGCATCCTTATGGTGGGAGCATCTACAATTGGATAGAAAGAGGAAAGGAAAAGACAAAATCAAGGTATAAAATAAGATGATAAATAAATTGAAAGACAAGTTCTTACCCTGTGATTATCAGATTAACCTAGTTAGGCGAATGCAAAGTTTGAGGTAGAAAGATAGCTCGGTAAAAGACTATACTGAGGAATTCTATAGATTAGATATCAGATCTGGACATGTTGAGGATGAAGTGGAAAGAATTGCTAGGTACTTGAATGGGTTAAGAGTTTCTATTCAAGAGGAAATCAGTTTGGTCAAGTTGGAAAGCATTGAGGAAGCTTATCAGTTTGCCTTGAAAGCTAAGGAGAAAATGGACAAAAGACATGGGACAAAGTGTAAGAGGTTGTAGATTCCCTAGAGGAAGAGGTAGATCTTATAGTGAAAACAATAGATCTGACCAGGACAAAACAAATCTAGATAAAGGCAAGACCGAGTGGAAAGGTGAAAGTTCTTCTAGAGGTAGAAGCAGTAACTACCGAGGTGGTTATAACAGAGGTGGATTTCGAGGAACTTGTTACAATTGTGGAGAGGAAAGACATATGTCATTTAAGTGTACACATGCAAGTAAGAAGGTGGGTAACAATAGAAATGCTTTGGTGCAAGAAGACTCACCGAATGAACCAGAGAATGAAAAGAACTTGATGGTCAAGAGAGCACTATGGAGTGAAAGTAATAAGGAAGATCTGGTAAGGAAAAGTTTGTTCAAGACCAGATGCAGAGTTTCTGATGAAGTATGGAAGGTAATCATTGATAGTTGAAGCTCAGAGAATTTGGCATTTGAGGAAATGGTTACAAAGTTGCAGTTGAAAAAGGGTGAAACACCCGAGACCCTATCAAATTTCATGGATCAAAGATGAGCATACACTATTGGTAAGTGAACAATTTTATGTAAATTTGAAGATTGGCAAATACTATGATAAAGTGTTATGTGATATCATGACTATGGATTGTTGTCATATTTTGTTGGGTAGACCTTGGCAATATGATAGACATGCTATATATGATGGGAGATTGCATAAATATACTATTTGGGCTAATGGGAGAAAACAAATCTTGTTACCTTTGATTGAAGAATTTGTTAGCAATGTTTGTACATCTGTGAAAGTTTGTTTGATGAAAAGAAGAAAGTTTGTTAGGGATTTGAAGAAGAATGATGTGTGTTTTGTTGTGATTCCTAACAAACCAAGTGAGAAAACAGTGGATAACATTCCAGAAGAGGTTGATAAGATACTCACCGAGTACTTTTATGAGATTGATTAATGAAGTTTTGAAGAAATTCTTGGGTAAATTTGTGATTGTATATCTATATGACATTCTGATATTAAGTAAGACTAGAGAGGAGCATTTGTTGCATATTAAATAGGTATTGCAGAGATTGAAAGAAGAAAAATTGCTGATTAATTTAAAAAAGTGTTCCTTCATGAAAGAAGACATTGTGTATTTGGAAATTTTAATTTCATCTGATGGTTTGAAAATGGATCCTGAAAAGGTTGAAGCTATTTTGAATTGGCCTACACCTGAAAATGCTAGTGAGGTAAGATCATTTCATGGTTTAACAAGTTTTTACCGAAAGTTCATCAGAAATTTTAGTTTAATTTGTAATGCTATGACTGAGACTATGCGAGGAGATAAAAGAGAATTCAAGTGGACACATAAAGCTGATAAAAGTTTTGAGACTTTGAAGCGGAAGGTTGCTGAATTACCTATGTTGACTTTACCTAATTTCAATAAGGTATTTCAAGTTGAATGTGATGAAAGTGGTAGTGCAATAGGAGTTGTGTTGAGTCAAGAAGGTAAACCTATTTCTTTCTTTAGTGAGAAATTGAATGATGCAAAAAGGAAATCTTCTGTGTATGATCAAGAGTTCTATGCTATTGTTCAAGCTTTAATGAAATGGATACATTATTTGATACTGAGTGAATTTGTGTTGTATACTGATCATAAAGCTTTACAATATTTGAGTAGTTAGAATAAGTTGAATCAGAGACATATGAAATGGGTTGAATATTTGCATAGTTATACATTTGTGATAAAACATAAGAGTGGAGTCACTAATCGAGTTGCTGATGCATTAAGTAGAAGAAGATCTTTGATGACTGAGATGAGAATTGAAGTTCTTGGTTTTGATGACATGAAAGATTTGTATGAAACTGACCCTGATTTTTTTGAGCTATGGAAAAAGTGTAGAGAACCTATTCAAGATCAACCAAGTACTAAGTGGGAAGACTATTTCATTCAAGAAGGTATGTTGTTTAAAGGTATTCAGTTGTGTATACCAAGAGGATCAATGAGAACTAATTTGATAAAGGAGAAACATAGTAGTGGTTTGGCAAGACATTTTGGTATTGACAAAACACTGAATTTGCTTAAGGAGAAATACTTTTGGCCACAGTTGTATAAGGATGTTCACAAATTTGTGAAACGTTGTGGATTTTGTCAAGTTGCACAGGAAGTAAGTCAGAATACTAGATTGTATAGACCGATTTCTATTCCTGAGAAACCTTGGATTGATATCAGTATGGATTTTGTTATTGGCTTACCAAAGACAGTAAGAGGTAATGATTCTATATTTGTTGTTTTGGATAGATTTTTTAAAATGGCACATTTTATACCCTGTAGAAAAAAATCAGATGCAATACATATAGCAGATCTTTTCTTTAAGGAAATTGTCAAACTGCATGGATTACCGAGGAGTATCATCTCTGACCGAAACAGTAAGTTTGTTGGATACTTTTGCAAGACTCTTTGGAAAAAGTTGGGTACTAAGTTGAGGTATAGTTCTACATTTCACCTATAGACTAATGGACAGATAGAGGTTGTAAATAGGAGTTTGGGTAATCTTTTGAGATGTTTAGTTGGAGATAAACCAAGTAATTGAGATTCTATGTTGGCACAAGCAGAGTTTGCATACAATAATTCAGTGAATAGGAGTATTGGAAAAACACCTTTTGAGATTGTTAATGGCATACAATCAAGAGGTATATCAGATTTGAAGGACATTGTTGGTAAAGAAAAGAGAAGCGCTGAAGGAGAAAAGTTTGCTGAATTCATGAAGACATTGCATGAGGAAGTGAAACATAAGTTGGAGAATAGTAATCAGAAATACAAGGACATAGCTGATAGATCAAGAAGACATAAGATTTTTACAGTTGGGGATGAAGTAATGGTACACTTGAAGAAAGGCAGATTTCTTGTTGGAACCTATGGAAAACTAAAAATGAAGAAATTTGGTCCCTACAAGATAATGAGAAAATTTGACAGCGGAAATGCTTATGAGATTGAGTTACCTGATGACATGGATATCTCACCTATATTCAATATTGTAGACTTGTATGAGTATCAAAAACCTAATGAAGAATTGACGTTACTGAATGATTATCCTAAGAAGCAGACATAAGAATTTGAGTAGATTTTGGAATAAAGAGTTGGCAGAAGCACAAGAGGAAAAGAGTACATGGAGTATCTATTAAAGTGGAAGAATAGACCAATTGAAGACGGTTCGTGGATTTGACAATCTGAGTTGGATTCATCTCAGGTTGTACCTGCAACATGATTCGGAGAATCATTTCAAAACAACCCCAGGTGTCTGATGTAGGAGCATCTCGAGTTCTTGGCAATCTCGTGTCACAAAAAACAAGTTAGAGTTGTTAGATATGCTCAGTAGCTGCTTTTGGGCTCTCGATGATGTTTTCCTATTTCCACTGACGAGGCTCAGTTGCTACTCGGTTTCTTTGCTCACCGAGTTGGCTCAGTTGGTTCACAAGTTAATTTCCCGTCACTCGGTAATCTTGCTCATTGAGTGGTTTATTTTGGATTTCTGTGGAGGCCGACTTGTGCATTGAATTTTGGTCATGAAGCTAATGTTTACATCGATCATTGGGAAGTGTGTGGACCTAGATCTGGTGGTTTCTTTCTCCAATGATGGATCTGAAGGCCGACTTGTTTCGGTAGCCTCTTGTATAAATAGAGTAGTTGGTTTTAGTTTTAGGTATCATTTTTTAGAGATAAAAGATAGGTTCTGAAAGTTGAATCATCGCATGAATGAGGACTATTGCAATTGAATTCTGATGATAATTGGCCATAATCGGGAAGGCCTTACATCTCGACATGTTTGAATCAATTAAAGATAATGGATGAAATTTCTGCATTCTCTCTCTCACCTGTTGTGTTATTTTCTTCCGCGTGTTGTTCTTGCAATGAGGTTGGTGATTTGGGTGTGCCTTTGGCCCCTCATCCTGCCCTACCTTGCCGCACCCAATCTAGCATTGGAATCCAATTTTGGTGCTGAAGTCTTGGAACAACATTGTAATCCTCCCTAGCATTATAGTTCTAACTCTAGTGCTAGTCTCCTAACCCGTGAGTAGAATCAATCTCATTTTACTTCTCATGACTTGCACAAGACTTTGGAACCACCACAAAGGAATTGAAGCAAAAGAAATGGAGTAAAAAAAAATTGAGGAACCAAAAACAATCCTAGACACTTGATCTTTGCCTAAAGTAGCCCATGAAAAAGATAGCTCCCACGGATCAGAGAGATCTCAAGAGGCTCAAACACATGCCAAATAATACAAGGGATGAAGGGGGAAGACAACCTATACCTCACACCCACCTGATACATGAATGACCTCAAAATGACTCCTTAACAAGGTGGATCCCTACAACTAAACATATAAGAACACAAGGAGGCTAGATATTTAATTATCCATATTGCACGTTTTCTAATGACTAATTTGTTTTTAAGCCCAAATGAAGTGGGCTCTTATTCATTTCCAACTAACATTGTAATTTATTTAAAGGGCATAAAAGATAACGAGCATGTTCAACTATAATGTCAAAACAAGTAAAGGTATCCAAACCACCAAAACACACCATCCACTTAAGGAGGCTGAGTTAACATATTACAACTGAGAAGAGGACTCAAATGTCCTTAAATTACAACTTTACAAATTTTATAGTTATAGTTTTTATCTAGAATCAACAAGAGATGATGGATAAATTGTTATATATCTTTGATGAAAATGGTTTATGAAGAATTTAGAGCTATCAATTTAGATAGCCAAGTTATATACTATGATTGAGTCTTTCTTTGAAGTTATCATGTTGCATTTAGGGCAAATAAACTAACCCCAATAACTTTACACAAAAGAAAATAAGAAGACATAGTTCTGGTAAACCATTCATGATTGAAATATGCACTAAATAATGAATAAAAGAGGATATTTAGGTAGAAAGAGACAAAATATAATGCAAGTGGTTATGAATAGAGATACCAACTAATTGAAGAAAGAGATATGAGCACAAAATAGGGGAAAATTTAAGTATCCATAATATAGAGTAATATAATTTTTATGAATCTTGATATCAAAAAATTATCTTATTCAATTTTATGAGTGTTTTAGATAGGACATTTTTCCAACATGATTGTAAGTCTTTAAAGGCTAAATAATATATTAATACAAGTGACTTTGTTGTTGTTTCCATAGATTGGATAAATTTTAGATGATTGTTACAGCTACTAAACTAGGTTATTATTGCTACACCCCCAACCTAGATTACACCATTATAAAAGAAAAGACAAAAGATACGTTTAACAAATGTCTTAGCTGATTTAAAGAAGTGTTATGTGTGGAACATAACTAAATTAATTCTCCTTTAAAATCATAGCATGTGAAACCAAATTAAAATTCAATTCCTTCATTTCACACAAACTAAGCAAGAGAAAACTATTTACAATAAAAGAAAGGAAGTATTTTCCCTTACGTAAGGAAGGCTCCATCTCTCTAGCTAAATCCACACAAATTCTACTTGTTTTCCAACTAGGGTATTGCCTTTATCAATGGAAGAAACCTCATCAAAAACTTCTACAAGAAAATTGGATGGAAGGAGATAATGCTAGAAAGACAAGCATCCTTGAAGGATTTTGAAGCTAGAATTCATCCTACATCTAGAAATGTGATCTTATCTCTGAAATCAACAAATTCTCATGGAAATTATCCTCGCTTTATCTAGCAAGTAATACCTCCTTAGGGATTGAGGCATTGTGATAATTTTCATCTAAGATTGGACCCAATCTCATAGTTTCTCAATTGCTATGTGCAACCAAAGTATTTCCAATTAAAGCCAATCTAATTGCTATTCACATGTGGCATTATGTGCTTAGAAACACTTTCTAAAATATGGATATGGCACACTCCACTCTCATAAATGAAGACTTACATAAACCATTACAATAGCGAAACGAATTCCAAGAGATTTATAGCTTTTTGACAATCCATCAATCTAACAACAGGTCATTATTATAGGTCAAAACACTTACCAAAAATAAGAGCAATTCATCAAGTGCAGCTCCAAAAAAAAAAAAGAAAGAAAATGGATCTTCTTGATTCTACACTTAAAAAAAAACAAAAGTTTCATTTTCTTCATCATCTCCAGCATATAAATCCTCATTATCATTATCATAAATCCTCCATATAAGTTCAAAGACAAGCCTCCTTCATACTCTTTGAACCATACTTTACTTTCCATAACACATTATGTTTTACATTAATTGAATCACTTATTTAATTTAAAATTATTATATATTCATTCTTTATTTAGTTTATTCTAAAAGATCATGTATTTTTCTTTCCAATAATAAAAATGACTTTTTTTTATTATATGTGGCTAATACCACAAGTTTATAATTTAAAACCCCCTCTTTAAGGTACCAATTTTTAATATAAACATTTCCTCAATTAAATAAGAGTTAAAACACTTGTTTTGGCATACATCAAGAGCCCTTAAATTTAGAGTTTAAAAATTATTTTTTTCTTAAAAATCATAATTTTAATGTATGCCATTTTCTGAATTAACTAAAAACTAAAATATATATTATGTTTTTGATAAAGTAATGCAATGAAAAAGGGTGTTGTCCCTTTACAACCCATTCCAGAGGGTAAAAAATAATAGAGACCACATTAATAACAGACAAACATTATCATCACAATAACATCATCGACAATTATACATAATCAACATATTAACCATCCAAAGAGAATCAAAACCATCCACCCTAGCATCACTATCAAAAACAAAAAGGAACAAAGATGAACCATTGGAAGTAGAAAATAGTAAACTAACACCATTGTTATGCATAATAACCAATTTTGTATTGTAACCCATACTAAAAGAGAACAAAAAACCATCATAGATCAACATAGTGTCTAACATAGTAACGATAAAAGTTTTAAACCAAGACCACTTAGGGTCATAACTAGAAAAAAAGAAAGCACTAGTCCAGACAAAATCAAATAAACAAGAAAAAAACATAATAAGGCCAAGCAGGCCGAGGCTAGCCAAAATGAAGAAACTAGAGAGAGGGATCCGCCCTAGTTATTTTTCCTTTTCCATTTGCTAGTGAGCATCATAGTCACCTTGTCCTCCTTCAGGAACTTGAAGAGGTCCTTTAGGTCTTCTGCTTCCTTGACACCTTTACAACTATCAGACTAGAGCATGCACAACATAGTGGCAAAGCTGTGCATAACCTTCAAAGAAAATTGGAAAATACTATAGATACTTTTGTCCACCTCCACCATCCCTTTTTTCAACTTGTTAACCTCCTCCCAAATCGGGTCTTTCTTGCTACAATCACCATCCAACAAGGCCTTACCTTTATCAACCGCCATAGGAACCGTCGTGGTCTCCTTAACCTGCACATGAGTGGGCTCCCCAAGATCTGATTTAATGCTTGTCGAGACATGAGTCGAAATGCTATTAGAAGCAGAAAGGGACTCGTCTTCATCATAATTTTTCTTAGTGTCCTTGTTTTCACTATCATTTCCATTATCAGAGTCTGAGGTCTCTTTGAAATTAAGCTCATTTTTTAGGTTTAATTGCAAGTCGGGTGGCCCTATGAGGGGTATTTGTTTCCTCAGTAATTTCAACATCCAAACTAAAAATGTATTTGACATTTTTGTTGTCTTTGGCCTTGGATTTGGGATCTGGGGCATCCCTCTTTTTTTTCTTTTATCCTGCTTACCCTTGTGCGAAATAGGGGAGGTCTCTTGTTTAATTTTAGGACTAGGATTTTTAAGGCATTGCTTGTTGCTAGGGCTGGGAGTGTCCACGAGGCTAGCAGAAGTGGGAAAGCGAGAAGTAGGCATCTCTTGAACAATAATTTGGCGGGGAGGGAAGAGGGCCAAGTGGAAATGGTAGAGACAAAATAAAAGGCCCTGGTGTCAAATGGTGAAGTTTTTATCATGGTTCCTGGCCTTATTCACATCTTTAACATTGCTCTCAATCAAATGTAGAAGGTTAAAAGGAATGGAAATAGAAATGTGATTTCTAAAGTGATCTAAAAATGATAGGGGATAATAGTAGTAAACACCAAACCTTCCCTCCAATGTGAGATACTTCATCACAACCTAGCATACACAATCCCATGACTCCGACAATTGATCATGATCATAACCACCCCTAAGCTTGACGGGTTCTTCACCAACATGGAAGAACTAGTTAAGGCTAGTAGTGTTGGAAACCTTGGTGGTCTTGTTCCATTTGCAACCTTCAGTGGAGAGGCCCGTGGCTTGCACAATCACATCCTCATTGACCTCAAAAGATATTCCGTCCATTGAAACCCTTCTGGCCCCCAAGAATTGATAAACTATTTAGAGAGAATCTCGTCATGGTCATTCATAAACTCCATAAATTTTGAAGTGCCACCTTCCTTGCAGATATGCCAAACCTTCACATCATTTTTCCATATATTGCACTTGTTGGGCTCAATGCGCACACGATCACCACCCATAGTGAAACAAGACAAACTGAGGTAGTTGCAGAGAGTAGGGCTCAATAATTTCTCAGAGATGTTTCGAGAAAAAAAACCCAAGTCAAAAAAATTATTAGGAATAATTGTGAAGAGGTGAGATAAATGGTCATTATGAACACATTTATTATAATTTGTGCCCTTAAAAGGTGAAAAAAACATATTATGTTTCTCCTATATCTAATACTCAATTTTCAAGCAGTTATATATAATGAATCACTGGATCATGAAAAAAATCACTTAAAAAATAATTTATGAATTAAAAAATATAATTAAAAAGGAAAAATATAAAGCTTTATGATAACAATGAACTTAAAAGTTCAGAATACCACATGACTAGAAGTAATGAGACAATGAGAGTAAAGATTTCACAAAGGAAATGTCATTGCCTGAAGCTTTAACTCATCCCAATGAGAGCGAAGCAAAAACATTTTCTATTCACATGGATCCACGAAGACATAATTTAAGCTCTATTTCTAGAAGCTTGTCCCATTTATTCTCAGAGGTTGAAACTAGTAGGAGTCAAGATAAGCAGTTACTAGAAAAAATCCCAACGGAGTCAACTTCTTCAGTTTTAAACATTCAATGTTTTTTATGGAATTTGTTTTGGAGGATTCATAACTATCATAGGTTTAAGACTGGTTATTTCCTTACTAATGGAAAGATACAAGGGAATAGTTTGGATAAAGGCTTGGACAACTTGATACATCAAAAGAAAGAACTATTTTTTAGGACAATCAAAGCGGTTAATAAACTACATGGAATTATCCCTAAGAAAAAGGGAATTGAGGTTTCAATAAGATTTGTGCATAACAATTATTATGCACAAAATACATTCAAAGATATGAATTTAAAGGCAAGAGAGGTTCAAATGGATCTGGCAATTGGAGGGCATAGACAATATATGGGAGAGGAGAAGAGAGTTCTAATAGTCCCTAGGAATCACTTTCCTATTCAAGAAATGGAAGACTTTGATAAAAAATGCTCGATTGAAACACAATTTAGGATCATTGAAGAAATAATAGATCAAGCTCTATCAAAAGATTATGGTATAGACACATCAGAAGATCAAGTCATCGATATTCAAAACTTATTTGTGAAAATTAATAGGGAGGAAAATGGAGACATTAGCACATCCTTAGTAGACGTTCAACAACGTGCTCCAGATAGTCTTTAGTTTAAGAGTAAGAATTTAGGAGAAGTATTGCATAATATCAAAGCAGTGATAAGTGAGGGACTGATAGGACATCAAAAGAAAGTTTTCACCCCATTGATAAATAAAGGGGTAGAAGAAGACCATAAGGGAGCACTGGTAAGAAAGAAAATATAACTTGTGGGTCTATCAGTCATCAAGAAGAGGCATATGAAAGCACAAATTCAAGAAAAAGGAAATAGAAAAGATTGATGCAAAAGTTAAATCAGGATGGCTCCAAATCCTTACCCCTCCCATGTAAGTTTAAAGTCTTTGTTTTTGAAAATTTTAGGAAGCGTAAAGTAATCAAATCTAAAATACAAGATCCAAAAAAAGAATCTCTTCAAGCATTTTCTAATATCAATTAGGAGACAACTTCTTTATCTTTATTTGCTAGAAAAGAAAAGGTTTTATCTTCATCTAGTAAAGAGGAATGGGTCAAGTCACCGATTAGTGCAAAGTCAAAGAGTGAACTCCATACATTAGGTGGTCTTCTCCCTTTGAATTTGCATAAAAGAAAAAACCATAGAAAGAAAAAGAAAGATGTTATAGTAGAAGAATGGAGGCAAGGTGAAGATGGAAACACTCTAGCAGAAGAGCTTTCTTTTGGGCTTAGTAATATAGAAGAGGATAGATTACCCTTGGAATCAGAGGTTGTATATGACTTATTTGGGCTCACGGATTTGGATAGATTGGAAGAGAAGGAAGAATTAGATACAAAAAATCTTTCATAGAAAGGACGTCAGAATTGGACGCTAGAGAATTGGATGAATATGATTTGATTTCAAATCCAAATGGAGAGAAAGTGAGAGTTTCTAATAAAGAAAACCAGCCTTTGGGTATTTGGCAATCAAGAGCAAGATTGGTTAAGCTAGACTGTGGTTCAAATTTAAATAAGAAAAAGGGTAGGAAGTCTTCTTCCCAACTTAGGAAATTAGATGGAGAGGATCTTGATAAGAGGAAAATCACTTCTTTCTAAAATAAGAGTAAAATGAAGAATCTTTCAAAAATTTCTTGAAATTTTATTGGTTGGCTTTGGTAGAAGAAGTTTAGTTTGAATTACTTGCATGGACTAGGACCCATCCTTGAAAAAATTTGAAAATCTTGGTATGGAAGGTATGTTAGGATGAATCAATCTTGGTTTAAAGATTTTGAAAGTTGGAAATGTTAATATTTTCAGATTTAGATGTTTTGAGATTGGCAATTCTCCTCATTCTACGGTTCAAATCTTCAAAAAAATTTCATTTCCTCTAGAAATCGGAAAATACTCTGAGTAGCCAGAAAATTAGTTTTTAAATTTCAAATTTAGATTGTGGCTGGCCGTTGCCTCAATGATCTATAGACAATGACAATTTTCACAAATAATTTCTATGGTTTTTTAAGCTATGATGATTTTAGAGAAGGAACAAAGATGTGTTTTTGTTTGGTGGTGTGGGCCATTTATTGTTGACTATACATGCCAAGTGGAGTAGTGGCGGGCAAAGTTATCATTTTTTAATGGCAAGGACCTAATAATTACTAGCACTTGCACCAATTTGAGGTGCAAGGGATAGGCTGATAGGCATTTAATTTGAAAATATAATTGTAGATTTACATAATTAATGTAAGTGTTTAAAAGTGTAAATGACAAGGCAACTTAATCAAGGCACATCAATTTGGAGAATTTTGAGTGTATGAAGCCCAAGCAGGTAATATTAAGAATTAATAAAATTTTAGACAAAACATTTTTTCTTGAACCAAGGAAGTAAAATTATATTGTATTTTCATGCACAAAAAATATTTTGGGTAGCTTTTCACAATACAAGTTAAAGGATATTGTTTTGAATTGTCGTTTTACAAACATGCTTCTACTAGGAAGCATTGTGTATAAGAGAATAAAATGTGGAAAAGTTGAATGTAAAATATTGTTGTATTTTACTTGTTGTAGGCCGTCCCTCCCAAAAAAAGGAAGCATTGAAATGGATTGGAGCACATTAGAAAATGCTCTATTTGTAGTTATTAGTACTTGTCGATAAGGCATAGTACTATTTTAATGAATTTTGCATTCTACTAGTTAACTAGTTATTAAAAACAATCATATGAACCAATGATAAGTAAGTTGTTTTTAATTTTTCAAATTTATTTTATTATTTTAAAGTTTACATGCATGTTATTTACGTTTTTAAATTCTACAAAATAGTTTTCCTCATTATGATTGGTTAATAGATTTGAGGTGTTATACATGAATTTTTAGAAATGATTGTTATTCAATACAAATATTGAAATTAATTAATAAAACAATATATATAAATTTTTGTTTATGTATATACTATTTTCTAAATTAATAAAACAATATATATGTTCATGAAAGCTTCTCATTTGATTGTTTACTTTACATATATATATATATACAAAGATTTATAGATATTTTTAAAAACTATTTCAATCTTATTTTTGTTATTATCATTTTTACCAATTTCTTACTATTATTTTTTGTATCACTGATAGTTTTAAGAAATTTTATTTATTTTTTATTTAATTATTTTCTTTCCACAATTTTATCATCAACCTCTTTATTTTTCTCAATTCTAATTGTTTTAAGTTTTTTTAGTTGAAGTGTTATTTTTTTTACATTTTTATCCTTCTAAGAAAATTATAATCCCTTTTGAAGGATTTTTATTTTAACACTTTATCTACTTTTTTCTCATTTCACTTATAAAATTTAAAAATATAAGTCAATAAACTTTAATTTTAAAAAATGATGTTTTAATAAATATAAAAGTTATTTAAAAAAAAAAATACAACAATTTAAAATGTTAAAATAAATTTATTAAAATTCATCAATATTTAGTATTAAAATAAAATAAAAAATGTTTAAATTAAATATACTATAATAAATTAAGTCAAATGTTGAATGTTGAATCAAGTCAAATGAATATTTAGTTTATTAGCTTAAGGTAAATAAGTTCCTAAACCAATAAAGAGCTAGATGTTCTTAATAGAAATGAAATTTGCAATAACAACTTAACTTAACAAAACAATAAAATGAAAAACAAACAAATATAAACAGAGAGAAAGAAAACTAACAAATTAAAATCATTCAATAAAAATTCTATAATATGCATTCGTTTTTTAACATTTGAGTACAACCCAAATTCATTTACCTTCGGCATAATATAATACTATAATAAATTTAATTTATTAAATTAATATAATATATTCTGACACCCACTCAGCATAGGCGGAAGCGTTGAGGGGAAAGTTGAGAAGAGCCTTGGATCAGATGCACAAATTTCCCAATCGTGTACGCAACAAACCAATTCCCACTCCGTAGCACGAAACCATGTGCAAAGCGGTTTATTGGTGTGAGAAAAAAAAACCAATCAGAAATCCACTTGGAGCGTGATAAAAATCCGATAACACCGTACGCGAGCTTCCCCGCAGGGGAAGCCTATCGGCTTGATTAACATCCTCATTGGAAAAGTCTAGATATCATGTGTCTTTGACTATAGCAATCAATAAAAAGTAATTTTTTATTTGGCAAGCTCAAATTTTTGACATTTCACACACCGCTCACTAAAGAGCCAGGCCCTTTGCATTGAGTTTTACGCTTGCCCAAAAATGTATTTTAGGCTATAATATTTTCAAAAGGTATTTGCAGAGAGGGGTTGGCCTCAGAAAGAGTGGTTGGTTCTAAGAAATGGAGTTGGCTATTTGCCTCAAACCATTGAAAAGCCTCGAGCAAATGGCCTTTGTGGGGAAGGTTACTCCAAAAAGATGGAGTAGAATTGTAAACGACACTGATGATTTAGCACTGATTGCAGTTAAAATTATCTCAGGGGATGAATTTATGGAGATCGATCATTCATTTAGGGTAAACAGTGATATACAAGTGGTCTTTATATTTGTTTTACTTGTTTTGGGAATACCCAAGCCAGATGCAATGCAATTGTGCAGAGAAGTAATAAAGAAACTCCATAATCATGCTTTAAAGCTACAAGACCAAATTACAAAAAGTAATAAAGAAACTCCATGATCACACTTTATGACCCTGTAAATAAACTCTACTTCAACTTGCACAGAAATAAAACACGAAGCCTCCAAAGAGGGTTGATCTTTACGGAAGACCAATTGGGCCTTCTTAAAAGCAAGTCTTGTAGTTTTAGAAAGCTAGCTACTAAGCCAAAAAACTGTGAACTTTTCAGACAACATGGAGGGTCGACATTTCCCCTGGCCTGTCCATATGCATTTTCGCAGAAAGAGGAAGCTTCACACGAGGAAGAAGCTTCACACTGTAATTCGAGTTTCAAGGTTATATAACTCAAGATTATATCCGTACATGCTACAGTGTCGCTGCATGCAAGTTTTACTGCTGCCGGTGTCAATGATGTTCCATAAATGTTCTCAAATATAACATTGCTGATTTGAACAGCAGAACTCTGAAAGCACAGTACAGACAAATGATTTAGCTTACAATTCAGCTACCCACATGGAAATTACAGCAAGTGAAGCTTGACATACCTGATTTGTGCAAGAATTAGGTGAAGTTGCACAGTAGTATTGGTCAATTATAATTGGGTTTCTCACAAATACCATTTCAATGTTCTTAAATGTTATATTGCTTACAGTGCCTGAACCACCCTGTTATACAATCATTCATAGAGACCATCGCAATTAGATAGATTTCTGCATTAGATTGTGATTATTGACATGCAAATTGGAGGGTGAATTCTCTGTTTTTCAGGGATTACCTGCCATGTTTTGATTCGAGCTCCATTCATTGTTCCTGTCAACTTAGCACCATATACTGTAATATTGGAAACATTGGCTGCTGAGTTAGATTTCCCTAGGCTTCCAATGCTGCAAATCAAGATGTACAATGCCAATATTGTAAATGGAAAGAAAATTGTATGACATGATCTTTTCTGCAAAAGATAAGATTTTCTAGATTTTGGAGGAAACAATAGGGTTGTAGAATCTTCAAGAAAAACATAGAAGTATAATTGTATGACTATTCATTCCACAAAACAGAACAGTGCAATGGATTGGATTATGTGAAATATATTATTAATTTGTTTCTAATTATTTATTCTGCTTTTCTGCCCTGTTTTATTGATTATTACTTTGCCGTTCTGTTTTATTGCTTTGCTGCTCTGTTCTAGGCCTTTTTGGTGATTTGTAATTGATTTTTTTTAACTTTAAATGATACAAGTTTTCGCTAACAGATGCAATCGTATAGATTTTGAGGCTATTTTGAAACCGTTTCAATTCACAACTCCCTTGCAAAATGATTATCTAATAAAAAACCGTTACAATCACACATAGGAGAGCTCATCTCTGTGACTGGTCTCTGTAGTTTGATTATAGAGTTTCTTATACAAGTAAACTGTAAAAATAAGTTTCCTGGGCTGTTAGTTATAGAATATGAATCAATATAAATGGTCAGGAAGAAAAAAATCAATACTAAAAATGTATTGCATTGATTTTAAAGTAAATTAGAAAAATATTGGGCTCATTATTTAGTGTGTTGGTTAAATGGTGGTGGTATTGTTGTGCCTACCAAGGTTGAAACTCACACTGATCTAATGTGCTGGTGGGCTTGAGCTTGTGCTAGTGGGATTGAGCTTCAACTTTGTTAAATAGGGATGAGGTCCCTCATTTCTGGCCTCACTGATTCAGAAATTTGGACTCAAAATTCAAGAAGACCCAAGTTTTGTTAAATGGAAATGAAGTCCCCAATTATGACCTCACTAGTTCATAAGCTTGAATCAAAATTCAGTGGAACCAAAGACCATATCATACCAATGTCACCTTCAAGTAGAAAGGTTACCAGACATTTATCTTAAAAAAAACTTAAAAACAAAAGAAAAAGAAAGAAGATATTGATGATTCACAAGCACTGAAAGCTACCTTATACCATGGCCTGGACTGCATGTGAGATTCTTTACTAACATTTGCCAAAAGCGATGCAGTCATCTCCTGCTCATAGAGTATTGTCAAACAATAAAATTCAGTGCAGCCTTCATTTTTAAAGACAATATGTAAATGAGGGATGAAAGATGAACCTGCTCTTATAATGCTGTCGATTATTGTAAAATTTCTAGAGTAGCCTATGTCAATTCCATCAGTGTTTGGACTGTCTTCAGGTGAGCTAATTTCGATTTCATGGACTATAATGTTTTCACAACCATCAAAGGACAAATGAGCACCTGGACTGTTTTCAATTGTCAATCCACTGACTGTAACATTGTTGTTATGAAAAAAATGCACAGCCTGCACATCACACAAACAGGGCATCAAAATTGTCTATCTTTTTATTTGTTTAGGTGGTTTATGAATGAATATATTAAACAAATCAAATTTCAAATTGTGTTTGATTAAGCCAAACCATTATGTTATTTGTTTAGGTGGTTTATTTCAAATTATATTAGCTTTCATAAGTTCTATTTTTTCATATGATTTGAAATAAATAATCTAAACAAATCAAAACTTAGAGCATATTGAATAAACTATTAGTTAATAACAATGTATAGCATAAATAAGTGGAGTTCAGCAAATACGGTTGGTCTGTTTGGATAAATACAAGACACCTGCAGTTTAAGAAACAGCATGTTAGATTCATTATAAACATAACAAGGAGGTCCAAAACATTAGATGCATGTTTAAATATCACAAGAACAAGTTTTTACTTACATTGCAGTCTTGCCACCACAGCTCTCCTCGGCCATTAATGGATCCAATCCCAGTTAGTGTGAAATTTTGCAGCTTTGAAATGTCAACCATATGTCTATATTGTCCCATCTTTCTGGATTTTCATGTGCAAGTATGGTTCCGTCTATCTGCAAATTCCAATGCAGATAACATTGTAATAGGAGATATTAGATCAATACCAATAGTAGTTAAGGAAATGAATTTCATCTTACCTGAAAAGTGAAACCAGGAGCACAATGTCCACTGAAAACCATATTATTAAGTTGAAATTTCTTATTGCTTGGCACAACCATTGTTGCAGAGGATGAGTTACAAGCTGTATTCCATGCACTTGCAAATGCCTATTAAAACCACCTTCCCATTTATGTTATAATGACAAGAAAAGAATATATTATTATGAAGAGGTCTCAATCTAAGAGTTTTACTTAAAAATTTGGGGATGAAAAATCTTATAAAAATTAAAAATTAAAATACTAAAGAATATATTATGAATAAAACTTTCTGTTATCATGATGTCCATCACCAGAAGCTCCAAAATCTTCAACATTAAAGATATTGTCAGTAAATCCATGATCTGACATTAGTTTTCTATTATTAGTTCCTGCCAAGGCAGGAAACTATTCGGAAGCATAGCTGTTAAACAGTGATTAAACTCTTTTTAAACAACCAATCAAATTATAAGAAACTTCTCCATATGTTTATTTCCCTTATGTGATATCAGGAACTTGAATATATTTTAAGCACAATTTTTATGGAAGGTATTTTGTCGACTGTTGATTTGCATTGCAGATGGTGGGCAGCTGCTTTCACACATATCAAGACAAGAGAAGGCACATCCTTCAAAGCCAGGGCCTGCAAAACAGATATTGGGGTGCTCAAACCTGCAACACTTTCGATCTTCCATGCAAGAGTAATAAATGGTTTGGACAGATAGCCTGGGTATTGTACGTGGCATTTACTAAATCAGGTTATCAAAGATAGGTGTCTATCCTGTGAAATTAGGGTTTATACTGTCAACAATTTGTCCAATTCATGTTCCAAAAGAGGGGAAGAGAGTTTTGAGGTTAGCTTGCCCTCGCGCTATGGTCTCCCTCTGCAGTTCCATCGCCATAGTTCAGATAGTCTTTCTGTATATGGGCACTCGACCAACGGCCCTATCTAGATCACGAGAACTGTCACGCCTTGCAAGAGCTGAAATAAAGATTCAAAAGGATCTCTTTCAGGGTGGAGGATGCTAGTAACCCTGTAGCCGATAGAGGAGCTTGAGGCAGGTACAGGGGAGGCTATGAGGTGGGGTACTGAGGAGGAAGAGGTGGTGGGCAGACGGGCCTTGTCTGATGCTACAACTATGATGAAATTGGGCACATCTCCAGGGAATGTCCCCAGCCGCAGAAAGCTCGATGTGGGCATTGTAGGGATATGGCTCATGCCACAAAGGACTGCCCAGACCTGCTAGCAAAGTGGGAGGTGAAAGCACGACAATGCAACACAAATCTACTACACTTCGAACAAAGGAATGTTGTTGGACCTAGAGACCCGAGGATTATCGTGGTAACCAGAGGAGGGGCCTGCACAGTATAGAAAAAAATGAGAAATCAATTATGCATCCATCAGTTTCCGCTCAAGGTGAGTATGCCTTTCTTTCAAATGTAGCTGCGATACTCACGTAGTTTTTGTTTGCCAAACCCCGTGAGAAGCTTTCTCTTGGTCATCCAGTCATGTGATTTCACGACACTGTGTAAAGCAACTACAATTGCAACATCTTTTGGGATAGAATTGGTGTATTTTCTGCAAGATTATAGTGTTATGTTTGCGTAGAAATGGGGGTTTCTTGGGTGCAATCTGTTGTGCTTATCGATTTCAAGACTAAGAAAAATACGAGACAAGGATTATATTGGTTGCAACTTATTTTTATTTGTCTATATTGGGATGATCATGGTTAAAATGAATCATGGTGGAGATAAAATATTGAATGTATTAGAATGAATTTTAGGATTTGTAGTCAAGGTTTGTTTTTTAGAATGATCAAAGAAGAATAATGGCGGCTATTGGATTTTGATTGAAGGAAGAGTAAATTGGTGATTTCTATTCAAGATTTGCGTTTTAAAAAGGTGGGTGATAATGACCAGAATACAAGTTTCATTAATTTCATTGTATCATAAAAAGCGTACCCTATCCTTGAGCACCGAGCAATTTATATTTTGGTTGCTTTGCCTTGAAAGGCTTTGTATGTGGATAGACATTTGAGTGAGTAGGTTTTGTAGATTTTCATATGAATTTTGCTATAAATTTCTTTCTCATTTGTATGGAAGATTTTTTTTGGAAGTGTCCTTCTCATTTTTATGTGCAATCTGTGCTGTGTATTTGTGGGATTGTTCTCTCATTTTTACTTGCATGTATACTGCATATTAGTTGATTTTATTTTTCATTTGAATTTATAAGATTTGGGTTGTCTTTCTTGGATATGGTAGTTGTATGTAGATTGATTATTTGGGTGGCCAAGAGCTTTACATTTAGTTGGATTTACATGAGAGTTTTTCACTATGATTCATGTCTCATGATTGTGTTGTTAGGGATGAATGTTGAATATATTTTATGGGGGAGTATTCGCAACCATTTTGTAGCAGTTGTTGCATTCATGACTGTGATTGTCATTGATCTCAACACAGTGATCTACTGAAGATTAGCAAAGAAGTAGACAATGTTTGAATTAGCGCACTTGAGATATTAAAGATGAAGCTATGCGAAGTTGAGGACTTACTCTATGATGTTCTATAAGATTGTGGTTAAAAGCACATATGGAAATTCATTTATTCATGATGTAGGGGCATCCAAGGTTAAGGCATGGACATTCTGTGTCCTCGGTGAAACTGCATGAAGTGTTAGTATTTTGGCTGGTGTTACTCGGTTGCAGCCTTGACTGACGGTCTCCGTCATTGAAGGAAGCTCGGTCACTAAAGAAACTCGGTAGTCTCTTGTGCTCGGTGAAGTGTTACTCGGTCATGCCTACGGTGCTCGGTCGACACTGGTGCTCGGTGATGCTTGGCGTGCTCAGTTAATTTACTGTCGCTCGGTAGTTCTAGTTTATCGACTGGAGTTCTGTGTGATTTGTTGAGCCGACTTGGTGAATTTATTGTTGGTAGCTATTGCTATAGGCTGACATGCTGAATTAAATGTTTGTATACATTTGTAAGCCGACTTGTATGACATTTAATTATTTGTTTGGGGAGTTAAGGGTTTCATCTTGCTGACTTGTGGCTGGTGATTAATATTTAAGGAGTGCTTGGGTAGATGTTTAGGGACACAACTTAGTAGATCTGGGATATCAGATGTGAAGCTTGAAGCTGAAGTTGGCGAAGTTGTGGAAAAGTTCTTGATGATCTTGTAGATCAGATTGTAATCTGATAGTTGTTTGTAGCAGAGCTAGGGGTTTGCATACTTGGAGACAAGGAGATTTCTTGGAGGCTTGCGAGCTCAAGTTTAGATCTGCCTTAGGGTTTCCATCAGCTTCTAATTGTCTTCAGAGCTGAACTAGCTAAGTTTGTATTGGATCTGGTTGTGGATCTTGCAGAATTATTTTTTGATTGTAATTGGCCCTAACCCGAAAGGCCTTATAGCCAGGCATGTTAATGAAAATCAGTGTTAAACAAATTTTTATTTATTTTTATTGCTTTGTTGAATATTTCGCTGTGTAATTTTGTTGGCTGCAAGGTTTAGACTGTCCTTAATTGGATCCACCATCCTTGACTGCATCAATTTATGACAGTTATGAGGAAATCAGTGGAAGTAGTATTCAGACAGTGTTCCTGAGTAGCGGTTTGTGGAAATCAGATGATATCTCCTAATCGGGATTGAATCTAGTTATGCATAGTTGGAGAGCAATTGAAGACATGTTGTTCGTGATGTAGATGAGAGTGCAAGATTCAAGATCGCTCAAGTGAAGAATTATCTTAATTGGAAGTCGACAGTTTTGTGTAATTTTGATGTAACGTGTGAAAATGTTTATTTTGTAATTTGTATGCCAACTCATTTGTAATTACTTGAGTGTGGTATAAAGGAAGGAATTTTTTCCTTGTTGTAATGTATGAAATGTAAGTGTGAATGAAGAAGTTGTGAAAGCGAAATTGTGGAAAGAGGATATGCAAAGTATAGAGATCTGGTATTGAGATTTGATGAAGCAGTTGGTGCGGTTTGGCACAGTTAGAGGAGTATTGAATTGTTGAGATCAGTAATCTTGTGGTATTATTATGTTGGGTAATACTAAGATTAGTTGGATAGTGTGTTCAGTGATCTTACCCTGAAGCTGTTTGGGCAGTGGGTCCTTTTGTCTTCCATAACTCCTAATCGAGTTACAATCTTTTAGCAGAGATTCAAAGTCTCTTAATAGGGACTCATATGTACTGAATGTATTTCATAAGACTCCTAACAAAGTCCATCCTCTCACAAGGAACTTTCATATTAGTGCATCTTTTGTGGGCATCATTCCCACTGGGGTTTACTCTTTGATCAAGAGGTTCTCTAGTCAACATATCTCATGTCATTGTGTTATTGTTCATGTATATCTTTCTATGGTTGTTGATTACATTGCTTACATGGTTAAAATCTATTAAGGTTGATAAAATTTATATTTATCTGATGATTGATTCACCCCCCACCCCCTCTCAGTTATCTTGGTGGACTTTACTTTCTAACAATTGGTATCAGAGCAACAGGTCCTTGAAGAAAAAGTTTAACAATTTAAAGAGATCCATGGTGAATTTTAGGAAAGAAAGCCCTAAGTTTGATGGAGTAAATTTTGACAGCTAGAAAGAAAAGATGAAGACACACCTACTTTGTTTAAGACCAAGTTATTGGTTAATTACAAAAAATCAGAAGACTATCATTGATGAGGATAAGATTGAAGATTGTACTAATGAGGAGAGAGATCTATTTATGTGTAACATACTTGCTAGAGAAGCACTTTTCTCAGCCCTTCCAAAAAATGAGTACAGTTGGGTAAAATATCTAAAGACATCTCATGAAATTTGGTTAGTTTTACAGTCTACTTTTGAAGGTGATGAACATGCTAAGAAAGTCAGATTACATAATTGGATATGTGCATTTGAAGATATAAGAATGATAGAAGATGAATTTGTTAGAAGCTATATTGGTGAATGTCAGAGATTGTTGCAGGTATAAAATCTTGTGGAGGAACCAAGACAGATAATGAAGTGATATGGAAAATTCTGAGGACATTGACTCCTGCATTTAAGCAGACAACACAGATGATTGAACAAGATATTCCTTGTACTATAAACTTTACCAGAGAGACTCTTCTTGGAAGATTGGAAGTAGCAGAGATGAACTTGAGACTATCAGGAGACTTACCTAGAATGGAGATAGCATTCAATGCTCTTAGTGTTCACCCTACTTTGTTAAGAAGCATCAGTGTGAGTGGAGATTATGCTAGCAACAACAGATCTAGAAATGAAGAAGATAGTAAGATTGAAGAAGGTATTGCCTTGCTTGTGAAAAGAGAACCAGATGGTAAGAAATTTTTTAAATGTTGGACTTGTCAAGAATATGGTCATTTTGCATCTAAATGTCCTAAGAGAGTAAAAAAGTGTAGAAACAACTTTAAGCCTAGAAGATCTAAAAAATGTTACTATGCAAATGATGAAAAACTTAAAGCTAGTTTGGAACATGATGATATATGATTTGTAGCAATAAAAGAAGAAAATATTGAAATTAAAATTAAGGAAGAAAAAGCTTTAGTTTCTCAAGTAGAAAAGAAAGCTGATTGGATTATAGACAGTGGTTGTTGACATCATATGACTAGAGACATGAAAAAGTTCATAAATTTTAACAATTATGATGGAGGAGTTGTTAGAGTTGGAAACAATGCACCTTGTTTGATTAAAGGTATAGGATCTATTACTCTTGATGGAAAGACTAATATTGATGATGTTTACTTTGTGGATGGTTTGAAACATAATCTTTTGAGTGTTGGACAACTAGTTGATAAGGGATATCAAGTTTGGTTTACTGAGAAAACTTGTGTAATCAAAGACAGAGATGGTAATTTGATTGGCACTCGATCTAGAACTAGAGGTAATGTATTTCAATTGAGTCTTACTGAGATGACATGTTTGATTACTAATATTGATGACAATTGGTTATGACACATAAGATTTTGTCATATAAACTTTGATAACATTGTGAAAGTGAGTACTACACTTGCAGTAAGAGATTTGCCTAAAATTATGAAGCCTACTAACATGATTTGCAAAGAATGTGTAATGGCTAAATAGAAGAGAAGCTCATTTCCCAGCAAGAAGTTTACAACAGTAGAGAAGTTGGAGATTGTTCATATAGATTTGAGCAGTCCTACAAGGACTAGAGGATTCTAAGGAGAAAGGTATTTTATGATTCTCGTTGATGATTTTACAAGAATGATGTGGATTGCATTTCTTAAATAAAAGTCTGAAGCATTTGATAAGTTTAAGATCATTAAAAACAAAGTTGAGAATGAATCTGGAATGAAGATTAAATGTTTGAGATCAGATAGAGGTGGAGAATTTACTTCAAAAGAATTTAACATTTTTTGTGAAGTAAATGGTATTAAGAGTCAGTTTTCAGCCCCTATGACACCTGAACAAAATGATATTGCAGAAAGGAGGAACATATCAGTGACTGAAGCAACAAGAGCTATGTTATTTGAGAATGAATTGGCGAAGATATTCTGGAGAGAAGCAGTGAACACAACTGTGTATACAATGAACATAGTACAAATCAAAGAAGATACAAACAAGACACTCTATGAACTATGGTTTGGACATACACCATCAATTAAGTATTTTAGAATTTTTGGAAGAAAATGTTATATTAAGAGAGATGATAACATTGGAAAGTTTGATTCTAGAAGTAATGAAGGTATAATTCTTGGATATTCATTGAAGAGAAAATCTTATAGATGTTACAATAAGAGAACTAAGACTATTGTTGAGAGCGCAAATGTTAAAGTTGATGAAAAGTTCAAAATTCAAGAAAGAATGCTTGATTATGAATCAGATGAAGGATCTCAGCCTAGAACTAATCTAGAGACTACTGAATTATTCTATGAAACTAACAGTGATTTGTTGAATGAAAGCCACAGTGAATGAACCATTTAAGAACCTACAACAGAACAAGTACTGAGACAGTGACACCTAACAAGAATCTATTAAGGAATCATCCTACTGAGCATATTATTGGAAGCATAGACATAGGAGTTTTGACATGAAATAAGGTACAAGAACAGTTGTGTTTGATTTCTCAAATTGAACCTAAATCTACTAGTGAAGCCTGTGAAGATGAACATTGGATTAAAGCTATGAAAGAAGAACTAGATCAGATTGAAAAGAACAAGACATGGGAATTGGTTCCTAGACCTAAAGATAATAATGTTATAGGAACAAAATGGGTATTCAGAAACAAGATGAATGAACAAGGAGAAATTATAAGGAACAAAGAAAAATTGGTGTGTAAAGGATACTCACAGCAAGAAGGAATTGACTATGAAGAAAATTTTGCACCAGTAGCAAGAATTGAAGCAGTAAGAATGTTTTTGGCCTATGCAGCTTACAAGAAATTTAAAGTGTATCAGATAGATGTGAAGTCAACATTTCTGAATGGAGAATTGGAAGAAGTCTACATTGAGCAGCCTGAAGGTTTTCTTTTAACTCAAGAAGGAGACATGGTATGTAAATTGAAGAAAGTTTTATATGGACTGAAGCAAGCACCTAGAACTTGGTATGCGAAATTGGATAAGTATTTGTTAAAGTTAGGATTTACAAAAGGCATAGCTGATAGAAACTTATACACAAAGGAAATTGAAAATGGTTTGTTGGTTGTTGTTATTTTTGTTGATGATATTATCTTTGGAGGAGAAGATGAAGCCAGTGATAAATTTGCAGATGAAATGAAGGCTAAATTTGAAATGAATATGATTGGTGAAATGAAATAGTTTTTAGGATTGCAGATAACATAAAATAGTGATGGTATCTTTGTAAGTCGGACAAAGTACTTGAATGATTTATTGAAGAGATTTGGAATGGAGGACTGTAAACCAGTTGGAACACCTATGGTAACTGAACACAAGTTATCTAGCACAGATGCAACTCCTGCAGTGGAACATAAAAAGTATAGATCTATGATTGGAGGATTACAATATTTGACTCATACAAGACTTGATATAGCACATGCAGTTAGAATTGTAGCAAGATTTCAAGTTGAACCCAGAGAATCGCATTATGTAGCAGTAAAGAGGATACTGAGGTACTTAAGAAGCACAATTGAGTATGGATTGTGGTATGAAAAATCTGATGATTTTACCTTATGTGCATATACAGATGCTGATTGAGGAGGTAGCGTTGATGACAAAAAGAGTACCAATGGTGGAGCATTTTTCCTTGGAGGAAGATTGGTTTCTTGGCTAAGCAAGAAGCAGAACTGTATCTCACAGAGCACAATAGATGCAGAGTATGTGGTAGCAGCAAACAATTGTAATCAAATAATTTCGATGAAGCAAATGCTGAAGGATATTGGAATAAAATTTGTTGAGCCCGTTGTTATGCAAAGATATGCAAAGATATTTTAAGAATTTTACAATTGACATGATACTAAATCATCTCCCATTATTCAAATATTAAGGTAATGCATGTTTACACTCTTTACATTCTAACAGAAAATCAACAATATTCAATTTCATTTGCTTACTAGAATGTTACTTTCAACTGCATGTTATCTAACTTTTGATAACAACAACACATAATACACATATGGAGAATCATTCAACTATACTTATTACAAGAAGTTACATCTAGTATGTTTTTAATCCTAAATGAATTCTTACTTTCATTTGAAAAATATTTATAGACATACGCACATATTCCTCAAATAAATCATTCATAACAAGCCTCATAGGCAAATTCTAGTGAGTGTGTGAATTCCATTACTATCCTTCAATTTTACAGGATTAGAGTTACCTCTCTCCAACAATATTCCCCTTCTAATAATAATATGTCATTCCATTTGTGATGCATAGGAACAACATCAAAGCATTAGTACTATTTTTTCATCATATAATCAAGATATATCATTCCTTCATCCTAATGCTTTTAGTCATAAATCTACGTAATACCTTCATTTTGCAAAATAGCACACACATACTTGTGCTTCTTACCATACCTTGGCATCATACTGATGTAATCAATGGATTGAGCACTTTGTTAGAAATAGGGAATACTGAGAGGGGGGGGGGTGAATCAGTATTCTACAAACTTTTACTTTTCCCCAATTATGGATATAACAGATTATCTTAACACATGCATAACATAAGAAGCTAAACAACATGCATAGCAATAAAACTAAAGAACTCATAACATATTATTTATTCTCGAGGAAACCCTGGCCAAGGGAAAACCCCGGTGGGGATGGTACCCACAAAGATCCACTAATCAAAAGTATCTTGTTAAGGATGTTGACCCTGTTAGGAGTCTATTACATGCATATAGTGTCTTAGTCTTGATTAAGGGAGTATAGGCCTTGTTAGAAGCCTCAACCCTATTAGTAGTTGGCAGTACAAAAAGTGATTACTAGATGAGCCCATTGCCCAAACAAGTAATGTACAATATACACTGATTACAAAAGAAGGTTAAGGTAGATAACCTTATACTGCTTGCATCAATATCTCTTTGCTTCTCTTTCACAATCACTATTGCATACATTCGTTCCTTCATCATATCTCTCTTACAATTTACAATTACATTTATACAAGTTATTAAGATTAATAAATTTCCAGTCGGCTATCATATTACAAATAACTTTATCCAAGGGTTAAAATTTAGGATGTCATCCCTTTATATTGTTAAGTCATTATTTTGATAAACAAAATAATCCCTTAACTCTTTAACAATTCTGTCTTCATATTCTGTCCTGTCAGCTTGACACTGTCTTTAGTAAAACTATCATAACTTCTTCTGTACATGCTGTACTAACTTACGCTCTGAGATGAGTCTTCAATAGTCATCATAGAGTCTATGTTCAAGTGTGCAATAACTGAACTTACTCCAATCAACATCACAAACAAAAATTGTCTCCAGGTTCACTAGTAAAAACACTATCTCATACTTAGACAATTTCGCATTGCGCTCTGACATACTAGCTCTTTGACCTATGCAATCATCATGTAGATCATATCTTTCCATAATGACAACATCTATATAACCAACTCAGCCAAATTGCCAACACACTTCGTATCAAATTCATGTCATACTTATATGTAGACACTTACAATTTTTTTTTATTTTTTATTTTAATCAATTACAATTCTTCATAGAAGATAATTTCCAATGGTAAATATTCTAGAATAAAGATAATCATTGGAGTACTGAAAATGTTTAATAAATAATTTCTAAACCTTAACTTGATCATAATTAAATATATCATTCATATGTACTATCTAATATGTGGTACTTACTAGGTGAGAAGGTTATTCATTTCGCAAAGCACTTGAAAAGCTTAGAGGATCCATGTTTCCATTTATGTGACCTAGGCCCTCATGCCCATCTTGTCACAACAGTATTTCAAAAGAAAATTTTAACTCATTTCATCATAGCTTTTATATTTCATCTCTAAACAAATATAAGTCCTACAAGTCTTACATTTTATTAAGGATAAGCATTCAAATTTTCATAAATGTAATGCAAGTGTGCTTCATCTAAGCATAAGCATCCAAATACATCATGATAATTCATCATTATATAAAATCAACACATCAATGCATGTTATACATCTATAACAATGCATCCAAAAGAATAACCATAAAGGTCAATCATGAAACAAGACACTTAAGTGAAATTGGACATTTGTCCTACTATAAGTCCCTGTTTCCTATGCTATTGGACACCCAGTCATCCATATGCAAATCTCGAGACAGGAGTGTGGCTTAGACACTTGTCTGTTCTATCCACAAAGTATTACACTTCCTTGGGATTCTACCTAGTCGCAGAATTCCCAACCCTACAATGCCCAACAAATAAAAGGCAGGGGTATCTGGTGCAACCATGAAACTGACTACTTTCCACATATGGCTAAGTAGAACTAATCATGAATGTGGCAGGGAGATGGAACATGGGCAACATATTTATGAAAACATATGCGAATAAGATTTGGCCAAAGCATCTTTTTATTACCAGGAATGAAAACTGGCAGGTAGAGAAACATCCTTTTCTACCCTTCCCTGTTTTTCCCACATCCGACATCCCTCACCAGAAGGTAAACTTTCCAATTCTCATAAAAAGAATAAACAAAAAGATGTAGTTCACGCATTTCATATAATTCCTTTCATGCAATAATACATTAATAACAAGAGCATGTAATTTGTACAACAAGAAACTGATTAAAAGAATTATGCCCTTCAAAATTCTCATTCATCATAGGCAATCACATAATTTGAACCATCTAGTCAATTTAAAATACACATACAAATAAGGAGGTGTTGACCATTTTGTCAAAAACACCAATTATGCCTCATAACCAAATAAACTCTATTTCTTTTCCATAAAAATATGTTGACCTACTCGTCGATCATCAAATGCATCAACTAGTACATCTATTTCAATCACCTCATAATAATTTAATGCAAGGTCTCAAATATAATCACTCATATGTTGATAATATCATATTAATGTCAAAAAGATGTATTTTCCATGGATTCCATCATTCCGTGCATATCCATGCAATGGTTCTCATAGCATCATAACTCACATCTAAGAATATTAATCAATGTTAATTATTTCAACAAATGCATTTCTAAAATACACAACCCTTTGCATGTCAATTTAGTTTGATCATTTCATAATAATGGAAACGTATGAATGCAAGACTAGGAATGGTATGTTCTTCACAATCTACTCCCCTTTACAATCTATCAATGTTGTACGTTGAATATGATAGATGACATCACTGCACATCACAGGACTAGCAACATAAAACACATTCTAGCCTTCATGAGATCATAAGAAGTCACAATCTTCAAAGTTCACAAATTTTAATTCAAAATCTCAAGGATCAAGTAAGAAAATAAAAAAAATAAGTGTGAACAAAATCTCAATTGATTGAAAAACTCAAAATTGGTGGCTACTAGATGGTCACAAGAGAAACTTAAAATTTCAAACTAGTTCTTCACCACTTTCAAAGTTCATTAAAGTTTAAAATAAAACATAAATTGAAACCAAATCACATTTACAAAGTGACTAATACTAGCCACAAGAAGGGAGTAAAAGCTACACATCACCTTGCGTCCAAGGTACGCCAAAGAACATGACCATGTAAGTTTCTAAAACATAAATCTCAAAGTTTACATCATCATACATAACACTTTCAATTACCTTTAACAATATTGTTCTTTCCACTAAAGCCAACCCACATGAATTGTTAATTCTCTCTTTTCTTTTGAAATCTCATGTCATGCAAGGTAAGACATAAATATATTTTCACAAATTTTCTACAAATTTATGTTTCATATAAAACATGTTGAGTTCTTCTTCCTCAAGAATTTCATAAGGTTCTAGTATTAAAATCCTTCCATAACACTTGCAAATATACAATAATACATATTTCCATTATTTATCACAATCCAAGTCCTAAATTCTGGCAAGCTCTCATACCTTCATTGTATAACCATCATTTTTTTAACTACACAGTATCTCATAGAATTTTTTTCTTTCTTTGCTACACTAATGTAGAAAAAAAGCATTAAATTTTTAAGTGTATCCGACACGCAAAGTACCTCATAATATATATATATATATATATATATATATATATATATATATATATATATATATATATATATATATATATATTCTAACATTTTGCAATATGAAACAAAAAAACAATCACACCACTCAAAGGTGGACAGTTGTCAAGCTCACACAACTATTTAAAAATTTCATAGTTCCAAGAACAATCGTATACATTCAGGAAATTTCACACACATAAGAAATATTGTCCCTCGAATGTCTATTAACACAAAACAAGGATCATCCTATCCTTTTCTATCAAGATAAACTGAAATTGGAAAATCATTCTAGTCAATCCAGGGAACCAAAGTTACGTTCATAGACTAAGCATTAATTGACTCACAATTTATGCAACTAAGGGTTTGCACCTAAACATAGTGAACTCAAAGCCCTAGTATGGAACCCAGTGCTTTGATACCATATGTAAAGACTGAACTTTCAACACAAAGACCACATTAGAAAATTTCATATAAAGACAAAGAAGTCGGTCAACCAGTCAAAAGTCAAATGCACAAGTCGACTAGATACAAATATATTGTCGATAATAAAGAATTAAAAGTACTATTAAGACCATAACTATTGAAAAGATAAAGCATACCTTTGTCTAAAAATAAGCGGAAAGTCGACCATCTGTCGAGTGTCCTAAAGAAATCACATTAAGAGATGTTGCATCAACTACAAGCAAATACTAGTTGTCATGTCTGGGTAGCAACCCAAGAGATTTTCGACCAACTATCGAATCACATCAGTAAATGATAAGAATTAGATCAAAATATATATACTTCCATATTAATGACATAAGTAAACAAAAAAATTTACCAAATACTACAATGTTGATTACAAAATGGCAAGTCCTTCCTGTAAGAAACTTTAGAAACTTGTTCACAAAAGTTAGCAAGGGCGAGAATATTGTGGAAGTGCATTTCCACCCTACCACGAAGCATTAATGCTTCCCCAGAATCTTTCCTGACATGAAAGATACCCAGCCCAGCTAGAAGTAATCTAATAAAGTAAAACTAAGGGGTAATGGAATATGTGCTACTTGATAGATTCACAATCAAGTTCCAATATAACATATCATGGACTTCCAGAAAACAAACCTTGTATATCTACTTCCATTTCATACATATGGAAAAGATTGTGCAAAGATTCTCATTTAATACATAGTATATCATGTTTCATGGGTGCATTACACATACATAAAGGAACATAACCACATTGTTTTCCTAACTGTCAAAAATATGTCAAGCTCATACATTTCCGCCATTATCTCTTTTAGTTCAAATGATATTAATAACTTGACTTCATCATAGTACATGGAGAAAACCATATGCATCATTCTGATATATTAAAACTAGAACCATCAATTCTTTCTTGAGCAACATGTTGAAAATATCTTTTATTTTGTATCCAACCAATATAGAAGAACATATACGTAGTTCCAATCTAAACACAAGTTTAACGAACATTCCATCCTCTTGGTTCTCAATAGGCAATATAATTACATAATAGTTTTACTCTAGGATTTTTTTTATTTCTTCAAGCATGAAGAAACACAAATTAACATGCTTGCATACTTCAGCACATGCAAATACCATTTACCTTATTATTTTATCTAGTATTCCAAGTAATCATAATCTTCAATAGTATGTACTTTGTAATGATTTAGATATGGCCTTATTTCACGAAATCATTTAGTCATACTTAGTATTTATCTACGCATAATCACTCAATGTGAAGATAATGAAATAAGCCTACACATAGGCATGGTCCTTCCTTGACATACTAACCATAGTCAAACTTGTAATTGATAGGTTGCAAAAGCATAGCTAACTTGGCCTAAATTCACAAGTATTCATGTTCAATAAGATTTTATCGTAGTCTTTCTAAGATGAACTTAATTAACTTGATTCTAATCAACCTAGTGGTTAGCTCTCACTTTTAAAACCATGTTTAAAGTTTGAAAGTGTGAAGTTATATGCTGCTCTCATTTAGCAAATAATAATATCTCCCCTAAAATGATAAATTATCCGCCTAATAGTTAAGATTTTGATTCCTCCTTTCAAAACAGATTGATAAAAAACAACAACATAAAATCCAAGTTTATCCTTTCCTAACAGAAAATCAGTATGGTTAATCCTTTTTTTAAAAAAATGATTTCTACTTCAAAGCAACATGAAAATATACATATAATTACCCAATTTTAGATATAGTGTAGATAAAGAATATCTATAATTTCAGAATTATGTGATCATGTAAATACTACAAGAAATTCATATAGTTTCTATTGCAGATAAATAAACCAGACATCAAGAAAGTTTTTCAAAGTTCCAGCCTTTAAATTGTTTCAAGAATTATACACAAATTCTTCTTTCTCTATATGTTTCTATAAATCCAGAGATCATTAATAAGAAAAATAGATATGCAAAAGAAATAATATATATCTATCACAGATAGTGTAAACTAAAAATAAAATTTAACTCACTAAGTAAAACACAAATTCAACAATAAAAGAACCTAGTTTTTTTATTAGTAGAAATTTGGAGTTATGGCAATTCTTCAATCCTTCTCTTCTGGATCTAATTTTCTTCCTCCTTCCTTCTTGTGCATGCCATCTTTCTTCTTTCAAAAATGAGGTCTCCTCCTTAAAATAAAACTCTCCTTCCTTAAAATAAACTCTCTATTTTTTTTCTCATAAAATAAACTCTCTGTTTTTTTAAAAATAAACTCTCTCTATCTGCTATTTTCTTTTTCCCATCCTCTACATGTGGTCTCTTTTTCCACAAAAATATCCCTCTAATTTTTGTGTGGCTCATATATTTATAGCCAAAGGGCTATTGATTTTAAAAAAACACGTTCACTGACTGTGAAACATGTTTTGGGGACTGGCAAAAAGTCAAGTAAATGAATTTATTACCCCTCCCCCCATTTTACGCGCACTCTCCCCAATATGGTGACAAAGTCTCCATTCTACCGTAGATTGCGGAGGATTGTTTTTTGGTTATGACATTTAATGTTGAAATTTTCCCCACATTGACTACTTGAGTTTGTCTTGTAGGTAAAAATGACCTAGTTAGCCATTGCACCACCGATTTTGCATTTTGAGTGAACATTTCTAAAGTCTTGTCAATAAATCCATTTTGTGCATAATTAGTAAAGCACAATAATTCATCAAATAACATCTTGAGGCATTTTTTAATAGAAGACTAAAATTCAGTGTGATTTAGGTTGTATACAAATTTAATGTAAATTATAATGCATCTAAAATATATGTTTAATAGAATCATGAAACAATCTCACAGGTCTTTAATCATATAACTAGCTGAAAATAATATTTTTGCAACCTAAAAGCAATATCTAGAAACAATATTTAGTTGAGTAAGAGTTCAAGCTATTATTTTGTAGTTGATAGTTTTTTTTTGCTTGGCTTGACATAGGGACCAATTATTGGAAGTGGTGACAATTCTAAGAGTTGGGGGGGGGGGGGGGGGGGGTTGAATCAGAATACAATGATTTTATCAAGATTACAACAAGTGATAACTTTAAGCTTTTGAAATCACAAGTTTATAAGCTGTAGAAAAATAAATCATATAGAAAATAATCAACTCACAGAAACAAGATGAGATTTGTGCCGAGTGGGAAACCCTCAAAACCTTACGGTTTTGTCACATGGAGAAAAAACCACTCCTGTAGAACTTGTATTTTTATTGAGCAATAACCCTCCTTATACAACAATAGCTACAAGTACTTGCCTGGGTTACAACCCTTCACTTCTTTCTACAAATGTATTTTAGTCAATACAATTTATACATATATCTGTATGTTCTTCAAAAGCATACACCTTATATATATAAATTTTAAGATAGTTCTTTCAATGTTTTTTCAAATCAGGATAAATCCTCTTTTTCACACACACCTTTTACATAATCATCTTCCTCTTAAATATGAACTATAGATGAAATATTTCAAAGACATTTCCAAGAGCAGTTACAATAGATGTTGCAACTAATTACAATATCAGTTCAACATAAAACTAACTTTCAAGTAACCGAATAGAAGAACTATTTTTGGAATAGTTTCATAAATTCTTCACATAATTTTCCTGGTGAAACAAAAATTTGATGCTCAAGAACCGAACTCAACTGAGTCGTTCACAACTGAACCGTTACACAACCATGTAACTACCAACTGTAACCACAAACTCATTACTAAATAAAATGAAATCACTGTAGTGAATACTCAAGTGTCGAAATGACACAAAGTTCCTTCCAAGTCAATATGCGAATAATAAAACCAAGAGTAAAGTTGAAAATAGGGAAGTGATTTTTCAGCAACTCTTTTCAAGTACCAATTGAAGAAATTGTGAATAGAACAACATATTCACATAAAAAAATCTGCTATAAACATATGTATCAAAAACTTGATACAAAGAAAGATATCCTGGAGAATGCACATAAGATAAACATACCTCAAGTATATGCATTGAAAACCCTATCATTTTTGCCAAAAACTCGACTATCCTTTGCCAAGAAAAAACCTCATAAAGACATTTGAGATACACACCAGAAGACATGTGTTAGACACTCTCAAATATGATGAAATCAAATGAAAACTTGCAACAAAAACTCTCCTGTGATTAGCCATTATTATCTCAACAAAAATACCTTGAGTAGTGTAAAGAAACCGTCTACAAACACATCATCCTGTTCCTTCCTTGCTGTAGAACCACATAATAAAAACCCAGAACAAACAAACATGATCCAAGCTATCAACAAAGCAAATATCCTTTCATGGCGGCAGCCCTCATATAGGGTTTTCATAAAATACATTATGATAAGCTTTGAATCGAATGCATAAGACTTTTTCAAAATAAAACATAATCATTTTCGAGTCCACCACAAATAATGGACACATGGATCATCAAACATCCAAGTGTTGCCAACCCACAATCAAAATAAACTATGATTTCAAACTCATGATTAACCAAAGGACTTCGTACAACCATAAGACCACAAGACCATTGAGCCAAAAAGTAGTCGTAACAAAACAAGAGTCAATTAACTGTCACAACACGTGCATCATATGTGGCATCAAGGATAAATAACATGCAACAAACTCCCCCATTTTCCCTTGAGGCAAACTATGACAAGTATCAAGAAATGGTATGCCACATGCTATATCAAACACAACAGAAGAAATAAAGCCTGTATCTGTGATACAAAAATAAAATTCTGTACCAGTAATAAGAGAACATCTAAACCAACTGAATCACTAAGAACATCTGAACCAAACAAGATCCTGCACTTGAAGAAAAAAATTATGCCTGTAAAATCTCCCCCAGTTTGCATCAAGGGCAAATAAAACACTGCTAAACAAGACCAAAAAGGACTGTGAAGAGGAAGCATTCACCTCGCATAGACTCCCCCACCAGAGGAAACTTAGTCCAACAAAGAGCGATAGAAAACCCCCAAGTGAGTGCGGATTTGTTCAAAAGAAGCCCAGGGAAGAGCTTTAATAAAAATATCAACCACCTGTGCCTGAGTAGAAACATAAACCAACTTGAACTCATTGGAAAGTACATGATCGCGTAAAAAATGAAGTTTGATGGCCACATGTTTTTTGTGAGAGTGCATAACTAGATTTTTACTTAACTAAATGGCACTCATATTATCACACATGATAGAGATAAGTTTAGGAATCTGAATACCAAGATCAGATAACTGATACGTCATCCAAATTAACTGAGTACAACAGGTTGTAGCAGCAATGTATTCAGACTCACATGTAGATAAAGTAACACAGTCTTGTTTCTTACTATGCTAGGCAACCAAACGATTACCTAAGAAAAAGCAACACCACTAGTGCTCTTTTTGTCATCTGATCCACCCCAATCTACATCAGTATATCCAAGCAAAGTGAAATCATCATTATGTGGATACCATAAACCAAAATCAAGAGTACCTTGAATATACTTAAAAATCTGAGTAACGACATTAAGATGAAATTTTTTTGGAGCAAATTGAAAACGGGATACTAGACAAATAGCTTGCATGAGATCTGGTCTAGATGCTATAAGATATAATAGATTACCAATCATAGATCAGTAATAATTTTGATCCACTGGAGGTGAATCATCATCTTTAACAAGTTTGCATCCTGTTTCCATAGGCATGCTGACAGGTCTACAATCGGTCAGGTTAAATTTCTTTAACATTTCTTTGGCATATTTTGATTGAGACAAGAATAAACCATGCTCACGTTGTGTCACTTGTAGACCAAGAAAGAATGTTAGTTCACCCAAAAGAGACATTTCAAATTCAGATTCCATGATGTTGGAAAAATGCTTTGATAATGCACCATTAGTAGAGCCAAAAATAATATCATCTACATAGACTTCCACAGCTAATATATCTCCATTAACATTTTTAATATATAAAGTGTTGTCTGCACTACCACGTGTAAAACCATTTGCAGTAAGATGCTTATCTAGTCTGGAATACCAAGCTCGAGGAGCTTGTTTTAAGCCATATAATGCTTTTTTAAGATGATATACATAATTAGGTTTATCAGATGACTCAAACCCTTCTGCCTGTTCCATATAGACTTCTTCGTCAAGATAACCATTTAAAAAAGCAGTTTTAACATCCATTTGATAAACAGTGAACTTTTTGTAACTAGCATATGCAAGAAAGATTCTAATGGATTCTAACCTTGCAACTGGTGCAAAAGTCTTACCAAAGTCAATACCTTCCTATTGAGCATAACCTTTACACACAAATTTGGCTTTATTTCTTACTACTTTGCCATCTTCATTTAGTTTATTTCTAAAAATCCATTTGCCACCTATAAAATTATTGTTGTCAGGTCTAGGAACAAGTTCCCACGTCTAATTTTTCTCAATTTGGTTTATTTCATCTTTCATAGCATTCATCTAGCAAGGTTCTGTCAAGGCTTCAGTCACAGTTTTTGGTTCAAAGTCTGATAACATACAAAAATGTTCTGCAATATGAGCATGCTCATCAATTTTGGCTTTTCTCCTAGTTAGAATTCCTCCCTCTACATCTCCAATGACTTGAGATTTAGGATGTCTTTTTGCTATAATTCTAGGAGTCTTTAAAGGAATTTTTGATTCTTGAGAATTTGAACAATGTTCTTGATCAGTATGATCATAAAGTTCTTGACTATCATTATCGGTCTTATGATGTTCACAAGGCACATGTTCTCTTCTTTGCAAAGACTCTTCTTCAACACAACTTTCCGTATTATTGTTTAATAAAGAACTTTCATCAAAAATCACATTAATTGATTCAATGACTTTATTTAGCCTTGTATTGTAACATTTGAAAGCTTTACTTTGTGTAGAGTATCCCATAAAAATACCCTCATCAGACCTGGAATTAAAACTATCTAACAAATCATTGTCCTTTTTAATAAAACATTTACAACCAAATTTTTTAAAATTCTTAACATTAGCAATTTTTCCATGCCAAAGTTCATAAGGAGTATATGTTGTTCTTACTCTAATTTGAGCCCTGTTAAGAATATATACGACTGTATGAACAACTTCTTTCCAGAATTTATTAGGTAGTTTTTCTTCATTCAACATAGTCCTAGCCATTTCTTTCACTGTCTTGTTTTTCCTTTCCACAACACCATTTTGTTGTGGTGTACGAGCAGTTGAAAACTGCCTCTTAATACCATGTTTTTCACAATACTCTATGAATTCTTGAGAGGTGAATTCTCCACCTCTGTCAGACCATAAACACTTCAACTTTAGATCAGTTTCCCTTTCAACCATTTTCCTGAATATTTTAAAGCGTGCAAAAGCTTTAGATTTATGTTTCAAAAAAGTTACCTAGACCATCTTTGAATAATCATCTACAAATAGCATGAAATATCTTTCACCATTTAGGGATGGAGTTTTAGTTGGACCACAAAGATCAGTATGGACAATTTCTAGAGGTCTATTAAACAAGTACTCTTTGGTTTTAAAAGATGTTCTAATTTGTTTACCTTTAACACATTCTTCACAAACTTAGGCTGGTTTGCTAATTAAGGGTAAGCCTCTAACCTTTTTGTTCTTACTAATCCTAGCAAGATTATCAAAATTTAAGTGACCCAATCTCTTATGCCATAACTAGTTTTCTTCCACTTGACTCACAAGACATGTATTAATCAGTGAAGATTCCTTAACAATAGAATCAATTAGATTATAAAGATTTCCTCCTGTTCTTAAACCACTAGCAACAAGTTTGTTCTTACTCTTGATGGAACATCCTTTAGCATTAAAAGAAATTGAATATCCACTATCACAAATCTGACTGACACTTAGAAGATTGTGTTTTAGTCCTTCTACATAATAAACATCATGAATGGGTGTATCTGTATTAAGAACTATTGAACCACGACCAGTGATATAAGCACCTGAGTTATCTCCAAACCGAACAAATCCTCCATCAAAATCTTCTAAAAATTTAAACTTTCTTTTACAGCCAGTCATATGATGAGAACAACCGCTATCCAAAACCCAAGTAGCAGGTTTATGGGCAAATAAAGCTGTTTCAATAATCAGGGAATTTTCGATAGGTTTCCATACTTGTTTAGATTTTAAATGAAGTTTACACTGATTAGCAAAGTGTCCATAATGAAAACATTTGAAGCATCTAATTAGGTTCTTGAAACCATACTTTTGTCTGTTCATCTTACAGTTGAATTCTTTATGACAAAAAAGATTGCAGTTGAAACAATAACCTTTAAAATAACTTAAACTTTAATTTGAAGATTTTCTGTTAACATTTAATTTAGCTTGTTCAATCTGATTTTGTAACAAAACTAGTTTCTTTTCCTTTTCAACAAGAGATTTTTTTTGATTCTCAATAAGCTAATTTGCTTTTTCTAAATCAGTTTGCAATATTTTATTCTCTCTCTCAAATTCTAATATCAATTTCTTTTGCTTCTTTAGTTCTTGCAAAGAACAAAGAAGTTCCTTTTCAAGATCAATATCTTCATCTGAATCAGATGAGGATTCTAATTTTCTAGATTCTAAATTAGAAACATTGATTATTTCAGCCATGAATGATACTTCTCCTTCTCTTCAGAATCATTTGATTCATCACTAGAGTCCTCTTTTGACAAAAGACTCTTCTTTTTGAAGTTCTTGAACCTCTGATTCTGATTCCAAGGTTTCTTTCTTGAAATTTTTTTAGTTTTCTCATTATTATCATCTTGATCAGCATAAGGACATTTTGCAGCAAAGTGTCCTAATTGACCACAACTAAAACACTTAGGTTTTCCTTGATATTTCTTTCTCATTTTCCTGACTAACAATGCATCTAGGGCACTTGTTAAATCTATATCACTTTCATCTAGTTTCTCAGCCTTAAAGGTTGTTTCTTTCGATGTAGAAGCAACTTGGTTCTGATTCTTATCTCATATGCAGTCAAGGTTCCTTGCAACTGATGTAAGGCCATTTTAGAAAAATATTTCTTTTCTTCTAAGGTAGAGAGATCTTAGTTTCAAATTTAGGTAGAACAGTTCTAACTACCTTTGAAATAATATCATGTTCTTCAATTGTCTCTCCTAAACCCCTTCTAGCATTTACTACTATCAATACATAAAAAATAAGTAGCTATACTTTCATCCTCATTCATCTTCAAATTATCAAACTGAGTTTTTAACATTATCAATTTTGATTCCTTAACTTTCTCATCACCTTGATAAATGGTTTCCAACTTTTCGCAGATGTCATTAGCAGATTTATAGTACATGACTTTAACAAACACATCTTTAGTAAGACCACAAAGAATAACATTTTTTTCTCTTTTGTCAAGTTCATACTTGGTTTTATCATCAGGATCTGTAGGTACAACATTAGGAACAAGATACTTTTTTGCAACTACTTCCCACATATTAATACCTAAAGAATTAATGAAAGCTTCCATCCTTACTCTCCAAAAAATATAATCACTGCCATCAAATAATGGAGCTCTGCTAAGAGAAGCTCCCTCATCTTGTGCCATTTATTTCTAACTATCCTTGGATAATCCCTATAGGCAGACCTAGGAAGGGACCCTATGCTCTAATACCACTTGTTGGAAGTGGTGACAATTCTGAGAGGTGGGGGGGGGGGGGGGGGGGGGGGTGGGCGGGTGAATCAGAATACAATGATGTTATCAAGATTAAAATAAGTGATTACTTTAAGCTTTTGAAATAACAAGTTTATAAGCTATAGAAAAATAAATCATATGGAAAATAATCAACTCACAGAAACAAGACAAGATTTGTGCCAGGTGGGAAACCCTCAAAACCTTACGGTTTTGTTACAGGGAGAAAAACCACTCCTGTAGAACCTGTACTTTTATTGAGCAATAACCCTTCTTATACAACATCAACTACAACTGCCTGCCTGGGCTACAGCCCTTCACTTCTTTCTACAAATGTATTTCAGTCAATACAATTTATACAAATATCTGTATGTTCTTCACAAGCATACACCTTATATATATATATTTTAAGATAGTTCTTTCAATGTTTTTTCAAATCAAGATAAATCCTCTTTTTCACACACACCTTTTACATAATCATCTTCCTCTTAAATAGGAACTATAGATGAAATATTTCAAATACATTTCCAAGAGCAGTTACAACAAATGTTGCAACTGATTACAATATCAGTTCAACATAAAACTAACTTTCAAGTAACCGGATAGAAGAACTATTTTTGGAATAGTTTCATAAATTCTTCACATAATTTTCTTGGTGAAACAAAAATTTGATGCTCAAGAACCGAACTCAACTGAGTCATTCACAACTGAACCATTACACAACTGTCGTGTAACTACCAACTGTAACCACAAACTCATTATTAAATAAAATGAAATCACTGTAGTGAATACCCAAGTGTCGAAATGACACAAAGTTCCTTCCAAGTCAATACGCAAATAATCAAACCAAGAGTAAAGCTGAAAACAAGGAAGTGATTTTTCAGCAACTCTTTTCAAGTACCAATTGAAGAAATTGTGAATAGAACATCATATTCACATAACAAAATCTACTATAAACATATGTATCAAAAACTTGATACAAAGAAAGATATCCTTGCGGATGCACATAAGATAAACATACCTCAAGTATATGCATTGAAAACCCTATCATTTTTGCCAAAAACTCAACTGTCCTTTGCCAGAGAAAAAACCTCATAAAGACATTTGAGATACACACCAGAAGATGTGTGTTAGACAATCTCACATATGATGAAATCAAATGAAAAATTGCAACAAAAACTCTCCTGTGATTAGCCATTATTATCTCAACAAAAATACCTTGAGTAGTGCAAAGAAATCGTCTACAAACACATCATCCTGTTCCTTCCTTGCTATAGAACCACATACTAAAAACCCAAAAGAAACAAACATGATCCAAGCTATCAACAAATCATTTATATCCTTTCATGGTGGGAGCCCTCAGATAGGGTTTTCAAAAAATACATTATGATAAGCTTTGAATCGAATGCATAAGACTTTTGCAAAATAAAACATAATCATTTTCGAGTCCACCACAAGTAACAGACACATGGATCATCAAACATCCAAGTGTTGCCAACCCACAGTCAAAATAAACTATGATTTCAAACTCATGATTAACCAAAGGACTTCATACAACCACAAAACCACAAGACCACCGAGCCAAAAAATAGTCGTAACAAAACAAGAGTCAATTACTTGTCACAACATGTGCATCATATGTGGCATCAAGGACAAATAACACACAACACCAATACCTTCCAAAACTACTAAATAATTGATTGTAATTTCTTGTATCTGGCTCTAATTATTTTGAATCAATATTGAGCTTTTCCATTTTATTTTAACAAGGAAAGTTTTAGTGCTATTTTACAATGTTAAAATTATTGTATCTGACTCTGGTGTATTTTTATCTTTAGATTAATTCAATATAATTAAACTTTAATGGCTATAAGCCCTAACTATTCATTTGACAGACAAAGATTTTGAAGTTTGCATTGGTTATATATGGAGATGGTGATGAAGATGTTTCTAGGAATGTAGTATGTATGTTTATTTCAAAGCAGATCCTCAACTTCTTACTCAGAATGATTTGTACTAACATGTTTTCCCAAGTAGAATCTGGCATTCCTTTTTCCTCTGTTTGTTATATCCAATGTCTTTGATGTCAAGTGCACATACAAAATGAACTACAATCATTTTAGGAATATAGGTTGAAAGCCTTTCAATGACAAAGACAAATCAGACAAAACCAAATTTGTTCTTCTAGATTTTGGCAGGAACTTAGCTGTCCTGCAGCCCTTGTTTTTAATAGGTTGAGATCGAACATTCATTAAATCAATTTGAGAAGAATAACATTTATTTGTAGCAAGAGCCAAAAGAAACAAACTATAGAGAACGTGACGTCCATTAGATTTGGATTGGGAATTGTTGCTATACATTTTTACATGTAAAGAGATACAATTAAAAAACTCTTGATTTAGTTGATAAGACAAACCTCATTCAACAAATTTATAATCTCTCTTGAATATCAATAATTAGATTGGGATTCATTGATTTTAGTATTTTTTAACAAAAATAATTAGAAAAGGCTCTAATATGTTGTTTAGAAGTGAAGGCTTTCAAGTTTATTGGAAATGCTCCTATAATAGGATCTACTTGGTTAATATAGAAAATTATCCTTTTAAACAATAGGCTTTGAATACATGAAATTCATATGGAAAGTTTTTCTATATTATATTATTAAAAATGTTTCTTAAAGCAGATTTCTTTTTCTCATTATAAGGAAACTTGTAAAAAGCTCTCATTTCTGTCTATATAAAGATAACCAATGATTGAATTATTGTAGATTTGATTTTGGAAGTTTTGTTTAAGTTTATATTTTCAGTTTTCTTTTAAAATCAATTTTGGTAATCAAAACTTCCCTCTCCTTTATAGTGACATGCTAGTTTGCTTTATCATAAGAATACAACTTTTCCATTTATAATAAATATTAAATATTGAAAATATTATTTTATATATAATATTAAAAATATTATTTATAATTTTTAAATAAAATAAAATGATATATATTTTTAATATAAAAATATTATCAAATTAAAAAGTTTCAATAAATCATCTCACATTTATGAAAGTAAAAAAGTAACTACAACAAAATCTATATTATAGTGATATAATTTACATTTTTTTATATATATAGACTATTTTTGAAAGGTAATTTAGGTAGTTAATTCACAACTTTTAAAAATAGATAACAAAGTAAAACTAAATGATTAATAAAAATAAATTAAAAAGTAATGTTATGTTTTCATCCTACTACTAAACTTAAGTGTAATATCTATTTAGGCAAATGGAGTGTTCCCAAATTAGAATGTTTCCCTATTTTACTATTTTAGTGTAACAACAACTATTTATAAATTGAAAATTAAAAAAATGGGCTAAAAGTGACACATGTCTTCACTATTTTTTTCATCTTCTTTTTATTTGTCAACAATTTTGCATTCAAATTTATTTGCAACAAATACTACTAATAATTTAATTTATTTAAAATTATTAGGGCAAAAATTAGGGTAGTGTATCAAGGATAATAATTTTTTTGAATTAATTAAAAATTTAAAATAATTGATTTTTTTATTTTTAACACTTTTAGTTATGGAAGGTTAGAATTATTGATATAATATGTGAAGTCTTATATTAATTTAGAATTATAAATATTTTACTCTTTTGTTTTAAAAATTTAAGATATTTAATTATCATAGTTTAAATCAAATTAATAAAAACAAAAGAAAATTAATCCTTATAAATGTAAGTGAATATATGTATGTTAATGAAGTACATAAATTATCTTTAATTTTTAAAAAGATTTCAAGTAATATCTTTTATATTATTTTTTAATTTTTTAATTTTATATATTATCAATATTTAAAAACTATATAATTAAAAATATCAATAAAATTATTTTTCTTAAATATAATTATTAATTTTTGAAATAAAATAATTTATACATAAATAATCAATATAATATATTATAAGATATTTAAAAAATATAACTATTAATCAAAATTTAAATACTTCACATTAATTATTAATCTAATATAATAAATTTCCTTTTAAAAAAAATAATTGTTAAAATCAAAATAAATTACATCTTTTAATTAACAAGGAACAATTTTAATAATATTTTATATAGTTCATATAACTTATATAATGAAAAAGTTAAGTTTATTAATATTTAGATTATAATTATAATTTATGTTATTTAATCTAAATATATAACATCTTTTTTTATGGGAAGAATAGGCGAAGGTGCGAATATGCGAATAATGACGCAATGTGCGTGACACAATGAATGTGACACGGTGGGCTCTCTGTGTTGATGTGATGTGGAGGAGAGCTCTCTCCTCCACGCGGTGTACCTTCTAACCCTGCTCTGCTTTGGTTTCATTTTTGCATTTATTGTTTCCCTACAACTTGGTTTTCCTTTTTCATTTTTATGGAGCCTGAAATGGCCACCCCTCCCTTAATTCCCCCTGACCTTGATGCCCTTAGCCATCCTTCGAAGAAGACCTTCGCTGAGACTGTGGCTCCTCCCAGCAATGGTGTCTCCCCTGCTGCGAGATTTGTTTCAATTGCTTAGTGCGAGCAAGCCGAAGCCGAAGGTAAGTGCCTTGCTAATGCCTTGAAAGATTTCTTCATTACACCAAATGATGAGATGCTTAATGAGATTACGCTGGAAAAGACTAGGCTAGGATCTACTGCTATTTTCTTCTCATGTGTGGATGTGGAAAAATGCCCTCCCCGAAAGTTTATGGATGACTAGTTTCATAGCTTATGGAATCTGAAACTTGGTTTGAAAATTTCTTTCTGTAGGCAAATTCAAAGGGTTTATACATTATATTCTTTAATAGCCACGAGTCTTAGGTAGAAGTCCTTAGGAGGCACTATTGGACTGTAGGGAAGACTTCCTTTCGTGCCCTAGCATGGTTGCATGATGCGATTAATGAAGAAGTGCTGGCCCTTTCATGCCCTAGGTGGATTATTGTTAAATATGTTCCCCCCTTTCTTTGGAAATTTTTGCCTCAATTGATGAACGACTTTGGGAAAATCATTCGTATTGATGAAACATCTCACCTAGTTCCCAATTTAGATGCCAGAATGTTGATATCTATTAAACCAGGGATTGACATCCCCCGAGCTTAAATCTCAATATTGGCGGAGAGGTGTTTGTTTGCCCTGTTGAGGTTTTAGGGGGCTTAAATGCTTGTTTTCTCTATAAAAAGGAAGGGCATCAAAGGAAAACTTGCCCAATTATTGCTAGTTGAAAGAATCCTGTCACGGTTGAAACCCCAGATATCTCTAAAAATATCAATGCCCCTTCAAATGCGCCTAAACTTGCTACCCCCATGGAGATAACTCAAACTACTATGGAAACTCCCAATTCTAAAAATAATAACAAGATTAATAACAATAACAACCCTAAAGGTTCTTCTACTTTTGGATCTATACCGGTTCAAACCCCGTGTAATGTGAATGACAATTCTCAGCTGCCATCAGGTAATTCATCAAAACTGATTCTTTTTGCCTCCACTGAAGCACCTTCCGCTGATGAATTCCAAGTCATTTCTCACAGGAAACGCCAGCGAAAAAATGCTCAATAATTAACTTTGGAGCTTATTCATTCTATTGACCCCAGAGCTAATAGATTTGAAGTCCTTAACCATTCCCCGCTTATGATTGAAGCCGGTCCTTATCACACTTCCCTTGGATCTATTGATCTCAATAATATTGATGCTCCCATGGATGTCAGTAGGGACAATAACAATATTACCTCACGTACTTTGGACCCTTTGCCTCCTCTAGAGCCTATCCCTAAGGAACACCCTCCTAAGCCTCCATCATCCACCCTCAAGGAATTAGAAGATAACCTGTTCATTGAAGTGATATATATTAATCCTAACCTGACCTCTGAAAAATCCACGTTGAACATGAGGGATTCGTGTTTAGACTCTGTTGATGGCAGTGATGAGGAAGATGCTTTGATTAACTCTGGTTCCAGGAAAAAAAGGTAGGCCCCTTGGTTCTAAGAACAAAAAGAAGAGTGGGGACTCTGGTCTCCTTACTAGTTCCACTAATCAGATTTCTCCATGAAGATTATTTCATGGAATGTGAGAGGCCTTGAGTCTCCTGATCGTAAGTTTATCATTAAAAGTTTTATGGATTGTCACTCTAAAATTGATATCATGATGTTACAAGAGCTTAAGGTAGTTGGATTTACGCTTGATTCTGCCCTTAACTGCATATGGAAGGATGCTTTCAAGATTGTTATTGCGCATCCCAAAGGGAAGGGAGGTGTTTCTCTCCTCATCAGCCCTAACTGGACTAAGTATATTACTAACTCTGGTGTTTCACCTTGTAACAGAGCTGTTTGGGTCTCCTTTAATATTAATAACTCCCATTTCGGAATTTGCTCTCTCTATGCTTCTAATGATTATAATGAAAGAATTAGGCTATGGGATTGGATGACCTCCCTCCCTAACATTCCTTGGCTCATTGGTGGTGATTTTAACATGATTGAGAATACTGATGACAAGATTGGAGGTACTCCCTTCGAGTTTAATAGCGCAGAAAAGTCTCATTGGGATAATTTTAAACATCATCTCCATCTTTTTGACGCTCTTGAAGGTAATAAGCCCGATGTTGGATCCCTTTGGTTTACTTGGTGTAATTTCCAACAAGGGCCAACCCGTATTTACTCTAGACTTGATAGATTCTATGCTGACAGTAACTTTTTCTCATTCTCCCCTAACCAATTCTACTCTCTAGTTGCCACTTTCCCTACTACTCTGTCTAATCACTCCCCTATTTTAGCTATAGTTAATTTCAAAAACTTCATTTTACCTGCCCATCATTCTAACTAGAAATTTATTCTTAATACCTCTCTTCTTGGAGATCAAGATGTGCTTATTGCTATTAAGATGATTAGAATTATCAATTTGCAAAATAAGTCCCTTTCCCAAACTAGTAGATGGAATCTTAATATCTCCTCCTGGACTAAGATCTTCCAAACTTTTGGGCAAAAGAAGGCCAAATATTTTAGACGTGTGGAGAATGTCCTTTCTAACCGGTTCCAATTGGTTGAAACCAGCATTCAAGCCCAGTCTGATTCTCCTTTTCTTGCTGAACAGGTCTCCCAAGCTAGGGATTCCCTAAGGAAACATCAACAAGTCAAGATCAAGGGTGCTTCTATTAGAACCCGGAACCATTGGCTTCAATTTGGAGATAAAGGACCTAAACTCTTCTTTAACCTCCTCAAGAAGAAACAGAGCAAAGAAAGGATTGATAGAATTGTTGATAATGATAAAGAGCTTCTTACTGTTCAAGATATTTCCTTAGCCTTTGAAAATTTCTATAGAAATCTTTTCACATCTGACGATATTGATGACTTGAAATCTGCTAGAAGAAGGTGCATTGCTCTCATTCCTAAGTTGATCTCTGATAGTGACATCCCTGCCCTTCAAAACTTGGTTTCACAACAAGAAATTGCTGATGCCATCCAGAAACTTAAAGATAACAAAGCCCCTGGTCCGGATGGGCTCCCTGTCGAGTTTTATAAAACTAACATCGAATGGATTACTAAGGATCTCCATGACCTCTACCTGGAGGCTTTCTCTAATGGCACTCTTGGGAATTCTATTAACACTGGCATTATAAAGTTGATCCCTAAGGATGGTGATAGAGCTCTTGTTAAAAATTGGCATCCTATTACCTTGCTCAATGTCTCCTATAAGATCCTTGCCAAAATTTTGGCCTCCCATCTGGAAGCTATTCTCCCTAAGTTTATTAGCTCAACCCAAACTGGGTTTATTAAGGGGAGATACATTCTTGAAAACCTTATCACCAATTGGGAGGCTATGGAATGGGCCAACTCTTCTCAACAAGAGGCCGCTATGCTTCTCCTTGACTTTGAGAAGGCCTATGACAGGGTTGAATGGGACTTTATTGGTATGATGTTACAAGCTTTTGGCTTCCACAGTGTCTTCTGTAAGTATACTCAAATCCTCCTCCAAGATGCCTCCACCATGATTGAGGTCAATGGGACTCTGTCTAATCCCATTTTGCTTTCCCGATCCATTAGACAAGGCTGTCCTTTGGCCCCTGCCCTTTTTGTTATTGCTTTCTGATGATTTATTTTATATTCTTAAAGATAGTACTATCTCCCCTAGAGTGCGTGGCATCTCTCTTCCCAATAACTCTGAGCTTCTTAACATACAATTTGCGAATGATACTTCTCTGTTTTTGGATCCCAATCAGAATAATATGCACTGCCTCAGTAAAAAGCTTGATTTTTTTGGCAAGGCCTCTGGGGCTCATATTTCCAGCTCCAAATCCATTATGCTGGGATGGAAAGATAAGCCGCCAGACTAGTTTAATCAATTTGGGTACTCTTGGGGAGGCCCCAACAAAATTGTTAGATACCTTGGTATTCCCTTCTCGGTGAATCCCTCACTCAAAGATGTGTGGCTTTGGGTTAAAGATAAAATTATCAAGAAACTTAACAAATGGAATCATAGATTCCTTTCTCTTGCTGGAAGAGTGCAGGTCTGTCAGAAAATCCTCTCTTCTTATAGTATTTACTATTCCTCTGCTTGGATGTTTAGCAATTATCAGATTTTGGAAATTCAAAAGGCCATTCGACATTTCCTTTGGTCGGATGGTAAAGGTAACAGAAAAGCCCATTCGGTCAAATGGGGCTGGTGCCATCTAGAGAAGAATCTTGGAGGTCTTGGCCTGAAGGATCTTAAGCTTCAAGGTATGGCCTTAGCTTCCAAATGGATTTTCCAAGCTCTAGATGGTGACGAGCCTTGGAAAGTGCTTGTTAGAAACAACATTCAGAATGGTGTCCCTAAAGAGGCTAAGTCCTGGAAGAGCCTTCCCTTTTGTGACCTGATTGCTAGCAAGTTCCCCATAACTGTTCGGGAAACTTGGGTATTCAGATCCATTTGGAAGGCCTGGGAAAATATTCGAGGCTATATTGATAATTCCTCTTTTAACTACAATTATACCCTGCATGGTGAGCGCTCCATATGGTGGAATCTTTTGCACCAAGGTAAACCCATGGCCCTAACTAAAGGTTGTTCGGCCAGAATGTGGGCTAATAAAAACATTAAGTGTTTTATGGATATTATGGAGCACAACCAGTTCATCGGGTGGGATAACCTTGCCAAAAAATTCGATCTCCCTGCCTCCCACAAGCGTACTTACAATCTCATTAAGCTGGCTTGTGCTCCCCTCAATCTTCCCAAAAACATTGACATTGATTCCCACTGATTTCTCTCCTTTAGATGGCAAAATGGTTCCCTCTTGACATCTATTAAAGCGAAGGACATCTACAAATTCCTTAACCATGATACTTCTGTTACTCAACATATCAATAACATCTGGTATTGCACCTTCACCCCTACTGACTGGCAGAAAAACTTTGATAAATTATGGAAAGCTCCCATTCTGCCTAAGATTAAATGTTTCAAGTGGCAGCTCCTATTGGATAGACTTCCCATCAGAAATCATCAAGCCAGCCTTGATATTTGCCCTATTTGCAGATTGCCTGAGATTATGAGACATATTTTCTTTGACTGTACCTTTGCTAGAGAAATTTGGCTTATGTTTGGTGTTTCTATTACTAAATTTGTTTATACCCTTGATATCATTATTGGTTTTATTGAAGGACTTTGCAAAGATTCTAACTTGTTTTGGCAGATTCTCTCATCTCTCATTCTTTGGTATATTTGGAAACTTAGAAATGATTCTAAATTTCAAGGCGCTAGTAGGTCTCTTACTGGGTTTTATAGAAAACTCATACGGTTTAAAATTGCTTCGTAGATTTGTTGTGTGCTGAATCTGGAAAAGAGGAAGCTGCTTAGATTCCTTCGTGATGGGCATGCTTCGATGTTTATCTATGAGATGGAGAATGGATTTGAGCTGGCTAGTGTCGTGGATAACCATATGGCTTTTGATGACACTCTTGCAAAACTTATGCAAGATATCAAAGACAACAAGAATCCCGAAGCTGATAACCTACATGTTTTCTCTTAGCTGCTGGACCAGAAAAAAGTTATTTGGATGGAAGGACCGCTTGGATGGACAACATGGATTGATAAATTTGATGATATTCTGCATGAGTAGTCTCCTCTTGTTGCTTCTTACTTGTGTATACCTTGTTATTATGTATTAGTTTTATGTGGATAGTTTACTGATACTCTCCAATTGGTAGGTTGAGGCCTCACCTCCCTTCTTTTTGGTGCCCTATTTTGAACTCTCGAAATCAAATATAAAAATATATATAACATCTAATTATAATACATATAACAAATTTTATTATTCAATTTAATATACATTAGTTAATAAATAATCTATATCCAAAACCATGCATTTATATTATAACATATTTTTAAAAATAAATATGAATTATTTTAAAGGCATGGTAAAGTATTTGCCCCTATAATATTGCCTTGAAAATTGTAATAGAGGTAGTGCTTCCACAAAATCCGTGTATAAGAGGCTAATTTTTTAAGCCAATAGAAGAGCTCAAAATTAATTTTGTTGAATTATAAACATAAAAAATGTGCATGTATACTATACAAATTATTAATTTTGTAACAAATTTGATCAAAATAATAATTTTAATTGGTAGAAATGTGATTTTTTAATCACTAATTAATGGAAGAAATCCAAAAACTGATGCAATAGTACTTGCCTAGCCTATCGGCAAGTACTAATAAGATGCACTTATAGAAATCAAATCAAAAGTGATTTGGACAATAATCGAATAACTAAGATGCACATATAGAAATTATATAATTTATTTTAGGTACAAATAAATGATTAGAAGATATTCATAATTGGTTATAAAGATTGAAAATATTTGAATCATTACATTTCAAGTTTACAAATTATTGATATCACACTAAGACAATTTATCTATGAGGAACAAATCAATGATTGTAATATTGTCTTATACCTACAAATTTGATCTACATGATCTATAGAGCTCCACTCTCCACTTTTCTCAAGGTTCCTCAAGTTTTGAATGCATCTTGAGTTCTACAAGAGATAGTAGTATCAATAGATACCTTTGGTGGGTTCCCATATAATTCAGTCAGAAGGGCATTTTAGTTTGATCAACTCTTTGAGAGTAAATAGAATGAGAAAAATATTCTTCACTCATTCAAATGCTCCCAAATTATTATAAAATTAAATAGATTCCTTTTATACAACCAATTGAAGTGTATAAATGTAAAATTAATCATTGATTATTTAATAATCTTGGGCAACTTGAATGAAGGCATTGAATGAATTTATGTAGAAGGATATAACAGTATGTCAAGCAAGTTCTTCCGACCTTGGATGACTTAAACTCAACTTTGACAACTTGGGTCGGGCAAGTGGGGGCGGGCTTACTAGAGATGAACATGACAAGATGATTTTGGCTTATGGAGTGAATTTGGGTTCCCAAACTACCCACATGGCCGAAGTGGTGATAACCCATTATGAAATTATGTTGGTTGTCCAATTTGGTTATAATAATCTCATTATTGAGGGGGATTCCCTTAACGTCATCATGATGTTAAATGGGGGTAGCTAAGCCTAGATGAGAGATGAGAAATATTATCTCCAAAAGAAAAAGCTCATTGGCCATGATGGATAATGTCAGGATACAACATACCTTACATGAGGAGAATCGCTCTACTAATAGGTTGACACTTATGGGTCTCTTCATGGATGCATTTAAAACTTGGTTTGAGCTTCAAGACCTGGCCTTATGAGGTACGTGCTACCATCACTCAAGATCTTCCCACACATGGAAAAGAATGCTTGAACCCCTACTCATTCATGGTGATTAGTTATGATTTTAGAGGTAATTATTATCTGGAGGTAAGGCTTTTAGTAGGGATTATTCACCTGATTTTTCTCATAATATTTTTAGGCAACTTTCCTATCTCCGTGGCTTGCTCTATCTCTATCGAGTTTCTTTCCAAGAAGCCATGACAGGGATCTCATCTAGACTGAGCCTGATACTTGTAAAGAATTCAAGAACAGTGCCACTCTCTGGCCTATTCTCCATTTAGTCCATATGGATAATTATGTGGAAGAGATATTGGAGGGCTTTGACCCAGACTTATTTGAGAAACACTAAGTCTTGGGACAAAGGAAAAGTGACCATGAGGGGTATTTATTTTGTGGTTTTGTTGAGTCTATTGCTACTGTGATTGGTCTATTGGCAAAAGGGATGACTCTTCCTAGAAACTCCAAATCTCATTAAAAGTAGGATTTCAAGAAATTCCTCGATTCCAGAGAAAAAAATCCTCATCTAAAGAATGACTTCAACCATGAGCTCCCTGGAGAATGGAAGGATGTGGCTCTAGTTCTTATCAAATTCATCACAATTGAAGGTATATTCAAACGTTTCCACGCCTATCTCTTCCCTATGCTTAATCATTTTAGGCATGGCACAAAACTTAATTTCCCCTTTTGGATTTTGTCATCACTCTCCTAGTCTATTATCAAATCCCAAAGCCATGGGCCCCCTTTGCACCAAGTTTTGATTCTTCACATGTATAATTTTCATTTGGCTCTCATCTGAGATTAGGCCCTAAATATTCCCCTATCAAACTGTCTAACCAAAAATATCTAGTAAAAATATTGGAATTCAAGGAATAATGAATTCCCTTCCTTTTGAATGTGGTTTGAAGGACTATTGTGAAAAATGGTGAAAGTATGAATGGATTCTTTCCAATCAAACACATATTTATCCCTCAACCCAAAGAGGGTATATATGCATATCACAACTAATTAATAGATTAGCTTATTTTTGAAACAGATGATGTTCAGGGGATATATTTGCTTACTCTGTTAAACTGGTTTTCCTATTTGTTAGGGAATTAGTTGTTGATGAATTTCCTACATAACTCTTAGATTTTCAGTTTCAGCGAAGGATATAGTCTAGTATGGCACGGGCCTTTTAAAGGATGTATTTTGGGGCATTTTGGTTTTTATATGATTCAGTTTATATAAATCTTATGTAAATTTCTTTTAAAAATTCAGTAATGCAATCTTGGCCTGGATCTTTTATCAATTAGAAAAAAAATGAAACTTCATAATCATGCTTCAAAACTACAATACCAAATTACCAAAAGTAATAAAGAAAACCATGATCATACTTTATAATAGAATACCAAATGACTAAAAGTAATAAAGAAACTCCACAATCATGCTTTAAAGCTACAAGACCAAAATACAAAAAGTAATAAAGAAACTCCATGATCACACTTTATGACCCTGTAAATAAACTCTACTTCAACTTGTACACAAATAAAACACGAAGCCTCCAGAGAGGGTTGATCTTTACGGAAGACCGATTGGGCCTTCTCAAAAGAAAGTCTTGTAGTTTTAGAAAGCTAGCTACTCAGCCAAAAAACTGTGAACTTTTCAGACAACATGGAGGGTCGACATTTCCCCTGGCCTGTCCATATGAATTTTCACAGAAAGAGGAAGCTTCGCATGAGGAAGAAGCTTCACACTGTAATTCGAGTTTCAAGGTTATATTACTCAAGATTATATCCGTACATGCTACAGTGTCGCTGCATGCAAGTTTTACTGCTGCTGGTGTCAATGATGTTCCATAAATGTTCTCAAATATGACATTGCTGATTTGAACAGCAGAGCTCTGAAAGCACAGTACAGGCACATGATTTAGCTTACAATTCAGCTACCCACATGGAAATTACAGCAAGTGAAGCTTGACATACCTGATTTGTGCAAGAATATGGTGAAGTTGCACAGTAGTATTGATCAATTACAATTGGGTTTCTCACAAATACCATTTCAATGTTCTTAAATGTTATATTGCTTACAGTGCCTGAACCACCCTGTTATACAATCATTCATAGAGACCATCACAATTAGATATATTTCTGTATTAGATTGTGATAATTGACATGCAAATTGGAGGGTGAATTTTCTGTTTTTCAGGGATTACCTGCCATGTTTTGATTCGAGCTCCATTCATTGTTCCTGTCAACTTAGCACCATCTACTGTAATATTGGAAACATTGGCTGCTGAGTTAGATTTCCCTAGGCTTCCAATGCTGCAAGGCAAGATGTACAATGCCAATATTGTAAATGGAAAGAATATTGTATGACATGATCTTTTCTGCAAAAGATAAGATTTTCTAGATTTTGGAGGAAACAATAGGGTTGTAGATTCTTCAAGAAAAACATAGAAGTATAATTGTATGACTATTCATTCCACAAAACAGAACAATGCAATGGATTGGATTATCTGAAATATATTATTAATTTGTTTCTAATTATTTATTCTGCTTTTATGCCCTGTTTTACTGATTATTACTTTGCCGTTTTATTGCTTTGCAGCTCTGTTCTAGGCCTTTTTAGTGATTTATAATTGGTTTCTTAACTTTAAATGATACAAATTTTGGCTAACAGATGCAATCATATAGATTTTGAGGCTATTCACAACTCCCTTGCAAAATGATTATCTAATAAAAAACCGTTACAATCACACATAGGAGAGCTCATCTCTGTGACTGGTCTCTGTAGTTTGGTTATAGAGTTTCTTATACAAGTAAACTGTAAAATTAAGTTCCCTGGGCTGTTAGTTATAGAATATGAATCAATATAAATGATTGAGATAAAAAATAATATAAAAAATGTATTGTATTGGTTTTAAAAGTAAATTAGAAAAATATTGGGGTTCATTATTTAGTGTGAGGTTCACTATTTAGTGTGTTGGTTAAGTGGTGGTGGTGTTGTTGTGTCTATCAATGTTGAAACTCGCACTGATCTAATGTGCTGGTGGGCATGACCTTGAGCTTGTGTTTGTGGGATTGAACTTCAACTTTGTTAAATAGGGATGAGGTCCCTCATTTGTGGCCTCACTGATTCAGAAGTTCGGGTCAAAATTCAGCAAAACCCAAATTTTGTTGAAAGGAAATAAAGTTCCCAATTATAGCCTCGCTAGTTCATAAGTTCAGATCAAATTTCAGTAGAATCAAATACCATATCGTACCAACGTAACCTTCAAGTAAAAAAGTCTACCAGACATTTATCTTAAAAAAGAAACTTAAAAAACAAAACAAAAGAAAAAGAAAATAGTTATTGATGATTCACAAGCGCTGAAAGCTACCTTATACCATGGCCTGGACCGCATGTGAGATTCCTTACTAACATTTGCGAGCACCCATTGCCAAAAGCGATGCAGTCATCTCCTGCTCATTGAGTATTGTCAAACAATAAAATTCAGTGCAGCCTTCATTTTTAAAGAGAATATATAAATGAGGGATGAAAGATGAACCTGCTCTTATAATGCTGTCGATTATTGTAAAATTTCTAGAGTAGCCTATATCAATTCCATCAGTGTTTGGACTGTCTTCAGGTGAGCTAATTTCGATGTCATGGACTGTAATGTTTTCACAACCATCAAAGGACAAATGAGCACCTGGACTGTTTTCAATTGTCAATCCACTGACTGTAACATTGTTGTTATGAAAAAAATGCACAGCCTGCACATCACACAAACAGGGCATCAAAATTGTCTATCTTTTTATTTGTTTAGGTGGTTTATGAATGAATATATTAAACAAATCAAATTTCAAATTGTGTTTGATTAAGCCAAACCATTATGTTATTTGTTTAGTGGTTTATTTCAAATTATATTAGCTTCTTCATAAGTTCTATTTTTTCATATGATTTGAAATCTAAACAAATCAAAACTTAGAGCATATTGAATAAACCATTGGTTAATAACAATGTATAGCATAAATAAGCGGAGTTCAGCAATTACAGTTGGTCTATTTGGATAAATACAAGACACCTGCAGTTTAAGAAACAGCATATTAGATTCATTATAAACATAACAAGGAGGTCCAAAACATTAGATGCATGTTTAGATATCAGAGGAACAAGTTTTTACTTACATTGCAGTCTTGCCACCACAGCTCTCCTCGGCCATTAATGGAGCCAACCCCAGTTAGTGTGAAGTTTTGCAGCTCTTGAAATGTTAACCATATGTCAGTATTCTCCCATCTTTCTGGATTTTTATGTGCAAGTATGGTTCCATCTATCTGCAAATCCCAATGCAGATAACATTGTAATAGGAGATATTAGATCAATACCAATAGTAGTTAAGGAAATAAATTTCATCTTACCTGAAAAGTGAAACCAGGAGCACAAGGTCCACTGAAAACCATATTATTAAGAAGAAATTTCTTATTGCTTGGCACAACCAATGTTGCAGAGGATGAGTTACAAGCTCTATTCCATGCACTTGCAAATGCCTATAAAAACCAGCTTCCCATTTATGTTATAATGACAAGAAAATAATATATTATTATGAAGAGGTCTCAATCTAAGAATTTGGGGATGAAAAATCTTATAAAATAAAAAATTCAAATACCAAAGAAAGAATATATTATGAATAAACCTTTCTGTTATCATGATGTCCATCACCACAAGCTCCAAAATCTTCAACATTAAAGATATTGTCAGCAAACCCATGATATGACATTAGTTTTCTATTATTTTTAATAGTTTGAGATCGAACATTCAATAAATCAATTTGAGAAGAAAAACATTTATCTGCAGCAAGAGCCAAAAGGAACAAACTATAGAGAAGGTGACGTCCATTAGATTTGGACTGGAAATTGTTGCTATACATTTTTACATGTAAAGAAATACAATTCAAAAACTCTTGATTCAATTGATAAGACAAACCTCATTCAACAAATTTATAATCTCTCTTGAATATCAATATTTAGATTGGAAATCATTGATTTTAGCATTTTTTTAAAAAATAATTAGAAAAGGCTCTAATATGCTGTTTAGAAGTGCAGAAAGGCTTTTAAGTTTATTGGAAAAATCCCCCATATAATGGTCCTATAATAGGATCTACTTTGTTAATATAGAAAATTATCCTTTTAAACAATAGGCTTTGAATACATGAAATTTATATGGAAAGCTTTTCTATATTATATTATTAGAAAGGTTTCTTAAAGCAGATTTCTTTTTCTCATTATTTGGAAACTTGTAAAAAGCTCCCTTTTATGTGTATAAAGATAACCAGTGATTGAATTGTTGTAGATTTGATTTTGGAAGTTTTGTCTAAGTTTTATATTTTCAGTTTTCTTTTAAAATCAAATTTGGTAATCAAAACTTCCCTCTCCTTTAGGGACATGTTAGTTTGCTTTATTATAAGAATACAACTTTCTCATTTATAATAAATATTGAAAATATTATTTTATATATAATATTAAAAATATTTATTTATAATTTTAAAATAAAATAAAATGATATATATTTTTAATATAAAAATATTATAAATTAAAAAGTTACAATAAATTATCTCACATTTAAGAAAGTTAAAAAGTAACTAGAACAAAATCTATATTATAGTGATATAATTTACTTTTTTTTTTTTGATATATAGACTATTTTTGAAAGGTAATTTAGGTAGTTAATTGACAACTTTTAAAAATAGATAACAATGTAAAAATAAATGATTAATAAAAAAGAATTAAAAAGTAATGTTATGTTTTCATCCTACTAGACTTAAGTGTAATATCTATTTAGGCAGTTGGAGTGTTCCCAAATTAGAATGTTTCCCTATTTTACTATTTTAGTGTACCAACAACTATTTATAAATTGAAAATTAAAAAAATGGGCTAAAATGATACGTCTTCACTATTTTTTTCATCTTTTTATTTGCCAACAATTTTGCATTCAAATTTATTTGCAACAAATAGTACTAATAATTTAATTTAATTAAAAATATTAGGGCAAAAATTAGGGTAGCGTATCAAGGATAATAATTTTTTTGAATTAATTAAAAATTTAAAATAATTGATTTTTTATTTTTATCACTTTTGGTTGTGGAAGGTTAGAATTATTGATTAATTTAAAAAATTGAAAAATAAAAATACTATTATTTTTAATTTTTTATTATTTAAACATTTTATTCAATAGTGCATCCTGATCAGCGAAAACTTTAGTGACGGTTATTCGCCATATGGTGAATATCGCATGTCGGCAACCCACGATTTGGCGAATATATTGCACATATGGGATTGACCCTATTGCCCCACATTTATTAAAATTGGCTCCAATGCCCGCGCCCTTCGGTTTATTTAATTTTGTCCATTTCTTTCACATTATCACCAATAGCATATAATTTTTGGGCATGACATATTTTAAACATTCGCCTAAAATTTCAAAGCGGCCCCAAATGGACGACCTATATTCGCCAATAGTTTAATATATATATTTTTAGGCAGCCCCAAATTCGCCAGGCATTTTACGGACACGTGTCTCAAACCGATGCATTTTTGCCAACTTTATTAATCATACCAAGGTATTGGATCACCCATAATCACCTAGGAAATAACACAAGACATGTTATAATTATGCAGGCTTCGCCAAATATTTGTAGACCTAATACCTCCCACCGAATTCGCCAAAAAATGATTAGTATAAATACATTCATAGATCAGTGTTATTGTATACAATTTGGCTCTGTTCAATTTGATCGATAGCGAAGTTCAGACTGTTGAGTCTTGATTGCATTAGCGAGTCGCTACTGCAATTGAATTTGAGGCAAAGGTAAGTGATTATTATTCTGCGACTATGTAAATTTGAGTTCATTCTTATTTAGTGGGAACCAGTTAGTGAACAGTGGTGACCTCAAACATGATTTAAGGGTCAATGAATCATATTTATATATATTATAGTTCTATTGTCACTTCTTCAACAAGTAAATTTTTTTTTTTTCACTAGTAGGCTGGTAGCCTTTATTTCGTTAAAGAATCAAGATGTCAAACAAGAATAAGGGTAAGGCTCCTGCATATGGGGAAAGCCAAGAGAGGCCAACAAAACATACAACTTTATCATCGTACTTTGGTCATGGTGTTGGAAATATTTCTAGCCAAAATCGGGAAGCTACTTCATCACAAGAAGATTTTCAAGATTCACAACCTGAACCTACACGACATATTGAAGAAGTCAGCGAACTTGATATCTCAGATCACGATGAACTTGAAGAAGATTTTCAGTTAAATACCCAGAGTAGCCCTAATGATATAATCGACTTGGAGGAGACTGAGAATGTCAGAGAAGATGATGGTGCAGGGAAGAAGAAAAGAAAATACAAATCAAAGAATGATAGAGAATCAAAAAAAGATAGGATGTGGGATATGTCGAGAAATTTTCAAGTAGAATGGGTGTCAAAGTATCCATTCATTGAACTAGTAGACAATCCAATTGAAGGTGAGCCTTCGGTAGAATGCAGATGTAAGATTTGCAGCCAGATAAATAAGAAGGAAAAGAGGTTGCAGCTAAAAATTGACACCATAGAGAAGCATATGGGTAAAGTTTACGAAAAGAAAACCATAGATGGAGTTCAAAAATCAATGATAAGATGGAAAACAAAGGAGGAATCTCAGCATGTTAAGAATGCAAAATTATATGAATTTCAGCATAATATAAAGATGAAGCCTGGTGAATTTAAAGGCTCTATTGAAGATTGTTTTGGAAAAGCATTGGAAGTAGAACTAATGGGAAAATTTGTTCAATTAAGTTTTGTGTTTAATATTTTGAGCAGAGGGCGTCCTATGACAGACTACCCATCATTGAGTGCTTTATTACACTTTCTAAAAGTTCGTAACTATCCTAATAGTCACTGGTCAGTAAACAGTGGATGGGAATGGGTAAGTTGTCTTGCCGAGGTTGAAAAAGAGGATCTAAAGGAAAAAATTAAAGAGTCAAATTTTATTGCATTGTCTTTAGACGAGGTTACAACAATAGATAGTACTTCCTGGGTATGCAAGCATATTTATACTGTACACAATTTTGTTCGCCAACCTCATCTACTAACTGTTGCTAAAATGAAGGATAATGTGATAGTGGAAAATTTATTTGAGCTAGTAAAGAGTTCTCTAACTGAATATGGAGGTATAAATGACATGATGATTTCCAAAAAGCTGGTGTGTGTTGGAGCGGATGGAGCTTCAGTAATGCAAGGCCACAAGGGCAATCTTTGCACAAAGATACAATCTTCTTATGTACCCTACATTACTCTCATTCAGTGCATGGCCCATAGAATGAATCTAGCTTTTGGAGTTGTCAGCAAGCATGCTCCAGTACAAAAAAATGAATTTTTAATCAAAGAGCTCTACCAATACTTATGTCAAAGTTCAAAATGATTGAGGGAATTTTAACACTTTTTCGAAGGACTAACCGATGGTAACAAGCTTCTTAATTAAGGATAATGATACTAGATGGATCTCTTTGGATGGACCAGCGCATTAAGTTTTTTTAGAATATCAATCGTTGCTTGGTCTAATGAACTCAAGTCGTGACGAAGTAGGGAAACCAAAATTTCTTGCATTGCTGTGAATGTTAAGTAATGTAGAAACACTCTTAACATTAGCAGGTATTCTCCCCATGCTTGAGGAAATGAGAAATTTAATGAAAAAGGCCCAACAAAGAGCTATGTATATTGAAAAATATGTTGCGCTACGTAAATTAACATGCATGACGCTCGATAATCTCTATCGATCATGTGATGATGTAAAATTTGGCAGCTGGCTAAAAATCACAAATTTGGACAATCCTAATAACCTTTTAAAAATTGGTGCAAATGGGGAGTTATGTGCAGAAGTTCATAGAGTTGAGATACCAATGCACTACTTTGCTAGGATCGAGTCTGAGGAACCAGGAAAGAACCCCAGGAGACGAGTATCAAGTATTAAAAGGGAAGACTTTACCAAGATCACTGAGTCTATAATAGCTTTTGTGAAGCACATTGCCTTTGATATTTTTGCACAGATTAGAGCAAGATTCCCTCCAGTCCAACTACTTGAATCCATGGCTATTGTGTTTCCTTGATATTGGAGACTGAACAATCCAAAATATTTTAAAACTGAGCTTCTAAGTTTGATAGATCATTTTTGCAAAACCAAAGAGTTAAATGGAGTAACTCTAAATGGAATTTTAGATGACAATCGTTTGAGAGAGAAATCAGGTCATTTTTCACTGACAATGAGGGAACATTTAATATTATGCAGAACCCTCTCGAAGATGGATCGGTAACAAGACTTTGGAAAAATCTAGCTGAGAGCGAAATGTTGATTGATTCAATATCAGAATATTTCAAGCTTGTTGATTTATGTCTTACCATGATATTGGGGTCGGTGGATGATGAGAGAGTTTTTAGTGCTTTGGGATTCCTAAAGTCAAAGCTAAGAAACAAACTAGACAAGAATTTGGAAAATTTCTTGAGGCTCTATACATCCAGGTATGTGTTGGAAACTGCAATTGAAGAAATTGTTGTATTGTCATTGATGTCAAACCTTAACTGGTAAGACTATTTCTATCTAAGAAACTACTATATCTATTTGATTATTGAGAAGGATTACGGCAAGGATGATAACAATAGCATCTAAGGGAAGGGTGAGTTATCTTGATACTTCAATGGGTACTTGATTATGTGGCACAATGATAAGATAATGTATTGCTTATCTAAGTGAGAAGCAAGACTAAACAAGAAGGCTTAACCGAGAAAAAGTGAAGAAATCTAGTTTAAGCCAAGTGATGTTAGTGTCGACCAAGCCAGTATATGTCGAGTAAATTCAGTGTTGACCAAACATCAGTTTATTGCCGAGGAAGACAGTATTAGCCGAGGAAACAGTTTCAGTGGTGACCAGGCTACACAGTGATGACCGAGGAGTTGAACACAGTATTGACCAATCGTTAGTAAATTACATTTGAGGAAGAATTCAGGTTCCTAGCTAACATAGTTGAATTCTTGGATTATGTAAATCATGTTGACCTTATTTATTGAATGTATGGAAGCATTTAATGCACTGTAAACCATTTTATTGTAATTCCATAAAGAGATTAGAGATGTTTCTAGAAGGATGGATGAAGAACATAATGTTGGAAGGATTCGATGAATCTAACCTAACCCTAAAATCTACGAAGGAGATTAAGTGACAAAAGTTGGATTGACCTATCGAAGAGATATTAAGGAAACCTAAGTGTGAGGTTGAAACAATATGCTGGAGTTGTTATTGTTATTGACTGAATAAGAAGAAAAGGCTGAAGGAGAAGGAGTTGTGATTGCTTGAAGGGATTTCCAAGTAGATCAGTGATGGAGATGGATCTCAGTCAGTAAGCCAGCATATATTTGTAAGAATTGGATCTATTATTTGCAAAGTGAGTTGTATGTTTTGAGATCAAACACTTCTTTGTATTAGTTTAATTACACCTATTGCACCTCTGACTGCCGAGGAGATGAGAGCTAAACAAGAGCACACTCAAGCAATGTTGGAGATTGCATCTTCCTTAAGCTATCCTGAATTTGAAGACATCAAAGATTACACAAATGCAAAGCAAATGTGGGACACTCTTGCAAACATCTATGGTGGTGACATAAATATACTAAGGGCAAAAGCTGAAAGCCTGAGAGGTAAATTTGATGAAATGAAAATGCAAGAAGGTGAGAATATTGCTCAATATTGTGGTAGGATAAAAGAAGTTGTAAATGATATTAGAGGAGCTAATGGAACTATTGATGATGAGACTGTTATTGGAAAAGTATTGAGAACTTTGTGTCCTATTTATGCCATCAACATTTCAACAATTCAAGAATCTAGATGTAACCCTCGTAATGATCTTACTCTGGAAAGTCTTGTTGGTAAGCTTACTGCTTTTGAACTTTCTAATTATGATAACTTCACTGTTGCTAATGTTGAATCTGCATTCAAGTCACAAATGGTTTTGAATAAGTCTAAGAAAGAAAAAGAAAAATGCATCAGTGAGAGTGAAAGTGATAGTGACACTTCTGATGAAGAACTAGAGGATCTTGAAGCTCTTATGGCTAGAAGATTGAAAAGAGAAAAAGGCAAGTATAAAGGTAAACTCCCTATCATATGTTTCTCATATAACAAAGTTGGTCATATAGCTGCAAGATGTCCTGACAGGGATGACAAGGATGAGGAAAGAGATAGAAAGCGTTGGTCATATAGCTGCAAGATATCCTGATAGGGATGACAAGGATGAGGAAAGAGATAGAAAGCACAAAGATAAGAGAGAAAATAGAGGTTACCGAAGGTACAAGGACTACAAAGATAAAGGTAAGAAATCCTGCTATATTACTGAAGAAGAAACTGACACTGATAGTGATGATTTTGAAATTGAAGTAGTCTATGTTGCTATGAAAGATGAGTTTGATGAAGATGAGAAAACTTCACTTGTATCCTATGTGAACAAAAATGATAAGTGGATTATTGATAGTGGTTGCTCACACCACACGATTGGTGACAAAAGTAAGTTTGATACCCTAGATCATTACAAAGGTAGAAGTGTTAAGTTTGGTAATGATGCACCATGTCCTGTTAAGGGTAAAGGATTGATTAAGCTGACTGATAAGATCACTTTTGAAAGTGATTATTGGGTTGAAGGTCTTAACTATAATCTACTAAGTGTTGCACAACTTAATAGCACTGGCTACTGAGTGGAATTTCATCACAGGAAGGCCAAAATATTTGATGCCACTGGTGAACTGATTGGAAGTGGAGAATTAACAAGAGGTAATTTGTTCTATCTAGACCTATCTGAAGAGACATGTTTGATTGCACAACTTAATGATATATGGTTATGGCATAAGCGGCTATGTCATGTTAACTTTGATAATCTGGTAGATATTAGTAAAAAGAAGAAAGTAAGAGGACTACCGAGATTGAAGAAACCTGATAATGTAATGTGCAAACAATGTCAATTGGGTATGATGACAAAGTCTAGTTTCAAGAGCAAGACTTTTACTTCTGAAAATATTTTAGATTTGGTTCATACTGACCTTTGTGGACTTATGGGTGTACAAAGCTATTATGGTGCTAGATATTTTATTTTATTTGTTGATGATTACACCAGAATGATGACTATAATGTTTTTAAAAGAAAAATTTGATGTATTTCAATTTTTTAAGTGGTATTTGGCTAAGGTTGAAAAGGAGACAGGTAGGAACCTAAAGTGTCTGAGATTTGCCCGTTGTGGAGAATTCATATCAAATGAGTTCAATCTATTTTGCAATGATAGAGGAATTGAGAGATAGATGTCTGCACCTAAAACACCTCCACAGAATGGTATAGCTGAGAGAAGGAATATATCTATCATGGATTGTGCAAGAACACTAATGATTGAGAAGAATGTTGCACAAAAGTATGAGAGAGAAGCTGTAAGTACAACTATTTATACCCTAAACTAAGTACAGATAAAAAAAGGTACAAATGTTACACCTTATGAGTTATGGCACAGGTATGCACCTAATGTAAAGTAATTTAGAATTTTTGGGAGCAAATGCTATATACTAAAAGACAATAGGAATGGAAAGTTTGATGCTAAAAGTGATGAGGGCATATTCCTAGGATATTCCACAAAGAGTAAAGCTTACAGGTGTTTGAACTCTAACACTAAAAAAATTGTGGAAAGTGTAAATGTGAAGGTTAATGAATATGCAGAGAAAAATGAACAGGAAAGTAGAGAGAACCGGAAGATTATAGATCTTTTGTCTATATAGAAGAATGAGAGGCAAGTGACACACTTGCACCTGATGCGAAGTCTCAGGTAAGAAATGCCGAGCATCAGGGAAATAATGTTGAACAATAGGAAGGAAATGTCGAGTGACAAGAGGATGTTGTTGAGTATCGGGAAGAGGTTGCTGAGCTATCAGAAGCTGAATCTGACAATCTTATTGGTGAACCTGAAGAGCAAGGAGAAACGAAAGAAGAACCTATTTTGGCATAGTATGTAAGGAGACATCACAAGCCTAAACAAATCATTGGAGACAAAGAAACTAGAGTTCTGACCAGAAGCAAGTTAAGAGACCCTACATGTTTATTGTGTGAATTTGAGCCTAAGACAACAAGGGAGGCACTAGAAAATGAAGACTGGATCCAAGACATGAATGAGGAGATAGACCAAATAGAAAAGAATGATACCTGGACCCTGGTGCCGAGACCAAAAAAAAAAAATGTCATTCGAACAAAATGGGTATTCAGAAACAAGCTTAATGAACATGGACAAATCACAAGGAACAAAGCAAGGTTGGTATGCAAGGGCTATGCACAAGAAGAAGGAATAGACTATGGGGAGACTTGTGCCCCTGTAGCAAGATTAGGAGTGAGAAATCTACTTGCATATGCTGCCTACAGAGATTTCAAGGTATACCAAATGGATGTCAAGTCTACATTTGTAAATGGTATATTAGAAGAAGAAGTGTACATTGAACAACCTGAAGGATTTGTCGATCCAAACAAGAGACACATGGTTTGCAAACTGAATAAGGTGCTGTATGGACTAAAGCAAGCCCCTAGAGAATGGTATGAGAGGCTGCACAATTACTTGATACATATTGGATTCTCAAGGACACATGACACCAGCAATCTGTACATGAAATATGAAGAAGGTAAAGGAATCTTGTTAGCTAAGATTTTTGTAGATGATATCATATTTGGTAGACAAGATGCTCTGTGTAAGAAATTTTCAAATGAGATGCAAATTGAATTTGAAATGTCAATGTTTGGGGAGATAAAATTCTTTGTTGGTTTACAAGTATATCAGATGGAGAAAGGTATTTTCATCACACAGTAGAAATATGTCAAAGAGATACTGAAAAACTTTCCAGTATGGAGGATTCAAGGCCAGTAAGTACTCCCATGGCTACCAGACAAAAATTGTCTAAAAATGATGATGTTGCTGAAGTAAACCAGACTTTGTATAGGTTCATGATTGGAAAGCTGCAGTATGTTGTTCACAGCATACCATATATTTCTCTAGCAATTGGGACTGTGGAAAGATTCTCTACCAATCCTAAGGAAACTCACATAATGGCTGTAAAAAGGATAACGAGATACTTGAAGGGGACTGCCGATTATGGACTGTACTATAAGAAGCATGAAAGATTTGAACTGAGAGTCTATACTGATGCAAATTAGATAGGAAATGTGGATGATAGAAAGAGTACTAGTGCTAGAGATTTCTTTCTTGGACAGATATTAGTTTCCTGGACAAGCAAGAAAAAAAATTGCATTTCCCAATCTATAGCTGAAGCCGAGTATGTAGCTGCTACAGTGAATTGTTCAAACTTGGTATGGATAAAGCAATTGTTGATAGGCATGAAAGAAGAGATCACTGAACCAATTGTCATCTAATGTGACAACACAAGTGCTATCAACATATCTAAGAACCCAGTCATGCACACAAAGACCAAACATATCGCCATCAGGTATCATTACTTGAGGAAATTGGTACAAGATAAAGAGGTCAAAATAGAATATGTGAATAAAAAGGAACAACTAGCAGACATATTCACTAAAGCCCTACCTAAAGAAGCTCATGAATATCTGAGAGGAAAATTAGGGGTTCTTCCCCTCACTGAGGCTGCCTAGTCAAGCTAGGAGCACTGCATCAAATGTGCTGCAAAGAGTATCTAAAAAATTGATGCAGAAAAAGGTCACACTTTAGGAGTAGCCTAGAGTTGTGAAAAGTATAGCAAAGCTGATAATTAGTCATAAGCAAAGATGACAAAGGGATAAATATTGTTACTGAACTAACAAGATGACATCTACATCTGAAAGATGCATGATTTAGTTTCTTCTTTGGCATTATTGTCAAAGAGGGAGATGAATAAGATGAAAACACATGATGAGATTTCATGGAAGATCAAGTAAGAGGGAGAGATTTAGAGGAAAGGAACACAAAAGAGATTAAGTGGAAGTTACTGTGTGGACGGTCATGCAAGTGAGGCTAATTGATTCAAAATTAGAATGAAGCTAAGTATATTACAAATACATTTCTGATGCAAAGACAAGTTTTGGATTGGTTGGTGAATCATGTGTTATTCATATGGTGTTGCCATCAATGCCAAAGAGGGAGATTGTTGGAAATTGCAATTGAAGCAATTTTTGTATTGTCATTGATGTCAAACCTTAATTGGTAATATTGTTGCTATCTAAGAAAGTACTATATCTATTTGATTGTTGAGAAGGATTAGGGCAAGGATGATAACAATAGCACCTAAGGAAAGGTTGAGTTATCTTGATACTTCAATGGGTACTTGATTATGTGGCACAATAATAAGATAATGTATTACTTATCTAAGTGAGAAGCAAGACTAAACAAGTAGGCTTAACCGAGAAATAGTGAAGAAATCTAGTTTAAGATGAGTGATGTTAGTGTCGACTGAGCCAGTATATGCTGAGTAAATTCAGTGTTGACTGAACATTAGTTTATTGCCGAGGAAGACAATATTAGTTGAGGAAACAGTTTCAGTGGTGATCGGGCTACACAATGATGACCGAGGAGTTGAACACAATATTGACCGAGTGTCAGTAATTTACATTTGAGGAAGAATTCAGATTCCTAGCCGACATAGTTGAATTCTTGGATTATGTAAACTGTGTTGACTTTATTTATTAAATGTATGGAGGCATTTAATGCACTGTAAACCATTTTATTGTAATTCCATAAAGAGATTAGAGATGTTTCTAGAAGGATGGATGAAGAACATAATGTTGGAAGGATTCGATGAATCTAACCTAACCCTAAAATCTACGGAGGAGATTAAGTGGCAAAAGTTGGATCAACCTATCGAAGAGGTATTAAGGAAACCTAAGTGTGAGGTTGAAACACTGTGCTGGAGTTGTTATTGCTATTGACTGAATAAGTAGAAAAGGCTGAAGGAGAAGGAGTTGTGATTGCTTGAAGGGATTTCTGAGCAGATCAGTGATGGAGATGGAAATGGATCTCAGTCAGTAAGCTAGCATATATTTGTAAGAATTGGATCTGTTATTTGCAAAGTGAGTTGTATGTTTTTAGATCAAACACTACTTTGTATCAGTTTAAATCATTTAATCAAGGTTGACCTAACAGTCATTGTATAAATCCTTTAATCAAGGTTGCATTCTAATAGAATGTACTTAAGTCCTTTTACAAGGCGCACTCCTAACAGGGTGGTTGAAATCCTTTAACCGGGTCACAACTAGTAGTGTGTTTGTAGACCTTTGACAAAATTGGCTTTTCACAGAGCTCACTTCAGAAGAGTGAAAATATCAGTAGCATGTTACAAAGTGGTTTTTCCCAAATGGGTTTCCATTATAAATCTTGGTGTCAATACTTGTGTGAATGTTTTGGTTTGAAAATTTCTGTGTTTTGCAAGTTATATACTGTTGGATAGTGGATTGCACTATTATATGTTTTTGATATGCATTCTGTAATGACCGAGTATCTGTTGGTTGTTAGATTTGAGTTGTTGAAGAGTTTAAAATTTTTTATTATACATCTGGACCTGAGAAAAATTGATTCACCCCCGCTCTCTGTTGTTCTAAATCATATTAATAGTATGAAGTCAATACTTTTCCTTACGAAAGGGCAATGAAATTGTGGAGGAAGAAATGTCAGAGAAGAGGGTTGGGCAACATTTCAAACCAAAGTGGGAGTGCCAGAGACAATGATGTCATTAACTCATGTACTGGTATTGGTACTGCTAGCGGTGAACATCAGTTAAGCGGAGGTATGCAGAGTGAAGAAAATATATCGAAGAACCAAGGAAGCTATGAAGTTGATGGCGATGAATCTGAAAATATCAATAATGATATGATGTGGCAGCTTGAACCGTTGTAGAAGTAGCAGGTCCTAGGTATTTATTAAACTTTTTCCTGAAGTCTACTATTAGTTTATGTATCTCATCATCAATCATGCATAATAGCATATTCCAATGTCAAAAACATGAATGTGGTTAATAATGTCATCAAGATTCAATTCCATAATTAATAATGGTTTTGATTTGCATTATTCAGCTCATATGGTACAATTCTTGTAGATTTTTCATTATTTTTTTTGACAACATAGCAATTCATATGTTACAATTCTTAGAAATATCGATTCTCATTAATTTAATTACAAATATGATACAATGTAAAAATTCATTCATTAATATTAGTAAGAACACAACTCTGTGACTATGTTTACAAAAGTCAATGACTCAATAGTACAATACCCATATTCACATTGCCCAATTTCAATTTCATTAACCTAAGCCAATGAACCTGAATTCCCTTTTATAGAAACAAGGGAGCAACAACAGCTTCAGGTCGATTTGCCTAATGTGAAGTCTCAAAATCAAAATTAGTAAGACAACTACAAGTCTATAACATCTCTACAACTGTACATTTTTGCATTTGACAGGCCAATTTAGTAAATTAGCATTGGCAATAACATCTGCAACATTGATACTATTCAAAAAATAAAGTTCAAACTTGTTACTTTAAACTCAATTCAAGCAATTAGAAAAAGATATAGAGATGATTAAACTGAAAGTACTTTCACATACTATGATTGATGAGATCAAGATGATTCTGTCAGTTTCTTTAGTATGCTCCATTCTTCGTTGGTTGAAAGGCCAATATTTGTAATGTTATAGGAAATGACTTGCAACCTCGTCAGCCATCCATACTTGGAAGAGTGAGTTGAAAGCAATGTTCCTTCCAATACTGCATTCAAATTTGTCAATGTTTTGATGCAGTTTGCAATGCCTTCGTGAGTTCTGTCTTGAGGAAGCTTGCCTAAATCAGATGTCATTGCATCCTCCAACTTTTTTTTGTAAGCTTCTCTTCCAACGAAATTCATTAATGAGAAATCACGACTAGGACTCGGCAAACCAAGACTTATCAATTTGACTATTTTATTATTGAACTTGGCGAGCTTTGGCCCGATTAAGGCAAGAGTTTCCTCTGCTTCTATTAGTTTTTGACATTTTTGAAAGATAGAGTTCGCCTTTATTGATGCACCAACATAGTCCCGAATTGCCTTTCTTTCCAAATGCCTGTCACTGGTTGAGTTGATTTCTTGCAAAATCTACTTTGTAGTATTCTATCTCTAACAAAAAAATTTGTTCTTCTCAATGTGCTCTTTCAGCTTCCCAAATTCATCTCTAAGACTTTCATTCAGTTCAAACCAATCACACAACCTATCAGCAGACACCTTTATTTTCTCCTAGAAGTATTTTTTTTATTTGCTTGACTGTATTATTTACTTGGTCATTCAAGTTGTTTTCATAATTTTTAATTGTATTATTTGCCTTCTTTAGGTCTTCTCTCATTTCTGAGAACTGGTGTTCACTATGTTTTTTTATTTTCTCTTCTTTCTCTTCCCACTCTTTTGTTTTTACCCTCTCATTCTCCAATTCTTTATTTAACTTACTGTTTGCATGTCTCGTATTCTCCATGTTTTTGTATAAACTTAATGCAAAGGCTTTTTCATCCTCAAGTTTTTTTATGCTCTGTTCCAATTTTTCCCTCAGATTTTTCAGTTCTGCATCCATATGTTCTTGTTGTCCAATTGCTTATTTAGAGGATGAATTTTTTATCATTTTCTCTAATTCTTTTCACCTATTTTTTGTTGCTTTCTCCTTTTCCTTTTCATTTGCCAAGTCTGCCTTTAACTTATCAATTGTGCCCTGAAGCTTTCCTTTCTCTCTCTCCAACTTCATCACTAAACTGTAGACCACTTGGTTGGTCATTTTCGAAACATTTATCTTGTCCACATTTTTAATTTTGGATAAATCCATTTGCAGGGTGCTAACTTGAAATTGAGATGGATCTAACTGACTCTCTGGTGGATTTTTATCTCTAGCTGGGGGCATAACAACCATGAATTCCATCATATCTTTCGTTGGGTCATATGTGGGAAATAACCTGTTGGATGCAAGTTCTACATCACGATCTGCAACAACTGCTTCCATCTTTAATGTCTTACTATTTTGTCTATTCTTATTTTTTGATTGTTCATAGTTAGTTACAAAATCATTGTAATGAAAATCAAGGTTTTCTGACACAATTGAATGTTTGAATGGTGAAATAGCACTTGCACTGATGTACAAGCTTCCACCTATGTTTCATGTGGTTCTCCTAATTCCACCATGAGGAGTACCAACACCCTGACCCATTACAAGTGGAGTTTCTGGATTGTTCTATGGGTTTTGTCCTAAAGGTTGGGCAATTGTTGAACTCACAGTCACCATTGCCATTGTTCTACTACTACTTGTCATAACCTTTTGCTTCTTTACACTGCCTTGATCTCTGGGGCCCACTGATCTCATGTCCATCTATAATGTCCTTTTTGGACCACTAGTTGTAGTTTTACCCATGATATCCATAGCTGTGGGAGTGGCAATTGATTTAGATTGAATCTAAGTGCTTGATTCAGATTGAATCTGAGTGCTTAGAATAGGTGGAACTGGATTTGAAGCTGGAAAAAATGAAATTGACTGAGTAGTAATTTTTGTTAATGAATATGATGATTGAACTCCAAGTCTAAGGCCTGGTTTCTCACCATATTTTGGTGGAGCTGGTGGGTTAGGTGTAGACCAAAGCCCTTGTCCACTGGGACCCAGACCACCAAAACCTGGGTAGCCCATTTTTTCTACAATATCTGCCCCTTTGGTATATTGATCTTTTGTGGACACATCAAATCCTCTACTAATTGAATATACTTTACTAGATGTGGGATTCATAGAATCCTGCTCATACTCATTATCTGGACTATCATCATCATCGTGATATGCTTTAGTTAGATACTCCTTATTCCATAATTTGTTAAATATTTTATCCTCTTCCATGTCATAAAGATCTGCAGAGGTCTTTGGCTCACCGAGATTCTTCCTCATTTCCTAAAAATCATAAATTTTGGTTCGAGTCCAATTATCATCCATACAGTCATCCATTAGGTCTTTTGGAATAGATTTTGTAGATGGTTGAACAGCTTTCTAGTAGACATTGTATGATGTCATGGCCTATACTTTTCCTTTCCGTTTGTGCAATGTCATAATTTGTGATGACAAATCCTGTATTGAAATATTATTTTCAGCAGCATATTTCTCCATCTCTTTTTTGATCTCATCCCAGGACTCCATATTTTTAAATTTTTCTATCAATGACATACTTTCATGTTGACATTTGCTTGCAGAGTTCCCATTCTCTCTAAGATTTGTTTCAATTATGTCAAGTGGATCATATTGCCAGTGACTGTCAACATCAAAGTGAAAAATTGAAAAAAAGGCTTGTGCCACTTTGAATCCTCTTCTCTCAAATGTGAACCCTCCAAATGAGAAAGGCAAGGAAGGAAATATCATTTCTTTTGCTGGCCATTAAAGAGTACACTTGTTCTCTTCATCTGTCGTACATATTCTAATGCAAACACCCTCTTTGTTACATGTATTGGAAGTTTGAAGGGTTCTACCACTGAACTATAAAACCTTAACACAATGTACTCTTCCATTAAGTACCAGTCAACCAATTGTATTTGACTTTTGAGTTGAATGCAATCTCTACAAGTAACAAGAAATCTAGGCATTGGAGTGCCTATAATTTTATGGTACATTGGTGCCACAAAGAAGTCTACAAAGTTGTTGAAGTTCCTTCTATTATCAATCATCCTTATCTGAGGTGTCCACTCATATATTAGATTTTGGCCCTGATTGTAAAGCTTGTTTGTCTCAAATATTGCATGATGCTTTGCTAAGAGAAGATAGCACAAGTAGGTTGTGAATCTAAATGTCTTCTGTGAACCTCTTTTAATCATTAGTAATTATTCTTGCATGCAATGAACAATGTGCTCAATAAAACAATATTTTACTGGTTCTTTTTCAAAATGAATATTAAAAAGCATTTCCAGAATGTCGACACCCACTTCTTTGTTACTATCTAATCCCGAACAAAATGCTAGCAAGGAAATACTATCTTGTGCCCATGACACAAAAATATCATAATCATAAGGAGGCTTATGATCTGGACTCAAACTAGAACGACTTGTTATTCCTCTAATATAAGAATCTCTCTGTGTTGCATCTAATTTTTCATAATCCTCTACCACCTTTCCCAAGTCAATGTGTGCATTTGAGTTTTGTTGTTCAAACCCTAGGTTCAATAGACTAGCAAATTCACTCTCAGTTATGGACAAAATTTCCTCCTGAGTATTTTTATTCACAATTGCTTTTCTATTTTCATCATAATTTTTTACGCAGACCATGACAATTTATGGGCAAGGAAATACTTGAGGTAACGCCATGTGTGCCGACCCAGCAATCCATGCTACAATTTTATTTGTCGTTGCATTTATCATGTTGTTAAATGAATAAAATTTTAAAACCTTATTTGGATCGTTCCACTTGTTTTCAAGTGCAAATCTAATTTCCATTATTCCCTTATCTCCATGGATAACATGATCATAAATATCATGGAATAAATTAGTGAAACCTAGTGTTTTAAGCAGATTGTGGAAATCTATTATCTGACTTGGCCTTATACTCATAATCTTATTCTTGATATTTGTTTTTCCCATCATGGTAAGTTGGTAACCGATATCACTATTTACTCGTAGGAAAATTTAAATATTTATACACAACTACAAGCCTATAATTTACAGGGGTGATTCAAAATTAAACCCCAACAGGGTAATTTTTTTCCTATAATATAAACAGTAAAGTTGTAAACCAAGAGATTTGAAAAATTTAAAATGCGGGATGTAGGTGTTCAGGATTTTAGTAGTTACACGTAGTTTCAATTTTTGCAAATTTGCACACTATGACTAGGAAGATTCAAGAGACTCAGAGAGACTTTGTTGCTTTCCTTGGACCTCAATCCTCAACCTAGAAATTTAGAATCCGTAACCCCTTTCTAAATCTCCAAACTACTTATAATTATAGATGAAAAACTTAGATTGGAAACTTTAAGCACAAAAATTATACAATTTACAGTCATCGCACTTGTCACTAACCGTGTGAGTGGACACACATCATGAATCCAGAATGGGTTTGCAAAAATGGGTTTTCTTTCCCCTTCCATCCTGAAATACAGCTTCAATCATTGATCTATAATCATCCAATGATCATTATTACTTGTTAGTCATTATCTGGTCACTGGTGTCATGGCCATGTGGGTCCCATTAACTCACCTAGTCACCTGACTCACCTCACGAGTCAAACGTCATCATCAAATGACATTGTTGGTAGACTGTGCGAGTGGAACATGTTTAGTGACATGTGTCATGATTCTAGAACGGGTTTGAAAAAATGGGGTTTCTTTTCCCTTTCATCCCAAAATACAGCTGTGGTCGTTGATCTACAATCATCCAACGGTCGTCGATCATTGTTAGTCACTATCCGGTGTGGTGGCCTTGTGGACATGGGTCCCATTAACTCACCTAGTCACCTTGACCTGACTCACCTCACCAGTTAGACGTCATCATCAAATGACATTGTTGGTAGATCATGTGAGTGGAACGTGTTTAATGACATGTGTCATGATTCTGGAATGGGTTAAAAAAATGGGGTTTCTTTTCCCTTTCATCCTGAAATCCATCGTACATCGTCGATCTGTGCTCATCCAATGGTAGTTATTTGCAACGGACATTGTTAAATGTTATAATGTTATTCTTTCCTTTATAGATATTAATTAATAATGGATAATAACATTTAAAGTTATTTAATTGAATAGTAACAATTTTAGCCAATCAAATTCAAAATGCACTATTTTTTTAATAATACTAAAGTGTTTAGAGATTACGAGAATGTTGTGGTTGCTGACTCGCTAGGTCTTCCAATCAAACATGAGTTAAAGTAATATTTTTTATTGATTATATAGTATACTTAAAATTAAAAATGATATTTTTTATTGATTATAACTTTAACATTGATAATTATAATCACATATAATTCTCATACCTTATAATTAGAAAACCATAAATTCTTTCTCTAACCTTATTAATTCATTTGTCCTTTAAAATTTTGTAAATCTTTAATATTAAATGTACGAGTGTGTGAAATTGGAAAAAATGTCATGACAAGTAACACAATAACATTACCCAAACTTAATGTCAGTGATAAGATATTTCTTTTATTAACTACAACTGTGATACATTTTAAATATTCAGACTTAAAAATGGAAATACCATAGGCATTCAACATCATTTCCTTATTTCTACTGAAACATACTTGCTGTATACACCTAAAAATGGTCATCTAGACTATTAGCCCCTTTTGCTAAATCATAAATTGCTTGTTCTTGATCAAATCCTAGTTCTATCATTTATTTGATTATTTTCTATGGGCTAACCATCTTATCCTAAGTCTTTATTTATTTAAAAGGAATATTTCCTCTCCTTTTAATAAATAAAAAGCCTCCACTTTTCCTCTTATCCTAAGTTGCACAAATAAAGCATTATTCTTATTTTATAAAAAGGGAAAAAGCACTTTTTGTCTCATATGGACACAAAAGTCAACTCTTATTTTCCTATTGGAGGATACTTGTGCACATGGATTGCTCCTCTTTTAAGCTCCACCATTGATTAAATCTTTTTCCTTTTAATCTCCATGGTCCATTCCTTCTCATTTTCTTTAAAAGTAGAGCTCTCTTCTTCATTCTAGATCCCCAACTTTTTATGCTAATGTTATGCTACAGGTTTTCTAGGTACATTTGGAGCTTTTGAAGATTTGGAGCATTCTTAGCATCTACATCTCATTCTTGCATTCTACATCTCATTTTTGCATTCTTAGCTTAGTTTCATATTTATGCTTTCTTAGATTAACTTCATTTCTATGCTCTAGATTAGCTTCCATAGATTAATTAGCTTGGGTTGTAACACTTGCATATTTTCTTTCATAGCTTAGCTTGCATTTCCATTTCTAGCATAGCATTGCATTGCATTTTCATTCTTGATTCTTGAGGATATTGGCATTCTTTCCCTTGTCTTCATTGAATCTCCCATTGCATGGTTTACTAGCAAGGTTATAGGCTAAATAGCTCTAGCTGAGAGCATTCTTAAAAACCCTTGCACTCCATGCCTAGGGAGCTATGGATCGATTTGTGAGGGCTCATTCTTGAGTTTCCTTGCATGTAATGATCCATAGAAGTGTGACACATTTATAGCACACACTTATAAGTTACATCATACATGTCTAATACACAGATAAAACAACTAATTAAAATATTGCAATCACAGAGAAGTCTAAGAACCATTTTTTGTACCCATAAAACATAAATTGAAATGAACTTGCAAAATTTTCATTATTTTTTTTCATAAAATTATAATTACATTGTCCACTTCTAGTACAAAGAGAAACCTACTATAAACAAAAAACCCAAAAACGTGGTATGTTTTTATCAAAAAAAAAACCACTACTGATTTTTCCCTCCGGCTCCATCTTAAGTAGAATTTTGTAGAGAGGATTAACTACAAGAATTCATTGAGCCACCTGTATTGCCCCACCTGAGCCTCCACTTCGTCAAGCATAAACCACTTTCAGAGAAAATCCCTAGCTATCAACGCCCATTTCCTATGGCGCTTCAACTGCCCAGCATTCAGGCCCAATAGAAAAGGTCGCATGGCCACATTCTGGCTTGGGAGGAGAAGCTTGGGTATTTCACTTGCCCAAGGGATCCCCACCCCTATTTCTGCAAACATGGCAACATGAACGTTGTCCCCTAGGTATTCTTCTTTAAAAACTCTCCTCAGCAACATTAACATGTCCACCTTCTCTCCTCTGAGGTCAAGAAGAGATGCCAAAAAATGGGATGTAATGTCTGTGTTGACTCGGTGTCTATCTTCATTATGCAGAAACTCTCTGCCCAACACCATTTTCACAGCCTCTATTATGAAAGGCCGACCCTCCTTACAAATTGATTATACGGTTTCATCTGAAAGGAACCCAAAAAGGCCTTATGGGCCTCCTCAGATGTGCATCTAAGCCTAATTGGAGTGTCCATCTAAAACTTCAGAAACATTAAAAACAAATTATTTGCAGAGTGTAGACTGTAGACTAATGACCTAAACAAAAAAATTATCTAGCAAAGACAAATCGAGGAATAATGAAGCTAGATCGTTTATAAATAGCCCTTGAATCCTTGATCATTACTTAGCAATAAATTAAACTTTCTTTAATGGTATTAAATCTATTGTCCTTAATATGCCTCTAAATCTTTCATGTAAATCTTTCCCCTAAATGCATGCGTGTGAGAAATTAAAATTTTCTCCTTAATCTTTCATATTTGGCAGTAAATCTTTCCCATAAACACAAAACTGTTAGAAATCGGTTATATTGTCTGTACAAATTTGGAAGTGGTGCGTGACAAGCTAAATAATGTCGCTTGTCACTGAAAAGGCATTTATTTCTTATCGAGTTAAGAGTTAAAAGTTGCACTATAGGACCGTGATTATTGAGACTAACATGTGTACACTGTTGTCTGCAGACAAGTTGACAACCCTAATTTGATACGTGTTGTGTACAAGGGAATATACCTTCATAGGATTAGTATTGACAATAAATGAAATAGAAACTAAATAAACCACAATTAAGAAATATATCTAAGCTAGAAATTGACAATTAAGCATCCTATGGTTCTCTAACTAAGAATGTTAATGCAAATCTCTCAGTAAGCTTCCATTAATGACAGTCCTAGAATGAGAAAGATAAATGATTAAAGCTAAAGCTAATTGTTCAATTCCAATTTGAAATCTAAATTATGTCTAGATTGCCTTTCTAAGCTCAAATTGCAAGAGGTTCAATGCAATTCTCAGATGTGTGGTTATTGATTATGATGAATCTAGGCCTTCCTTTTATAGATTTTCCCAATGGTAGGGGGTGTAGTGTAGTTGATCATGATTAAGCCTTGGTTGAGTCTTTGGTTCCACCCTTTGAAAACAATGCAAAGTTTGTGTCCTCAAAGCTTGGGACAAGTAGACAAGATCAATGGACAAGATGTTCTTTCACTTTGAGTGATTGAGATTGAATTTGGCTTGATCCATGTGAATGCCTTTCTCTCAAATCCTATTGGTTGGTTGAATTTCCTCCCTTTGTGGTTGTTGAGGGAAATTAGGATTTATTAATTGATTTAAATTGATTTCTTTAGCCATGTACCTTTTAAATGGTTGAATTTGATTTAATCCAAGACTATACAATTATTTGATCTAATTGTACTTTGATTTGATTGCATTTGATTAAAATACTCTCAATTTTGATTTATCTAGAATTAAGACTTGATTTTAATTTTGATTGGCTAATTATGCATTGTGATTCAATTACTTCAATTTTGTCTTGAATTAGCTTTGATTTGACGTGATTTATCATTGAATTATCTTTGTCTATTTTTAGGTGGTTACAAATGCCCCTCTTTGAGTTGACGTGCGAAGCATGTCGATTCAAAGAATACTTTGATTTTGCTTGATGATAGGTCCCGATTCATTGATGGTCGATCTTTGATGTTCATTTGATGTCTTTCAATGGTCGATCCTTGATATCTGATATGAGATTGATGCAGATTTTAATTGATTTAATACTCTTTATGCAATTCTGATGATCGTTCTGATATGATGTGATACTCTAATGGTCGTTCTAATGATGAATCATTGATATGATGATTGATCTCGATGTGATGCCCCATTCGATTGATTATGAAAAATTTCCTGATAAAATCTTTCGCTTTGATTTGATGATCAGTTTCTCGATTCTTGATGATGTTGCTGATGTTTGATATTTCCAATGGTATGCCCCCTCGGAAATGAAATAAAATTTGATCATTTGTTTGATAATCTTGATGATTTAGGTCAATTTGATGTTGATGTTTTACATTTTTAATGAATTTTAATTTCATTTCCGATATCGTTGTTTGGTCCGCTTGATTTCAAATGCCCCTGTTTTGGCTAATTTGATGATAAATTTGAGTTTCTAGGTCAATTGTGATGAAAAAGTCCTCTCTTAGGTCAAAGTTACCTCTTTTAGGTCAAAAAGCTATATAAAGGGGTCAAAATCCTTTTTTTTCTATTCATTTTTACTTCCACTTTTGACTTTTACCCTCTAAGATTCTTGACTTTTCACGATGTCTATCCCCCTTCGCAAGCATCGGTTTGAGAAATGTCGCTACTATTATCGTCTACCTGGCTCTGGACCTCCGGTGAGTCCGTATACCTCTTCGCTTTTTCCTTTTATGCTTTTCAGTTCAATTTTTCCAATTTTTCCTTGATAAACAACCCTTTTTTCACTTTTTTTCTGAATGGGCACTTTTGCCTATTTTAATGGCACTTTTGCCTTTGAAAGTGTACTTCCGCACCTTTAATGAGTGCTTCCACTCGCCAAATTTATGCCCTTTTCTACTTTTACTCTGTATATGTGCGCTTTTAATCATGTTTTTTGCTTTTACAATTTTTAATAGCGCTTCTGCTGTCTTTGGGCGCTTTTGATTATTTCCCGCTTTTAAAACATTAATAAGCACTTCCACACCTTTAAGCAGTGCTTTTGATTTTTTACGCTCTTGCACCATGAAACAATTCTTTTGCTCTACTAAATTTTTTCCATTTGATTAAGTCCAAATTGCAAAAAAAAAAATTCAACGTTGTTGATCAATTGATAGGTTAAGTTCCCAATCTTGATATTTTATAAAAAGTTGTGATATGTCAGTTAGGAATCAGTTATAGTTGGAATATCGTCTGTCAATCTAGATTCAGATGATGGGTGATGATAAAATTTCCATTCTATCTTAGTAGAAACATGAAATTTGATTGTGGTTTGATAGGTTTAAAATTTTTTGATTGAATTAGGATAGTCCCATAATTTTTTATTTCAATTATGATATGTTTGAACTTGCTTTTTGTAGGAGGATCTTGGGTCTTTACGTATCCATGGTTCGTATCCTTTGTTGTGGGATATGATACTTGATTTGAGTGCTATTGACCATCGTCATATTGCTCGGTGTGGCTTGTCCTTTCTTCTTTATCTTCCTCAATTCCGAGTGAATTGAGGTCTTATTACTGCTATGGCTAAGCGTTGGCACTCAGACCATAACACCTTTCATCTTCCCATGGGGGAAATGATGATTACACCTGAGCATGTCTATCACATTCTGCGGTTGCCTACCCAAGGAGAGCTTGTCTACTATGATATTGTTTATGATGGCTCAGCATGTCGATGAGTCTTTAGTGATCCTTCCATTGGTGATCATCATATCCAGTGGGCTCAATTCATTTCATTCCCCATTTTACCAATTGTTCTAGGTACTCTGATCGGTGGTTTCCTGCTTCTTGATAGGCGTGGACATGGGTTTTCTATTGGGTGGGCTCCCATTCTAGAGGATTTGATGGCAGAGCCTCGTCGGTTTGACTGGGGTTCCTGTGTGTTAGCATAGTTATATCATGAGTTACACACTATCGTGTATAGACATTCTACCACTTTGACTGTTGGAGCTATTTTATTATAGCTTTGGACTTGGGAGCATATCCCAGTGACACGTCATGTGATAGCATGAGATCATCAACTAGGTTGGCCTTTTGCATGGATGTACAATGGTATCATTATCCAGACCCACATGGGTAAGATGGATTACTGGCGACGTCAGATTGATGACATGGATACTGTCATTTGGAGGCCTTAACTTGGATGTGAAGCTTGGCTAGAGGATGATGGTGAACTTCCTTACATTTTCTGCCCTTGCTAGATGATCGGTCACTCTACATTTGTTATAGAGAGATTCTGCTTTCACCAAATTTTATGTCAGTATGGGTGTGTTTAGGATATGCCACAGGGCATAGCTATGTATGCTCATGTGCAGGCCAAGAGGTCATTGTGGGGCACATGTGTAGACTTTGGTACAACTATATGAGAGATACGAGAGATTGGATATCATCCTTGGTCTCCTAGATGATAGATCATGGATGCAGGTATAACTGATGAGTATGGTGTTTGGTTACATCGGTATCCTTTTTCCAGGTTCACAGATCCTGCCGAGAGGATTCCCACCATTGAGGAGTTATCAGATGGGGATGACAGTGTTGGTGGAGATGATGATGATGATGGTGATGATGGAGATGATGGCAGAGGTGGTGGTCATGGTAGGATCAGGGGTCAGCGTGGACAACGGGGTCATCATGGAGCTAAAGCAGGTAGAGTACAGATGCCAGTGATAGCTGCTACTTCGATTCCTCCTAGGGGTGGTGATCAAGCAAGAGGTCGATGAGTTGACAAGATTTTACATTAGGTGGCTAGAGATCTAGTAGATAGGCCTAGGGCTAGGTGCCAAAGGGAGATGGATGCAGGTATTGCACAAGTACTACTTGATCAAGTACAGGGTGCTCCTGCTCAGCAGGTTATTCCTTCGATTTTTCCTCTAGTTCAGGCAACTTCTTTTGCTTCTGCTTCTATTTTAGCTTCTATGCCTTCATCATCTTCTCATTTTGTTCCATCTTTAAGTGATCCCTCTTATTCGGCGATGCCATCTTCTTCTATTCCACCTCCACAGTCTTCTATAGTACAGGGTCATGCGCTAGCCTCAGCATCAGATGTTGCATCTTTGCAGACTCAGATATCATCCATATAGCAGTAGGTTTCATAGATGAGCTCGATGATGCAGACTTTTATGGCTGATATGAGTCAACATGGTTTACAGGCTAGTTCTAGTCAGCCTCCAGATAGCGCTCCTGGTCCTGATGGTCCCAATGGTCTTGGTGGTACCGATGGTACTAGTGACTTTATCCGTTGATCTATTCTCTAAGATTTTTCTATTATTTTATTTATACTTTGATGATATATGATCTCCTTTCTATTGCTTTGATCAAGACATTGGACCCTTCTTGTATCATTTTTTATTGATTGATGTTGTTTGTGTTGATACTTTGATAGTTGATGGACACTGATCTTTAAATATTACTTTTATGATCATGTTATAGACTTTGATATCTTGTTGATTTTATGATGATGGTATGATGGCCTCTAATATTTTCTTTGATAGATTTGACTATATATGATATCTTTATGTGTTGGATCTCTTTTTCAAGTGTTTTACATAATATGCAGCTCTATATGATTCTATATTCTATATGCTTTGTTTTATGCTTTTCAGAATGAAATTTTCAATGTATGCATATGTCCTAATGATGGTTAAATGACTTGTCTTATGTATGACATAGTAAATGATTGTAATGTGCAATGGTATTACTTAATGATATTGATGTATATTATGGATATTAGATGGATAATGAATCTAATGAATGCATTTCTTTTGATATATAAATGTGATGTATTGATGCAATGATCGTGAGCTTTCAATGATATATGTGATATGCATGGATGGTACTATCATGTATGATGTTCATTTAATGTTGAATGATCTTAATGGATGCAATGAATGATTTCTAACTAATAAAATGCAGTTAATGTATGCACCTTAAATGAGATGAATATAATCTAAAGATAATGCCTTAATGTAATGTACCTAATAATACAAATGTTAGACATATCTTAATATATGCAAAGTTTAATGAGGATTACTTAATGAAACTTAAAAATGACCTTAATGCAATGCAAGTGAACTAATGAAATGCACTTTGTTTTTTATTTCCAACACACTCGATCCTATATAGGTGTTTGTGATGATCCTTTGATTTTTTATTTAAGTACACCCCCTTTTTATTGTCCTCTTGCAAAATAAGCTAAGAAAGGCAAACCAATATATATAATGCACTTACTCTAAGATGTATGCAGCTAATTGTCATTATTCATAATTTGGAGCTTATAATCATCATTTAGCATTTTTGGATCATGTTTTAGTACAACCATCACTAGTTCAACTATGATGATATGAATACTTGTTGCACCTCTTTATTTTCTTTCCCATCTCTCTTTGCTACAACTATCACTGATTGAAGCCAATCATGAGAGTGTGAATACCAATTTTGTCAGATTCTATGTTGCAAGTGGATTTTGGTATTATGATATTGAAGATCAAAATAGCCAAGGTATCCTTTTGCGTAAACAAGCAAAAATCTCAGTTTTATCCTATGTACAAGTCATTGATGATTCTTTGATGATCACATCCTTAGACAAATAATACATTATTTAAAACTTTGATTTTAAGACAGTCATTCAGAAAACAAGAAAAATATCATCCTTTCATCATAGCTTGTCTAGTCTAAAACTTTCATCGATTCGCTAGAAAGACATGATTTCATCAATTGAGTCAACACATTAGAAAAAATTCTTGCAATGTTTTTCAAATCCATATTTCAAGTATAGTTCCATCCATTTCATACTTTTAATCCTGATAAAGATAAGGTCATGTAAGCTCTTGGATCAAATTTTGCGTTTTGGCTCAAATTGGATTCGAATGTAGATTTGATTAAGTGTTCCTCTTTCGAATTTGATGAATTGATTCCTTGATTGAATAAAGCTTTCCTTGATGAATCCTTTCTCCTTTTGAGTAGATTGCCCCCAGTTTGAGATAATTTCATTTGTGGGACTTAGGACAATTTTTAGATCAGGTGACCAAAATCTTGAGGTATTTGCAAATGCAACTGTGGGGTTTTATTATGCAATATATACAAATGCTGGTGAATGCAATATTTACAAGGTGACCTTCTAGTTGTATGCACCCAAAAATGGTCGCCTAGACTTTGGGCCCCATTTATTTGATTTATCAACCCTGAATCAGTTTTATCAATAATCAATATTTTTCAACACTATCAATTTCCTTGATCAAGTCATATTTCATCATTTTCGATTATTTGCCTTGGGCTAACCATTTTATCCTAAGCTTTTATTTACTTAAAAGGAATATTTCCTCCCCTTTTATTTAAATAAAAAGCCCCACCCTTTCCTCTTATCCTAAGTTGCACAAATAAAACACTATTCTCATTTTATAAAAAAAGAAAAAAAGCACTTTTGTCTCACATGGACACAAAGTCAATTCCTATTGGAGGATACTTGTGCACATGGATTGCTCCTCTTTCAAGCTCCACCGTTGATTAAGACTTTTTCCTCTTAATCTCAATGGTCCATCTCACCTCATTTCTTATAAAAGGAGAGCTCTCTCCCTCAATCTAAGTCACTCGTTTTCATACTAACTCTATGCTGCAGGAATTCTTGAAGACTTTGGAGCTTTTTAGAGATCATTTTTGTACTACATCTTAGAGTTCCTCATTTGCTTCATATTTTAGTTTCCATTCTTGCATAGTATTTCATGCTTATGCTTTCATAGCTTAGATTTCATTTTCAAGGTTTAGAATAACTTATCTAGCTTAATAGGAAGGATTGTAACACATTGCTATTTCCATTTCATAGCTTAGTTTGTACTTCCATTTGCATAGCATAGCTTGCACATTTGCATTCTCACTCTTAGCTTTCATTGCATTTCATTTCCCTTTGATTCTTTGGGGATATTGGCACTCTTGCCCTTGTCCTCATTCGAATCTCTCATTGTATGGTTGACTAGCAAGGTCACAAGCTCAATAGCTCTAGCTGAGAGCAAATCCATAATCTTGCAACTCCATGCATAGAGAGCTATGGATTGATTTGTGAGGGCTCATTTTTTAGTTTCCTTGCATGTAAGGATCCATAGAAGTGCACTTCTATGGATCCTTACATGCAAGGAAACTCAAAAATGAGCCCTCACAAATCGATCCATAGCTCTCTATGCATGGAGTTGCAAGATTATGGATTTTCTCTCAGCTAGAGCTATTGAGCTTGTGACCTTGCTAGTCAACCATACAATAAGAGATTCGAATGAGAACAAGGGCAAGAGTGCCAATATCCCCAAAGAATCAAATGGAAATGCAATGCAATGCAAGCTAAGAGTGAGAATGCAAATGTGCAAGCTATGCTATGCAAATGGAAGTACAAACTAAGCTATGAAATGGAAATAGCAATGTGTTACAATCCTTCCTATTAAGCCAGATGAGTTATTCTAAAACTTGAAAATGAAATCTAAGCTATGAAAGCATAAGCATGAAATACTATGCAAGAATGGAAACTAAACTATGAAGCAAATGAGGAACTCTAAGATGTAGTACAACAATGATCTCTAAAAAGCTCCAAAGTCTTCAAGAATTCCTGTAGCATAGAGTTAGTATGAAAATGAGTGACTTAGACTGAGGGAGAGAGCTCTCCTTTTATAAGAAATGAGGTGAGATGGACCATTGAGATTAAGAGGCAAAAGTCTTAATCAGCGGTGGAGCTTGAAAGAGGAGCAATCCATGTGCACAAGTATCCTCCAATAGGAATTGACTTTGTGTCCATGTGAGACAAAAGTGCTTTTTTTCTTTTTTTATAAAATGAGAATAGTGTTTTATTTGTGCAACTTAGGATAAGAGGAAAGGATGGGGATTTTTATTTAAATAAAAGGGGAGGAAATATTCCTTTTAAGTAAACAAAAGCTTAGGATAAAATGGTTAGCCCAAGGCAAATAATTGAAAATGATGAAATATGACTTGATCAAGGAAATTGATAGTGTTGAAAAATATTGATTATTGATAAAACTGATTCAGGGTTGATAAATCAAATAAATGGGGCCCAAAGTCTAGGTGACCATTTTTGGGTGCATACACTAGGTATGCGACTAACTTGGACTTTAAATGGTGCCTGTTTATTAGGTTTTCACCAATTGAATGAATTTTTCTCTTTTTTCTATTTTTAAAGCTTTTCTCTTTTTTTTGCTACCAAGGCACTTATTTGCTAGGTTTTCACCAAGGCACTTTTTTCTCTTTTTTGATTTTTTTTGTATTTTTTCTTTTTTTTCAATTTTTTTTTGTATTTCATATCATCAAGGTGCCTATTTGCTAGGTTTTCACCAAGACAACATCTTTTTGAGGATCATATATGAATGTTTTTGCTTTCTTCATGCTCAATTTTCTACTATTTTTTGATCTTTTATGTTTTTCAAATGTTTTTGGTATTTTCAAGATCTCTTTTAACTATGTACAATAAATATGATGCTTTCCATCTGATACTATTTATACTCTTTCATCTACCTCATGTATAGAACCTCTTTAGATGTATGCTATTAATTTGTTCTTGTAGCTCTTCTCCATCAAAATCTGCTAATTTGTAGGTCTTGGTCCCAAAATTTTCAACAATGATAAATGGTCCTAACCAGTTTGCCTCCCATTTTCCTTTCTTTTCTCTTTCTGCTTGATTCTTGGGATTTTCTCACAAAACTAGGTCACCTATTTGAAATGTTCTTGACTTGATGTGCTTGTTGTAATTCCTTGACATTCTATTTTGGTATACCTTCAAATGATCAAATGCTTGCTTCTATTTTTCATCAAGGAGTTCTAGTTCTTGCATCCTAGCAACTCTATAGTCTTCCTCATTTATCAAGCCATGAAGAGATACCCTCAAAGATGGAAGTTCTACCTCTAAAGGCAAAACTGCTTCTGTTCCAAAGACTAAGGAAAAAGGTGTAGCTCCTGTTAGCGTTCTTATGCTTGTTCTATAAGCCCATAAGGTTGGGTTTATTTTGATGTGCCAATCTTTACTTGAATTGTCCACCGTTCTCTTCAAAATTTTCAAGATGTTTTTATTTGTTGCTTCTGCTTGTCCATTATTGGAGGTAATAGATTGAAGAAGAATGATGAATCATGTGAAACTTGGTGCATAATTCCTTTAGGTCTTTGTTTTTAAAATGGTTTGCATTATCTGTTATGATAGCATGAGGTATGCCATATCTAAAAATAATATGATTAAGGATAAACAAAGATATCTACTTTCCTATTGCAGTTGATAAGGGTACAGCTTCCACCCACTTGGCAAAGTACTCAGTTGTTGTGATGATGAATTTATGACCATTCGAGGATGGTGGATAAATCATGCCTATTAGGTTTAGACCCCATTGATAGAATGACCAAGGTTTTGTCATTAGATGAAGCTCTTGTGTGGGCACATGTATCAAGTTTCCATGGAATTGACACTTTCTAAAAGTTTTTGCAAAGTTACAAGCGTCTTTCTCCATTGTAGGCCAAAAATATCCTATCCTAATAAGTTTCTTAGCTAGGGTTAATCCGTTCAAATGTGATCCACAAATTCCTTCGTGGATTTCTTGCAAGGCTACGTTTGATTCCTCTTCTTCTAAACATCTAAGGAGCATTCCATCTAGACTTTTGCAATACAATGTTTCAGAAACTATAGTATATCGGGCGGCTTGGTAAATGAAACTTTTCTTTTGATTCCTAGTTTCATTTATGGGAAGGATTTGATCTTTCAAGTAAGTGTAAATAGGTCCATACCAAGGTGATTCATTTGTAGTTAACAAGAAAATGGTATAAGGATGGGTAGGGTCAAATGTGGGTTGATCCACTTCTTCTACCAGGAATTCATATCTAGTACTCTGATCAGGCATTTGTAGAAGTGAAGCCAAAGTTTCCATTGCATCCGCTACTTTGTTCTTTTCTCTTGACACTTGCTCAAATTTAATAAGTATGAAATACTTTTTAAGACTTTCCACCATGTTTTTGTAGGGTATCAATTTTTCATCCTTTGTTTGATATTCTTCATTAACTTGGTTAATGACTAATTGTGAATCTCCATACACCTTTAATTCTGTTATTTTCCATTCTAATGCCAACTTGATTCCAATAACCAAGGCTTCATATTCTATTATATTATTTGTGCATGGAAATAAAAATTTGTAGGACTTAGGGATAGTAGAGCCTTGGGGAGTGATTAGAAGTATGCCTGCTCCTGATCCATGATGAGAGTATGAACCATCAAAATATAGTTGCCATGTTTTTGCCTCAATATTCACAATCTTTGAATCCAGGAATTCCACTTAGATGGGATGATCATCTTGAAGTGGTGCTTCCGCTAATTGGTCAGCAATGAATTTCCCTTTGATTGATTTTCTATCAACATATTCTATGTCAAACTCACTTAGCACCATCACCCATTTTGCTAGCCTTCCATTTAATGTTGTTTTACTAAGTAGATATTTCAAAGGGTCAATTTTGGCAATGAGCCTTATCTTGTGGGCTAGAATATAATGGCGTAATTTTTATGAATCAAAAACTATGGCCAAGCATGCCCTTTCCATGAATGTATAATTCAGCTCGTATTTGACCAAGGTTCTACTTATGTAGTAAATTGTCCTTTCTTTTCCCGTTTCATCCTCTTGTGCTAAAAGTGCCCCCAATGAATTCTCCATTGCTGAAATGTATAGGATCAAGGGCTTGCCTCTGATAGGTGGCATCAAGATTGGTGGGTTCATGGGATATTTCTTCAATAGATTAAAGGCTTCTTCACACTTTTCATCCCATTTGAAAATTGTATCTTTATGCAAAAGTTGGGTGAAATTATGATATTTTTCAGCTAGTTGGGAGATAAATCTCCTGATGGATTGGATCCTTCCTTGTAAAGATCTCATCTAACTAATGTTTTTAGGTGCTTCCATTTCCATTATAGCTTTTACTCTAGCGGGATCCACTTCTATTCCTTTTGCAGATACAATGTAGCCTAGTAGTTTTCCAGATTGGATTCCAAATGCACATTTCTTTGGATTAAGTCTCACTTTGAATTCTTCTAGCATTTCAAAAAAATTCACCAAAATTGGTAGGTGCTCTTTTCTTGAGTGAGATTTGGCTAATATTTCATCCACATAGTCCTCCATGAACTTATGCATCATATCATGGAATATTGTGGTCATTGCTCATTGATAGGTCGCTCCAGCATTCTTTAACCCAAAAGGTGTGACATTCCAGAAAAAAGTACCCCATGCACATGTAAAAGCGGTCTTATCTTGGTCTTATGGTTCTATCTTTATTTGGTTATATCCGCTAAATTCATCCATGAGTGAAAACATAGAGTGTCATGTTGTTAAGTCCACAATGGCATCTATACTCAGAAGTGGGAAGTCATCTTTAGGACATGCCAAATTTAAGTCTCTAAAATCTGTGTAGATTCTGATGGATTTGTCTGCTTTTGATATTGGCACTATATTTGAGATTCATTGTGCATAATCAACGGCCCTTATAAATCCCACTTTCAATATTTTTTCTAAATTCACTTTAACAAGTAATGCTATATGTAGATGCATCTTCCTTAGCTTTTGCTTAATAGGTTTGGCTCCTTCCTTGATATTTAGATGATGCATTATCAAATTTGGGTCTAAAGCAGGCATATCATCATAAGACCATGCAAAATTGACTTTTTTTTTCCTTAGAGAACTTGATAAATTCTGTTCTTTCTTTGCTAGATAGTGATGCCGCTAGGTGGATGATCTTCAGCTCTATTTCTGATCCAATATTTATCTTTTATGTGGGCTCAATCAAAATTGGAGATCTTTCCTCATAATGTTCTGGTAGAGCATCCAAACTCCCTTCCTTAGGTGCCTCAATTGAGTTTTCACCTTTGGAAACATCCTTTATTTCTTTATTTTTTTCTTCTTGATCTAATGTTGCCACAACGTGGTTTTCAACACTTGATTCTTTTCTTTTTCTATTTTTTTTGTTTTTTTCATTTTTTCTCAGATTGAAAGTTTGGATGCTCCCTTTGATCATTTCTTCTTGATATTCTCTAATAGAAGAAGGTTCAATTGCGTTGAGGTATTGGGACACCGTGTTTTCATTTAAGAAGATTGGAAGGGTAGTTGGTTCAATGGAATTCCATTGGATTAAGTTCGGGTGTATGAGATTCAATGGGTCAATATTTAGGTTTATTTCAATTAGATTTAAGGTATATATCTCATTATTGGATGGTTCATACATTGTATCTTGAAAGTCTCTGACATGGGCTTCCTCTAAATGTTCTAAAGAAGAAGGATCAAAGTCCTCCTCACTAGACTCCTCTAGGGTTTTCATTGGATAAAATTTGTGTGGATTAAACCTAACATTTGATTCTTCCATAGTAGGTCTCCATGAAGGAACATATGGTTCACCTACCCATTGATTTATCTATATTGCTATGCTCAGCACATCATTCAGGATCACTTGGCTAGAACTAGATGCTTGATTTGAACTTGATTCTGCTATTGGTCCTTTATCTTTGGTAGAAGCATAGGTATGAATAAAATCAATACCCTTATCATGGCATGACTCATTTTATAGGGTATCCCATTCCCATTCATTAGAATCCTCATCACTATGAGATTCTAATTGCAATATTTGGCTATGAAGTTGGGATAATGTTTTTGAGTGTATCCTTCCTCAAGATACCCTAATCCTATTTTCTCCTTGGAATCTCACCATGTACTTTCTATTGGTTCAACAAGTCCTTCATTCCTTGTGCTCAAAGGTCCTTGACCTTTGTACCCCATCTTTTGCATGATTGCAAACCCTTTCCCATATTGATGTGTGGGAATGGTTATATTTTGAATATGTTTAACATGTGCACTTGATTCTTAATCTTTATATAACCAATTTAGGATCTCATTGTGACTTTCTGGATAACTCTGTTTCCTTCAAGAAATTGGGGCCTAAATTAAACTTCAGCCATTGATCTTGGATCATTAGATAGTCTCAAATAATACATTTAACATTATAAAATAATGTACGTATGTTAGGTTACGTGTATGTATGTTAGGTTATGTGTCCGTGTTATGTCCCATCTTTTGAAAATCATCAATAAAATATGTTTTTTCCCATAATTAATGAATGATTAGCCAATAATATAAATAAATTTTCAAAGGGTACATAACATTCGCCAATACAATTATTTTTTTTCCCTTCAAACGAAAAAATCATTCACCTCATATATTATAAATTTTTACTTCAAAATAAAATTATTTGCCTGATATAATATATATATTCCCCCACATGACTGTATAATTCACCATGAACTTATGAAATTTTCATTCAACAGGGAAAAATTCGTCAATACAAACTATGAAAAATCATGGATTTTAAAAAAAAAATCACCTGCATTAAAACAAATTCCCCCCTAAAATAATGTATGATTCGCCAGGATTTTACACTTTTTCCAAAAAGGGGATTTCTTAAAGTTATCCCTAATCCTGATCATAGCCATTTCTAAAAACTAGCAACTGGGCAAATAAGTCTCCTTTTTTTCAAAAGCGATTTCAACAACTAGTACTTGCCTTTAGTTATCTAATTAGTTGTAGTTTTACTTGTATTAGCATATAATTTTTAAAAAATTAAACTAAATAATCCTTTAAATTTATTTAATATATTATTAAAGGTTAGGTTAAATATTTTGTTTATAATTATGTTAAAGTTCAATTAGAAATATAATTAATTCAAATTTTAAGTTATATGTAAAGTAATTTTTTAACTTTTTAGTTTTGTCATAATTGTAATTTTAATATTAAATATCCATCTAATTCAAAATTTTAATAAATTTCTTAGAATTATAAATATATTTTAATTAATTATAAAATATATAATTTAGAAGATAGCTATCCAAAATAGAATGACATATATTGATTTGCATTGAGCTCACCCACTAATTAAAATTTCTTATAATTATTGTAAATCTCTCTTAAATATTTTAAATATATTTACTTTAGTTTAAAAGATAAATATCATAAATGAATGAATTCATAAATATAATATTATTATATGAACTATTTTCAATATTTACATCATAACAATTATGGGCCAAAAAAATATTTCTAGGACCATTTAAAACCCTTACATTTATTTCAAGTAGGGCTTAAAAAGTGGAGAAAGAATTATTCATATTCTACAATCATTCCTAAAAATCTGTGTATAACACCTCAAATCTATTAACCAATCATACTGAAGAAATATATTTTTTAGAATTTAAAAACTTAAATAACATGCATGTAAACTTTAGAATAATAAAATAAATTTGAAAAAATAAAAAACAACTTACTTATCATTGGTTCACATGATTGTTTTTAATAACTAGTTAACTAGTAGAATCCAAAATTCATTACAATAGTACCAGTAAGATGCACTTATAGAAATCAAATCACAAGTGATTTGGACAATAATCAAATAACTAAGATGCACATATAGAAATTATATAATTTATTTTAGGTACAAATAAATGATTAGGAGATATTGATAATTGGTTATAAGTGTATGTAAAAAAAATTTTATCATCATTGAATTATAAAGAATGAAAATATTTGAATCATTACGTTTCAAGTTTACAAATTATTGATATCACGCTATGACAATTTATCTATGAGGAACAAATCAATGATTGTAATATTGTCTTATACCTACAAATTTGATCTACATGATCTATAGAGCTCCACTCTCCACTTTTCTCAAGGTTCCTCAAGTTTTAAATGCATCTTGATTTCTACAAGGGATACTAGTATCAATAGATACCTTTGGTAAGTTCCCATATAATTGAGTAACAAGGGAATTTTAGTTTTATCAACTCTTTGAAAGTAAATAGAATGAGAAAAATATTCTTCACTCATGCAAATTCTCACAAGTTATTATAAAATTAAATAGATTCCTTTTATACAACCAATTGAAGCGTATAAATGCAAAATTAATCATTGATTATTTAATAATCTTGGGAAACTTGAATGAAGGCATTGAATGAATTTATGTAGAAGGATATAATAGTATATCAGGCAAGTTCCCCTCGACCTTGGATGACGTAAATTCAACTTTGACAACTTGGGTCAGGAAAGTGGGGGTGGGATTACTAGAGATGAACATGACAAGATGATTTTGGCTTATGGAGTTAATTTGGGTTCCCAAACTACCTACATGGCTGAAGTGGCGATAACCCATTATGGAAATATGTTGGTTGTCCAATTTGGTTATAATAATCTCATTATTGAGGGGGATTCCCTTAACATCATCATGATGTTAAATGGGGTAGCTAAGCCTAGATGGGAGACGAGAAATATTATCTCCAAAAGAAAAAGCTCATTGGCCATGATGGATAATGTCAGGACAACATACCTTACATGAGGAGAATCACTCTACTAATAGGTTGACACTTATGGGTTTCTTCACGGATGCATTTAAAACTTGGTTTGAGCTTCAAGACCTGCCTTATGAGTTACGTGCTACCATCACTCAAGATCTTCCCACACATGGAAAATGATGTTTAAACCCCTACTCATTCATGATGATTAGTTATGATTTTAGAGGTAATTATTATCTGGAGGTAAGGCTTTTAGTAGGATTATTCACCTAATTTTTCTCATAATATTTTTAGGCAATTTTCTTATCTTTGTGGCTTTCTCTATCTCTATCAAGTTGCTTTCTTTCCAAGAAGCCATGAGAGGGATCTCATCTAGATTGATCTTGCTGCTTGTAAAGAATTCAAGAAAAATGGCACTCTCTGGGCTATTCTCTATTTATTCCATATGGATAATTATGTGGAAGAGATATTGGAGGGCTTTGACCCAGACTTATTTGAGAAATGCTAAGTCTTGGGATAAAGGAAAAGTGACCATTAGGGGTATTTATTTTGTGGTTTTGTTGAGTCTATTACTTTTGTGATTGGTCTATTGGCAAAAGGGATGACTCTTCCTAGAAATTCCAAATCTCATTAAAAGTAGGATTTCAAGAAATTCCTTGATTCTAGAGAAAAAAAACCTCATCTAAAGAATGACTTCAACCATGAGCTCCTTGGATAATGGAAGGATGTAGCTCTAGTTCTTATCAAATTCATCACAATTGAAGGTATATTCAAACATTTCCACTCCCATTTCTTCCCTATACTTAATCATTTTAGGCATGGCACAAAACTTAATTTCTACTTTTGGATTTTGTAATCACTCTCCTAGTCTATTATCAAATCCCAAAGCCATGGGGCCCCCCTTTGCACCAAGTTTTGATTCTTCACATGTATAATTTTTATTTGGCTCTCACCCAAGATTAGGCCCTAAATATTCCCCTATCATTGTCAAACTGTCTAACCAAAAATATAGTAAAAGAGTTCCCTCTTCTTCCACTATCACCCCTCCTCCTAGCTTAACTAGGATTATCCCCCAAAGGAAGGATAAGATGAAATAATTAAGCAAATGGACTAATATTGAGGAAACAGTTATTTTCTCTAAAGAATCTTCCATAGAGTCAGATTGAAGCCCTAAAAACACCCCCCTCAAGAATGTTAAATAGATTCAAGACCCCCCTTCCCATCTCAATTATGCCTCCCCTCCTTCCCCTAATGATGGCCTTGAGTTCTCTTCTCGACGGAATGTTTCTCCTCCCTATTCCTATAAACCCACCCCTAAAGATGAATTACTTGGCTACCCCTGCAAATTGGCCCAACATCACGTAGATTGATTCTCTAGATAATGAATCAGGTTATTTCCTAGTCTCATTTCAAGATAAGCCTAACAGAGACAAGATCTTCAAAAGGAAGGGATGGTTCCATAAAAATTCAAGCCTCCACAAGCAATAATGGATACTGAATTTTGATAGTGCAAAAAATGTCATCAAGTTCATTCCTATGTGGATCACTCTACAAAATCTTCCTGTCATGCCCCGCAAGGGAACCAGGAAAATACACAAAGGTTTACTTCATAAAAGAAAACCTAAGTAGAGTTTAACGAAAAATTTTGAACTTTTAAAGTTTATAATAAACAAAACATTTTCTAACTTCTTTCCAAGGTTCCCTTAAATGTAAATGTATAACTTATTGAGAACATTTTAACAACATTTACTAACCATTCAAATTCCATTTCAGATTCTTTATTGAAAAAAAATACTTAAACACATTTAAGGATAAATTCCATCTAAAACTTTTCAATAACTATAATTCCATTTCATCTAACTAACATATTTCAATAGAACAATAAATGATTCATCAACATTTTGCACAACTTGATACATAACAAAATTTACATCTTTCCAACATACATTAAACATCCCATATAACCCTTTTTCCTACGTCTACCCATTATTACATCATTTGAAAATTACATTACATTTAAACTCCTCATAGGAGAATACATAAGTTTACAACAACATGAATAAGTACAAATCTTCATTCTTCAACAGGTGCTCAGACAAATATGAATCTTCAGTTGTTTACATCTGCACAAGATACCTCGATAGAAAGATTTTCCACCCAACCATGTGAAACTGGTAAGGTTTCACCCCCCGTGCTAGGAGATAAACACCAAGCCCACAAGAAGAAACTTACTAGGTTTTACCAAAAGGGTTGGTTAACATTTCACACAAGTAAGGTACATTTCACAAGAGATTCTAAGGTTTGGGTAGGAAATCCTAAGCAACAACCTAAGTGAGTGTCATCGCATAGCCCTCACCCCTTGGGTTGTCCTGGTACTAGCCACACTGGGCCCCGGCCCCCAAGTAGGAACATGCGGAAATCGAATGCCTTTCGTACAGACAAGCGCCATTCGATTTGTACCTACGCATAGGTACCTTCTCCCACTCCCATCCATAGCCTGTCCTAGCACTAATGGCATGGGCGAGGCACAATTTAATCTTTTTAATGTTTTGAACCCATCCCTTAAATTTTATTAGGTTATCACTTGGTTAACTAACTCATCAGTCGGTTATCCTGGTCTAGCCACTTTAGGGCCCCGGCCCCGCACTGAGAGCCACTCACTTAGGGGTTCCTAGGTTTCCTAACCCTAACCTATTCCCGTTAGGTTTCCCTAGAAAACCACTAACATGTCCAATAATTTCATTATAACAGACCTACCTAGGATGCTTAGGAGACCACAAAGTTGACAGGTTTGATTGCTAACAAGTTAGAAGGCCAAGGGTTCGTTTCAGTTTTCTATTCCCCATCCCAACATTTATCTAAGAATGAAAAGAGTTTTCACTACTAATTGGCAAAAGACATATAACTTAATTCTCCAAAAAAAAACATCTCTAATTCCAAAATTTTACTTCTTCTCGATTGCAACATACATAAAATATTGTATACTTTATTGATTGAATTACATGTACCTTAGAGATGATTTGTAATCACAAAACCGTATATTATATTCTATATATATATATATATATAATATAATATACCCAATTATAATCCATAGTCTTAAAAGCACATCTATTATGTTATATATATATATATATATATTACTTCATATATTATATATATAACATAATACTCAATTTTGAATTAAACAATAATTATATTTTAAAGCACATCTATTATATTGTATATATAATACTTCGTATGTTATATATACAATATAATACTTAATTTTGAATTAAACAATGATTATAACCCATAACTGGGCATATATTATATTATATATATAATATTTCATATATTATATATATAATATAATATTAAACTTTAAATTAATAAACATTACAAAGCATATGTTATAGTATTGCATATTCTTATACATAAATGTCAACTTACATATTTTAATGCCACCGAAAAATTGAAATGAAAACAAAGCAAAGTACATCTTTGTTTAGGGTTTTCGGCGGCCTCGGCGGTAATGCCGCTGACAGTGTTCCCACTGTCGACGGTACCTTCGGTACCGCGCGGCCGCACGGCTGCATCACATTGTTTGGTAATTATTATTTTGCTTAGACCTAAGTTCGTATGAACTATTTTTTTTGTTTTGTTTTTTTGAAACTGCTACATAATACGACAGCCTTGCAATATTATATATATATAATATCATATATATTATATATATATAATATAATATATTTTTTTTTTGAAATAACAAGACTTTTATTTTTAAAAAGGATCAAATAAATGTACACATATAATATTATATATATTATATATATAATATAATATATATAAATATATATTTTTGGATATTATTTACTTTATCATTTCTTTAAACAGATTTTCGTTTCCTAAAACTTATTTTATAAATTAAAATTTTATAAAGTAAATTTTGAATTATATATATTTTTTTTACATATATGAAGAAAGTAAATTGGTTTTACTATTTTACCACAAAATTCTTTTATGGTTTCACGTTCTAACAATTTACGTTTCATCTGGTAAATATACAAATTTTAGACTATAGTAATGAATCTATTTATTTCATTCTGTGCTATAAAAATATCTGATACCTACAGCATATAACAAATGAAATTCACACAGACGATACAAACATTATAAAGGAGAAAATGTCTTTCATATCATAAGAACCTTTGGGGAAAATTCCAACCTGATGCTCTGAAGATCTGGTTGAAGAAATCCGAAGCCTCTCCCAGTTCCCTGTTTCCTCCTTCTTCTTCCGAAAGTTCCTCCTTCCAAAATCCTCTCTATCACCCGAACCAATCATCATAAATATAATCTCCTCTCCAACTATTTGGTTGGAGAAGTTTCTATACGGGAAGAAACTTCTCCAACTTCCATAGTCGGTTGGAGGAGAAACTAATCTCTCCCGTACATAATATAGTTTTGTTTATTATTATTATTATTATATTTTTTTTTTTTAATTTAAAATATTCTCTAAAATAAGGTTTAATAATAAATTTAATTACTTACCTCCCAAGGAATTCACATAGCACAATTGGTAACTAACTAGCCCCAACTTCTAGGGGGTCTCGAGTTCAACTCCCTCCTAGCTAGTTAGTTTTATTACCCAAAAGCTATTTTATTTTATCTTATTTTATTTATTTCTTAATTTATTTTTTTCTTTATCAACAACCATAAGGCTAGTGCTATTTGTTAATATAATTAAATATATATATATATTTATTTATATTTATGAATATACATTTATACCTTAATATACATATATGTGTTCATAAGCATATGTGTGCACCCACATGTTTATGACACATATAGTATAAATAACTCATTATTCGTTTTACTAACATTTTATAACTATATAACCAGAAGGTGCAAGGTACAAATAGCAACTCGATCTTAATACTAACATGAAAATCTAAACAGGGATAAGTCACTGAAACAGACATCGATCAACAAGGACTCACCTAGATAACCTACTGACAAAGTTGAGTATCCCTAACAGTAAGAACAAGATCCAAACCCTAATAACTGATAAACCACATAATATCTCCCTACCAGGAACTGACCCGGCACTTCCCACCTAAGGTGAATGATCAAGGATAAAGGTTTTCTTTTGTGAAGCTTGATGATATCTCCATGACAACAACAACGATCGAGGATTTTTAAGGGATCGCTCAGACCTGTGGAGCCAGGTGGAGACGATACCCGGTACCTGCAATTCCTGCATCACCAAGAAGAGATACATATAAATATAGATATACACATCAGATATATGCAAGCAGATGACTAGGATCGATACATCGTGTGGACCTCACCGAGTGAGTAACTGCGACTTCGTCCTGAGTCATGAAAAACACATATGTATCCATAAACCAATTGAGATAAGGGTTAGTATACCATTCATGAGATAAAACATGTAAAACTAATACATTCTTCTAGGATCTCATAAACATATAATCAAAGTAACTATAACTGAGCATATAAATATCATCTGATGAACGTATAATCCTCCATGAAAACATAAACATGAGTGCATAGTTCTAACCATCATAATAAAAAGTATCAAATCATAGTATCACTCTAGGAGAGGTATTACACTTCCCATGGAATACATGGACAAATATATCATACAAATCATAGCTAACAAACTAGGAATTTATCTCAGTCATCACTTTGATAGGATCCCGACTTCTACCATGATATTCTTGCACATGAGTCTAGAAAAAGAGATTCCTAAATCTATTAAAATCATATCAAAATTTGGAACCTAGATTCAGATCATTTCATATGATCCCTACAAGCATACACTTCCAGAGAGATATTTTGGGAGAGGCAAATCTAGCAGATCAGGATATGCTCTCATTGAGAAATACTTATCATCAGTCTCATTCACTAGATCTTTTTCTAGAGGCTAGAGAGTGGTCTCCCTCGGTCTGCAACACAAGTCTTCAAGGCCCAGATAGGTTTTCAAAAAGTTTGAAACTGTTTCTATGCCTTTTATGTTGGAACATCAAAAGGGCTTTGAGCCATCAATTTTATCTTCACACGTATCTTTTACCATAAACTTATGTGAAGTTCGAAAGCCACCTAGCCATCCCTCCAGTTTATACATCACTTGATACCTGGCAACCACCTAAGGCAAGGTCTAGGCAAAGTACATTTTCTTTAGTTTCATGTATTCTGCCAAACACAAGATCTCTAAAAGTGGTATTTGGAAACAGATGGTCAGCAAACAACTCTAATCCCTTTCCCTTAGAGAATGCCCTTATAAAATATGTTCCTAGATTCAACTACAAGTTCATGGAACAATTAATATCTCACTGGTTTATGGAAGTCCAATTGGAAATGATAGAGAAAATTGCAGATCAATTGATTTGGGAAGATGCAGCATTCAACCCAGATAAGGAAGGGATGTCCTCAAGTGAGATGCTTCCAAATGCCACTTTAACACCAACAGTAGAAGATGATATTCTCAAAATAAGGTAATGTGATTTGAAGGTCTCAGCAAAAGCTAAAGCCTCTCCTAGCCCTTTAACATCACAAAGGTCTCAAAATTCACAAACTCTAGACATGTTTTCCTCCAATACAAATTCGGGGTGCAGGAAGTCTTCCAAGCTTAGAAAAAAAGATCAAAAAGACTTGAAGAAATTCTCTCCACCTGATCAAGGAAAATCTTCAATAAGAAGTAAAATCAAAGGAGGCATTATCTCGCTCAAACCTTTAAAACACAAAGCTCGGGTTAGGTGTTCAGAGAGTTTCTCTATAGAGAAATCAAAGACTATTCAATCAGAGTCAGAGACCCCGATTTCTCCAAGATTGCAAGTAGTGTATGATCTCTTTGGCAGCATAGCTAATGATCACTATTCTTCGGGTAATTCTCATCCATCCTCCTTCGTAGAATGACTTCTAGAAGAAGATTATGTGGAAGAGGAAGAGAGAATGATTGATATAGAAGATCCAATAGGCCTCAAGGAAATTGGAGAGAAAGTCCCTTTGAATCTTCCTATGGAAATTGGATTGGATGGCTCCTCTAGCTCTGTACTAAACAAGGATAGCAATAACTTAGGTATTCAAAAATCAATACATAACAGTGCATTGGACTGTGGGGTGATTAAGAAAAAAGGGAGAGGAAGAAAATCCTTAGCTACTCTTAGAGAGGAAGATGGGGAAGACTATGATCAAACTAAAATCACAACATACCTAAATGTAGGGAAGGGGAATTTCCTTCCTAAGTCACAATGAGAATCATATCATGGAATGTTAGGGGACTCAATGCCCCTAACAAGTAGCGGGTGGTGAAACACTACATTATAACAACTAAAGTTGAGGTTGTTCTACTTCAAGAAATAAAAATGAGCAAGGAGCAATTATCCAATTTCACATTGACTCTAGGAGATTGGAAAGCTATAGGAGTTGAGGTGATTGGATCCTTAGGGGGGATTGTGATCTTATGGAATACAAGACTTTCTTCCTATGCTCACTCGGAGAGCACCTCAAATTAGATTGGGGGTAAAATTGCAAGCACCTGATCAAATCTTAATCTATATATTGTGAATGTATATGACCCCATTCTAAACAGAAAGAAATTGGAGGTATGGAAGGATATTGACAGGTGTTTTTCAGCCTAGCTGGAAGGTAACTTTGTAGTGCGAGGTGACTTTAATGCCATTATCCATTCTTTTGACAAATTGGGAGGTTCTCTCAGAGTCTCACAATCTCAAACATATTTCAAAGATTGGTTACAATGGGAAAACTTAATTGAAATTGAGTTGGAGAATGGTTCTTTTACCTGGTCTAACATAAGGCTTGGACTTAGCAACATTTTAGAAAAGTTGGGTCAATTTCTTTTCAGAGGAGACCTAACAAAATTTCCTTTTGATTTAAAAGCATCTATATCTCCTACCTCAGGCTCTGATCATTTACCCATCCAGCTAAATATTTTGGAGGAAGATAAACCTCAATGTTGTCCATTCAAATTTGAAAATATGTGGCTCAAAGAGGAAGGATTTGTAGAATGATAGTTGACTAGTGGTTGGAGGTCAAAGTTGGAGGTCAAAGTGAAGGGTTCTAAGTTATTCTTCTTTGTGTCTAGATTAAAATATGTTAAACATAATCTAGTCATTTGGAACAAAACACACTTCAAGAACATTTTCTCGTCTAAAGTGGACATAGAGAAAAAACTTGAAGCCTTGAATGAAACCATAATGCAATCTAGGATGGACCAGGACCTTTTTCTAGATGAGAAAGCTTTACTAAGAGGCTTAGAAGATATTCTTACTAAAGAGGAAATCTTTTGGAAACAAAAATCAAGAGAGAATTGGTTAGTCGCAGGAGACAAAAATACCAAATTCTTCCATTCTAGTACCAAGCAACAAAGGAGTGTGAACAAGATTATTCAAATTATCAATTCGGAGGGGGCTCTCCTGCAAGACCAAAAAGATATCCAAAAGGAAATAGTTAGTTTTTATAAAAAAACTATTGAACAACTCAGATAGCTCACCTCTTAAGTTCCAACAGGATCTATTGGCTAACATCCCCAAGATCATCATGGATGTTGATAACCAAATGTTGTCAAAGGAGTTCTCTGAAAGTGAAATTCTGGAAACGCTATCACAAATGGCACCAGATAAAGCCCCTAGCCCAGATGGTTTCCCTCCCAGCTTCTTCCTACACTGTTGGAGTGTCCTTGGGAAAGATCTTACTGCAGCATTGGAGGCAGCCAAAGCATCAAGTAGATTCTTATATGAAATCAACAATAATTTTTTTGCTTTAATCCCTAAAAAAGATCAGGTTAGTTGTATGGATGAATTTATACCAATTGCTTTATCTAATACAATCTATAAGATCTTATCAAAGTTTCTAGAAAATATATTGAAATATATTCTTGGCAAGATTATTGGGGAAGAACAAACAGGTTTTGTGCTAGGAAGATCAATTATGGATGGTATAATTATAGCTCAAGAAGCTATTCACTCTATCCAATGCAACAAACAACCAAGTATGATCATTAAATTAGATATCAAAAAGGCCTATGACAAAGTGAATTGAAGATTCTTAGCTAAATGTATGGAAAGTTTTTGCTTTTCCAAGGCCTGGGTTAATCCGATATACTATTGTATTTCCACTCCTAAATTTTCTATTTTAGTGAATGGACCTCCTCAGGGTTTTTTTGAAGGCTCAAATAGAATTAGACAAGGAGATCCACTATCTCCTTTCCTCTTCATCATCATGGCAGAAGCCTTGGGTCATAGTCTAATCAGCCTTCAAGATCAAGAATGCATTCAAGGGGTTGAAATCACTTCTTCAGTAAGAGCAGTTACCCACCAACAATTTGCAGACAACATTCTTCTCTTTGGTAAAGGCACTATCTAGGAAGCTTGTCAGATCATTTCAATTCTTGATAAGTATGCTAAGGCTTTGGGTCAAGCATCCAATAAACAAAAATCAATGATTTTCTTCTTCCACACAAAAAAGAAAATTCAACAGAAAATAGAAAAAGTTTTAGCCTTCAAAAAAGGCCCCCTCCCGTGCTCTTACCTGCGAATTCCCATAGACAAAATTCTAAGAACTACATCAGTTTGGAAACTCGTCAATGAAAAGATGGATAAGAAGATGGATAATTGGAAATCTAAATGACAATCTTGAGTAGGTAGAATTGTGATGATAAAAGCTACCTTAGCAGCAATTCTCATTTATCTAATGTCTTGCATCTCTCTTTCCATAGGTGGCTATATGGATATGGTGAAGAAGTTAAAGAATTTTTTTTGGCAGGGAACAGAAACAAATAAGAAATTTACTCTAATATCTTAGGAAAAGATTTTCAAACCACTAATTGCAGGGGGTACTGGCATTAAAAATCACCTATGGCAGAATCAAGTTCTTGGAGCCAAACTATACTGGAAAATCATGAAGAATCAGAATTACAAATGGGTTAGAATATTAAGGGTAAAGTATCTCGGCAATAGTATAGAAGAAGAGGTCTTTCGAATTAAGGATCTTCCAAGAGGCTCTAGAATTTGGAATTTCATTTCAAAATCCAAACACATTGTGGATAACAATATTTCTTGGAATATTAGAGAAGGCAATTTAGCTCGAACCTGGGAGGATTCTTGGGGAGGGTGTCCAAGTATCAATTCGTTGCTGGGGCATAATCATATCAGCCAGATTTGCTCGGTTTCTTGGGGTCCCTTTGTCAAATATTATATTACTCATGCTTCCCTTTCCTCAGAAGATGGCTCTTGGCAGTGGAAAGATTATTTAGAACTCAGCCTTGATCCATTGGAATTATGTAACTTGAAAATGTTGCTTAAAGATAAATCTTTTTTTCTCAAGCAGGGGCGGGATGAAATTATCTGGAATGGGGCTAAATCGGGAACATACAATGTTAAGGATGGTTATAAAATTATGTCAGGGCCAATGCAATCAAGGGTAAAGGTACAAAGCCGTGTCACACTTTTATAAAGGAAAAGGTCAACAACACACAAATTTTTTAACTTTAATGACACAAAAATGACATTTATGTTTAGAATTTGGAGATGATGTAAACTAGTGGAATGTGTAAAAGTCAATGAAGTTTATGCCTATAATTTTTTAAAAAAAATTTGAATAAGAATTCACATAGTTTTTTAATTTTTGAAGTCGATTTTTTACTTGCTGAAAAATGTTGAAAAACAAGGGTCTTGTTCCCATTAAAAAAGTATATGCAAATAATCTTTTTTTCCTTTGATTTCAAAATATGTTATAGATGAAATGTATAGCTAGTGCAAAAAAGAAGAAAAATTAGTTTTCAATTTATATTTTCTCCGTTATAACTACTCAAAGTCGAACATACCTAAAATCGACAGTTTTCATCTCCCACCAAATTTCTCTTATCAAATCTACACCATTTAGAAAAAAAAATTACACATTCTTGAAGAGAACTCTTGCCTCTAGTGTTAAATATAAAATTTTTATTTTTTTGATAAGCTTTACTATTTTTTTCTATTTTTGAAGCAGCTTGTTCTCGAATGTTAAAATACCTACTTACAATATTTTGAAATTATAATATATTAGATCTAATTAAAATACTATAAAATTATATGATGATAATCTTGACTCTGTGCTCTAAAAAATGGTATTTTTATATTTGTAAAAAAATATCATTAAAAAGAGTAGGAGATATTGAAACATTGCTTTTCTGAAATAATTTTATTTCTTTAGTAATTGGTATAAAACATGCATTTAATAGACATTTCCAATTGGAAAAGTTGAAGCACTTATCTAACTTAGCTAGAATGAATCTAGCTAGACCATATGTTTGACAAAAAATAATTTTAGTTAGAAATACTCAAATTCAGTTGTGTTGATAAGTTAGCCTGAAACGTGACACAACTTTGTGATTTTACCCTAAAAGACAAAGGAAATTCCAATACAATTATGCTGGAACAAGGTATGTCTTCCTAAGAGAGGTTTATTCACATGGGCAGCTTCTCAGGGTAGAATCCTAACTACCGATAGATTCCTTAAGATGGGATATCAGGGAGCATCCATATGCACCCTATGTTATAATTGTGAAGATGATACCAACCACTTATTTTTATCATGTCCTTTTTCTTATGACTGTTGGACTTGGCTTTGCACAAAATTAGGATGGTTTTCAGCATTCCCATAGAAGATCCTTTCATTCTTGTTATCTTGGCCTAAACTCTCGCATCCAAGCTCAATCAGCTCAACCCAAGTTCTACACCAGTTGGGATGACCAAATGATCAAAAGGTGGTATGGCCTCAAAGCTGCAATTATGATAGGTAGAGGCTGCAAAGCTAATCATATTCTTAGAGCTTCCTATGTGTGGATGTCTCCATCTTCGGGATGGTTCAAGCTTAATTTTGGTGGAGCTTCAAAAGGAAATCTAGGTCCATCAGGGGCTGGATGCATAATACATTCCTTAGATGGCAGTCATAGTGAAATTGGCTAAATCTTTGGAAATAGATACCAATAACATGGCAGAATTTAAAGCTTTATTATATGGTCTTGCACTTGCACATGAGTTAGGGTTGAGAAAACTAGAGATTGAAGGCAACTCCATGATAACCATTAATGCTGTAAAAACATGGGCAACATCAAATTGGCACCTACAAGCTTTCTTGGAAGTCATTTTGCAGATGACCGGGAAATTTGAATTTATAACAGTCAATCATATTTTTTGAGAAGGTAACTCTAAGGCTGATGAGTTAGCCAATTTAGCAGCCAGTGGTGCATTTATGCAGACTATTTTAGGGGAGACACATCCATAAAGTTTGTCCCAAATTCAACCTTTCTAGCAACGATCTTAAGTTTTCAAAATATGTTTAACTCCCAAGGCTCCTCGGCAAGTTGCCTCGCCCATGGAAATGTCCCATCAAGTCATCTGGCCATCCCGTCAATTTCCTGAGAGCATTGTTTTAGCTTTCTTTGAAGCTACAAAAGGCATTCTGAAAAGCTATCAGAGAATTGACCTTGTACTTGGATGGGCATGAAGTGACAATCACCTTTTATGGGAACCGATGGAGCACCTGAAGACAATAGGTTTGGGTATGATGAATTCTTCTCTCCTAGCAAGATGGGACAATTTCTTGGTTTAGTAGTCTGCAGTCCATATTTCAACTCAAGCTCCTTGCCTTCCATGTACATCATACTTCAAAATTTAGACTCCATCTTAGCAATACTTTGGCCGGTATTCATCTTATCGGGGTTTGGCTAGTTTCTATTTTTATTAGTGACATTGTTGGAGACCTCCAACGGTCCTATCACCGAATGAGGCAAATGATAAACTCAATGTATATTCGCCGATGGTCTAGAGCCAAGAATTGTCGTATGTGCAGAAAATTGGCTTTCTTGTTATCTTGTTTCAATAAAGAGAGAATTTTGGGATTGCGGGATTCACTTCATTGCAACAAGGTTGAATTCTTGCTCCGAAAGCCTCCTCTAAGCCAAAATGGACTCTCCAATCAAGTTGAATGCGAGCGTTGATCAGATTGAATTTGACTCTCCCATCTACAATGAGAAATTGATGGAAGTTTGCATTTATCATCAACGAGTAGTCTTACATGCAGTGAAAGAAATCTTGGGCACAAATTTTTTGCGCACCAATCACAGATTCAGGGTGAACACAGACATATGCTCGGGTTTCTTGGAAAGTATTCTGGTAGCAGGGGCACACAAAAATTTAGTTGAGGAAATCTGCGTTGTCTCTTTGATGGAAGGTATCTTTTAGGCCTTCACAATGCAATAGTGGGGATTTATGATGATCTGTATACTTCCTTCCCCTAGGATCTCCCAATCATCATGACTGTTGGTTCTCCTTTCCCTGGGCTGGGCTCCAATACAAAACAAAACTTTTATGGTGGTCCTCCCAGAAGGTTGTTTATCCTTTGGGGTTGGGGGTGGGAACATCAACCTTTGAGGCTCTCAATAATGAAGAAAGGGTTGAAGTTCCTCACCAAATTTCTTGGTATAGAGGAGGGTTTGGACTCTCCATATGGAGATGACTTAGATGAAAATCTGGACTGGGTATACAAGTACAGATATGATGAAAAATGGATGGTCTCGGGAGGGTGGATTCCTTAGATGCCGTTGAGGAGGAGGAGGATGAGTCAGAGGAGGCCGTGGATGAGGAAGAAGATGATGAGGAAGAGGTTGACGATGAGGAAGGTGGTGATGCTGATGAAGAGGATGATGAAGATGATCAGAAGGACTCAGAGGAGGAACCAATGGACTAGGGCAACAACTCTGATTCCCAAAATGAAGATGAGGATAGACAGGATTCTTCTTCACATAGCTCGGAGCAGGACTCAACTTCTGCTTCGGACTAGTACTGGTGCATCGTCCCCTTATTGGCTCCTTTTTGGTTTTACAGCTATTAGCTTCAGTTTTAATTCAGTCTAGCTTTATAGCACTATGTTTTGGAAATCTGTGGAGGTACCGAGCTAGATTGTTCATTCTTTGGAGTACCTTTGAAACTTCATGGGACTAATTCTGTTTTGAACTTATTATCTATTATTACTTATTATTATTAATAGAAATCCTTCGGCTTCGGCCCCTTATAGATCAAAAAAAAAAAATACTGACAAGCATATTTTATATATTTAGTTTATTTTTATTATATTTTTAATATTTATTTTATTTTAGAGTGAACTAAAATTCAACCAAAGATACTTCGGCAAGCGAACAAACTGAAGATTATGTGAAAACGAATTTCTGTCATGCTGCAATAATGCTGACCAGGAAAAGTGGTAGATTTTGCAGATGCATGATCAATGCGCTGTTTTGCATGATTGATGCATTTTTATTTTTTTTATGTTTCATCTTATTTAATTGCATGTATGCAAAGTTCAGTTTTAAGTTTTTGTTTACTGTTTCTCATAATATTGAACAGCTAATTTACACTGAAGGAATAATATTCTTCTTCAATTTGCAGCTCTATATGATCACTGTGTTTTGGGCGGACATTTATTTAATTGCTAATCGTTATATTATTTTTCATGGCTATATCTTGCTCTATATCTTGCTGTTAATCACTCCATAAGTGCTGTTTAATCTTTATCTTTCGTAAGTGTTTTGAAGAGACTTATTAATATTAATCGAGAAATTTAAAATTGTCTCAAAATTATTAATATTAAGGGAGACTTCAAAATTGTCTCCTGAATTTTCTCATCTGATCTTCCCTTTTCAGGGGGAATGCAAGATTCATCATAGGTAGTTTGATTATTATTAAAGGATACAAAGCTGTTTTCCTCTTACATTCACAAAACTGAAGAAAACAGAGACTCCCCTGTTTCACCTGTTATTGCTACAGCTGTATAAATTTCTGTCTAAAACTGCTCTTAAACCTTTATTATATCTTACTAGACTGTTTTCAATGTAGACTGCTTTCCATACTGTTACTTATGAGACGAGCAAAAAGAATAAAAAGTAGATTAGAATCAGATTTTTTTAAATCAGAAATTGTCCTCCTTACTTTCAAAATGGGAGATATTGAAAAGAAAATTGGTAATGAAAGTGAAGTCTACGAATGTTTAAATGAGGGTAGTAGGTGATTATATCTGACATAGGGTCCCTTTCAAAAAAATAAATTGGGCAATCTTTTTCTTTGGATGGCCATCCTGTTTACACGAAAAAAAAAAAACAGGAATCAAGCCCACACAATGCTTCAATTCCACATTTGAAATCTTCCCATCTATACAGACTTCTAGCATCTCTGGTAATATTTGCACACCAGTGTTGAATGGTTTCTTCAATTTGCAGTGTTCTACCTATGGGTTTTAACAATTGTGGCAGGACATTCTTGACATTTACCTATTTAGGAATTGAATAAAATAGGATTTCACCCAAGCAACAGTTTTAACAAGTGTTTTGCCAATATTCTAAAAGTGTAAACTCTTTTTTTATATGTTGGGTTTTTAACAAATATAACAAATAAGTTATTTTGAACTATTTTATAGAAAAAGATATAGGAAAAAGAATCTAGTAGTTGAGCACGTTCTAATATCTGTGATAAATTTTCTTGACAATATTTTTTTATTCTATCCGCAATCTAGCCCAGCGCCCAGCAGCCCCTATAATTTTCGGACCCATTTGGTTGCTGGAATTGGAAAACGAGATTTGGTTTCCCTTCTCAAAATTAAATTCCCAATTCCAATTCCATGCCTCAATTCTAATTCCAGGTTCCAAGGAGAATTGGCTGAATGCTCATTTTGGACCAAAATTAGAATTGGCCTATACCAATTCACCAATTCCTGTTTTCCAATTCCACATCAATTCCAGCAACCAAACAGGCCTTCTTCTTGAATTGAAATGTATATCTTAGAAATCAATCATATGATGACACATCAGTGCACCAATAAAACATGACTTAGTGCACCAATACAGCATGCTGATGTGGCATATTTTTGATGATATAGTCCTGAAATGTTAGTTATAAACAAAGGACATGTAAAATTTTGAAAAATGTAAAATTAGAATGCTCAACTTCTAAATCATCTGCCCAATATCTCAACTTTCTCTCCCAGACATTATTTAATCAATTGTCAACAAAAATTCCTAGATGGTAAATTATCAATATCCATACATGACATAAAGACCAGTGTTCTTTAATCTAGACTCTTCTTTTCCAACAGCAGAGAGCATTTCTTCATTAACATTAACCCTGAGTACCTTAAGCAAGATGGGGTTCTTATCTCCTCTTTTGCACTGAATGTGAATGTTTCCTTTCTTTGCAACGCTTCTTAAACTTAAAGAAGGGCTTCGTTATAATCATCCAAACATATTTGAACAGAAAGAATTTCAGTAACTAAAAACTTATCAAAGAGTCAATTCTAAATCAACTATAGCAGTCAATGACTTACATTGATGATCTCTACTAATAAACACTTTAATGTATAGTGGCACTCCAGTTTAGCAATGACTTAAATTTATTATCTACTATGCTAAAACATTACTTGAAATGAACGTGACAGTTAGTTTTGGATAACATTTCTTGAAATGAACGTCTCTTAGTTTTGGATGGTGAACACAACATAATTATGCATTATAAAAAGCCCCATAACCTGCATGAGTTGGGGAAAATAAATAGGAATAATAGTGTAGAAAGTACTTCACAAATTCCATGGCTCTAATATGTCACAATTTGCTCCTCTTTGCTCTGTATTCAACTGTTACAGCAGCAGTTGTTCATTCTTTTGAGAACAGCCAATATATTAGAACTTCCTCTAAATTTAATCATCATCATGATGAGGTTGGTTTGGGTACAATCATTAATGTATTAGATTATGGTGCAGTGGGAGATGGACAGCATGATGATACTAAGGTATACAGTACTGATGAGCACCTCACTAATTGTAGATAATAAAATACTAAATAATGATTTCTAAAGTGTAATTAGTAGTTATATTACATTGTAAATTTTTTCTTGTTTTTTTTGGGGTGTTTTGTAGGCATTTGGACAGGCATGGGATGCAGCTTGTATGCAATCATCCGCAACTTTACTTGTGCCAGGCAGTAAAACATTTCTTGTTAACAATTTAGTTTTCAAGGGAGACTGTGAGCCTGGCCTTATTTTTCAGGTATTCATGACTAGTGCATGCATAATGAATTTGTTTTCCTTGATAATGGTGTATAGAATGTTGCGAAAGATTATTTTCTTGAGGTAGGCATGTATACTGTTGTGGGTAACATTATTTTCTTGAGATAGGCATGCATATTGTTGTGGGTAACATTATTTTCTTGAGATTGGCATTTATTTTCTTGTTTTCCATTATCTTGTAAAATGGTAGATCATATAATGTATTCCAAAACACTGATTAAAAAATTCAAGTAATATAAATGTAATCACTTACAATTTTCTTTCCTTGGCAGGTAGATGGAAATATAGTTGCTCTTGAAGATCCCGAAGATTGGGAAAGCACAAGTGTGTGGATGAAATTCGATCATCTTGATCAATTCACTATTACAGGAAGTGGCACCATTGATGGCAATGGAAATAAGTGGTGGGATAACCATTCCCTGCAAAAAAAGAATGGAAAAGTAGGTACCAATAATACATTCGATTAACATTGAATTTCTGGGTAATAATATTAAAAAAGAAAAACTTCAAACATCAGCTTTGATTTCTATTTTTCACTAAACTTTTTCCCAGGTATATTTTTGCTTTGTGACTCACATGATCCTCGTTCCTCTCTGTGCAGAAAGGTTCTGGTCATCGGCCCACGGTAAGTTAAAGTTCATGAGAATATTTTTACTGTATGCAAAACTATAGTTTTTCCTATGCTTGCAAAATTATAGTTTTTCCTATTTGTTTTCTCAATTACATTTTATTTTATTTTATTGTAGCATTGAAGAAGCTAACTTTGAATTCACTTTGTATATAGGCGATCCATTTAAATGAATCCAGTGGATTGGTAATAAAAGGTTTACGTGTAAGAAACAGTCCAAAATTTCATTTCACATTGTCTGGCTGCGAGAACGTCCGATTCTTGGGTGTTGAAATAAGGGCACCAGAAGACAGTCCCAATACTGACGGAATTGATATTTTTACATCAACAAGCATTCTCGTCCAAGACTCTATGATTGGAACAGGTATTTATACATACCAACAATTTATTACACTCTTTCAATCACATTACTGAAATTAAAATAATTTTGAAGTTAATTTGTAGGAGATGACTGCATCGCAATAGGAAATGGAGCTTCCCATATTATCATAAGAAATCTTACATGCGGTCCAGGCCATGGGATAAGGTTAATTTTATAAAAAAAATAAATTGACCAATTAAATATTAGTTCTAATTTTTAACTTGATGGAAGATATAATTGACTATTCCAATAGATAAATACATGTTAAATAAAAATTTGTCCTAATTTATTGTGAGTTCAAGAAATAAAAATGGTTTGGCTTGCTATTTTTGTCCAGTATTGGAAGCCTGGGGAAGCATCACAGAAAAGCAGAGGTCCACTCTGTGCACGTTGATGGGGCCAAATTAACAGCAACAAAGAATGGATTAAGAATCAAAACGTGGCCGGTAATATTTTCATTTGGTTAAATTTGTATTGAATGTTTAAACTTTATATTTGTAGTTGTCATTTAATATATTTATATATTTAAATTGGTATTTATATACTTAAATTGGTATTGAAAGAATAAACTTTGTATTTATAGTTGTGATTTTGTTTGTTAGGTCTAAGTTTGGGCAGTATATTTTTAGTTTCAGTTTTAGTTATCACTTCAATAAGTTAAAAGTATAAAATATGTGAAGGAGGAGATTTTTTTTTATCATAAGTCAAATTGTGATATTGTTATCAGAATTCAGTCAAATATAGTTTTTGTCTCACAGTTACTTTCTGATAGCAATAATACAATAAAAAATATTATTAAATCAAATGACCCAGTTGATAATAATAGCAGCCGCTAACCTCCCTACAAAAAGCACCAAAGATAAAAAAAAATGTCAAACTTTTTTTTTTCAGATTGGCCAAAACACATCTATTTTTTTGCAATTTTTTTGTGGTTTTGGACCACAAAATATGCAGATCATGAAGAACAATAGTGAAATTTCTCGAAAATCTGTTGTTTTTTCAATTTTTTGAAATTTGGTCAATAATAAATTTTGTAGAGAGCTTAGCAGCATTCGATAATAATTGTGTAAAAAAGTCAATTTGAATTTGATAATATATAAATATGATCTAACAGGGTGGTTCCGGCGAGGCGAGGAATATAATTTTTGAGAATGTTGAAATGGCTAATGTGGAGAATCCAATAATAATTGATCAATACTACTCTTGTTCTTCGGATAGTTGCAGAAACGAGGTATATATAAATCCTCATTTTACTGAGAAGTACACATTTTTTACAGAGTTTCTGATTTTGTCTTTCTTCTCACAGAGCTCAGCTGTGAAAATCAGCAATGTAACATACAAGAACATTGGTGGAACATCAGCAACACAAGCAGCAATAAATCTTGAGTGTAGCCACAGAAACTCCTGCACAAGCATAACTTTTAACAATGTATCATTGGCACTAAGCTCTGGGGACAATGTCAGTAGTGATTGCCAAAATGCAAATGGGCAAAATATTGGGACTGTAATTCCTTCAGGTTGTTTTGCTTCTGTTTAAACAACAAACAGTTCCACTACAAACTGTTGCTATAGTATAATTCAAACAATTCAATGATGATATAGTTATAAGCAATTATTCTTCTCTCTCATTTCTCTTCAGATAATACAATATATGTTGTTTTTGTCATGATTATGACTTAAGATAATTCCAAGCAAGATGAAATATATAGGTAAGTCTTAAACATTACATTTTAAGAAAAAAAAATTAAGTTTGGAAAATGTATTTCAACTTTGACTATTTAAAACTTTTAGTCTAAAAGTAAGTGGTTAGTGTGTGATGTTTACAAGGAGGAATCTTGTAGGAATACTGATACTGTATATTTTAATAGTGATAAAAATTTAAAAGTGACTTTTTTTTTTTCAGCTCTAAGATGTGGTTGTATATCTATCTCTTTTTACTATATTATATTTATTGTTTTATAAATGATATACTCCAAATTTGGGAACATAGGTGATATTTCATTTTTTAAGTATGCATGGATCACTTTTGGACATGGTAATGCCAACTATTAATAGGTGACGATGGTAGAAATTGGACAACCTAACATGTAAACCTACTAAGCCCAACCATAAATTTTAGATATACAAATGAAATCAACACCATCCAATAGAGCACTCCGTTAAAAATGCATAAACAATGAAATAAACAAGACAAATATAACAATGCACTCAAGAGATACTTCATTATCAAAATAACAATTACCTATGTTGTTCCTACCATTGGTAAATTAAGATAACAATTCAATATCAAGACATACCCTATTAATACTACAAGGTGAGCTCGATCTATTACCTACTTATTTCATTGAAAATTCTCTTTCCTGCAGGCCATCAAATGGGTAAGCAACCTAGGACATCCATAGCCATTGGCCCCAAGGCTCCCATGCTCTTGGAAAAGTCCGTTCTACCATCAAGGGGTATGACTAATAATCCGCTAACATAATATGCTCATTGGCTATTGGTATGACTAATAGTCCAACACAATATGCTCATTGGCTATTGTCAATCTCGAGCATGGCTAACCTTACTCCATTTGTTGTCGTAAAAGTTAGCACCTATACCTGACTTAGCACTATAACTGAATAGGGGATCCTAATTCGGAATAAGTATTTTCCAAATGCAGCCACCTCTATGATTCAATACCCATTGTGATGTTATATTATATGAGGGGTTCAATCCATTTATTCTCAAGTTGTTATGTCTATACCCTGTTCTAAGTTGTTATGTCTATACCAGTGTCCTAAATGTTTAGTATGTAACATGCATGATTCTGTATATCTTGAACTATAAACTTATCGTGGTAAATCGTAGAATCATAAGATACAGAACTACTCTGTTTAATCGATAAGACATCCCCTGCAACTCATATTTACATTATATTTTTGGTCCTGTAACTGAGTAGATATTTTAAAATGGTTGACTCCCGAGGAAGACAGCTGTGGTTAAAAATTTATTCTAATATAATGCTATAAAGCGAAATAAGTAAAATCTAAACTCAACGTATACATATTCAGAATGCGCCAACTTAGAATGCTCAAGTACAATAACAGACCTTCTATTAAACCTGGTAAAAATGGCTACAAATATGCAAAGCCACCCTCCTTCATATGGCTTTGGCTAAGAATAAAGACAAAATGCTTTGTCAAAAAGTTTTTAAAGATGATTTTCTGGTTGATCTGAACAAGGTGTTAATGAACATAGACAAACAACTGACAATTCCTCATCTAAAGGATTGATTATATGGTAACTACCATATCGGTCATTAAAGATATTATTATGCAACAATCTGAAAGCGGAAGATTTAATCGAAGAAGGAGCAGGTACTTTTGATAAAAAAATTTAAGCTTAAGTTGTAGGATATCCCTTTTATTTGCAAATCACGTAATAACCCCTCTTTTCTTCTCTCTTTACGTCCATGACTTTGGTTGGATATGTAATAAGAAATCTATTTTATTTTTATATTTTTGTTTTTTAAAGATTTGTATATTTATTATTTTATTTTATTTTCAAAAATTTTGAAATTTTCGTTTTAGCATAAGAATGCATGGTATTGTAAAACCTTAAATCTTAATATAAAACATTACTCTGACTTCCACTTTTTATTGACTAAAAGTACTCTTAACTAATAAATAACTTTAGAGAATATTTTAAAAAATAAGACACTAACTTAAAATCTGAAAAAAAAAATTAATAACATTACAAAATGATGCATGCAACGTCTATTATAAATTCTCCAAACTAAAATTTATATTTTAGTTTGTTAATGTCGAGTAACACTATGCTGTCAACTAAAGTTTGTACTTCAGTTTGTTAATTGCATGTAACACTTACTTACCTTTGATTGGTGATGATGGCATGCTAAACTTTATGCAAAGCCTATAAATAATTTTATAGTTTTCATTTCATACATTCACACAATTTTTCCATGGCTGGAATCTCCGTACAGTTTCGCAATTTGACCTCTTTTGTTCTATATTTCACCATTATAGCAGCATTAGCTTACTCTGATCAGCCCAATTTAGTCACTGTGGACAGCCAATTTATGAGAGCTTCAAGAAAAAATTATGATCATTACGATACTGCTTCAAGTAAACTCTTTGATGTGTTAGATTATGGTGCAGTGGGAGATGGACAGCATGATGATTCTCAGGTAGATTGTGTCATCAAAGTTTGACAATTATCATCATATTCTTAGAATTCTAGTATATTCTAAAGATTGTACTGATATGTTGTAGGCATTTGGAGAGGCATGGGAGGCAGCTTGTAAGACATCGTCTGCAATTTTATATGTGCCCGATAAAACATTCCTGGTCAACAATTTAGCTTTCGAGGGACCGTGTGAACCTGGCCTTATTTTTCAGGTTAGTATTGGACCTGTATAATGATTTCATTTAGAATGCACTTATATGTTGAAAATATGGAATTTTAAAGGTTATCATAATATTCTCAACAGTTATTATGAATTGAAATTTGATTGTATGGAATTATTTATTCATATTTCAAATCAGACTTTACAATCTATCAATATTTGTGTACTGTTCTTGTTGATTAATGCTCATTGTTGATTAATGCTCCTCGTATATGCAATTCATTCCAAAAAAAAAAATCATAATTTGCTTGAATATGTATATGAGGCTATGTTACCAGAAACATAGATATGTTACAAGTGTTTTCTAATTATCTAAAATAATGGAACAACATAAGACCTAATTCTTATTATTTACTCCCTCATTTTCAAATTATCCAGGTGTCATAATTCTTGTAATTTTGTGTTTAAATCTACTAGAGGATAACAATATAAATCAGTTGATATTATTTTCATTTATGTTAAGGTCTCAATTTTTGAGTTACAGGTAGATGGAATGATAATTGATATTCTTTGTCTTGTAGGTAGATGGAATGATAATTGCTCCTGAAGATCCAGAGACTTGGGAAAACAAAAACGTGTGGTTGCTATTTGACCATCTTAATCAATTTACTCTTAGGGGGAATGGTGTCATTGATGGTCGCGGAAGGAAATGGTGGGATAACTATTCGAAACAGGTAAATACCATTGAATTTTTTTGAAAATAATAAATAAAAACTAAACTTCAAACATTAGCCTAGAATAGATTTCTCAGTTTGGTTTAAAAAAATTCCTGATCTGATTTTTGGGTGTTGTGGTTCACATTGTCCTTGTCTCTGCAGAATGTTTTTGATGATCGGCCAACGGTATGTTAATGCTTATTGGGTATATCTTCCTATCTTCTTTTGTGTTCTCTTTTACTCTATGTTATGATTTTTTTAACAATCTAAACTTTAATTCAACTTGTTTGTAGGTAATTCAATTTAATGGTTGCACTGAAGTAGTAATAAAAGGATTGCACATATCAAACAGTCCTAGATTCCATTTCTCTTTGTCCGAGTGTAGAAAGGTTGAAATCATGGGTGTTGAAATAACGGCACCTGAAGATAGTCCCAACACTGATGGAATTGATATATCTAACTCCAGATATATTGTGATACATGACTGTTTAATTGGAACAGGTATTTTATTCATATCATTCATTTGTTAGATCCATTCGAACAAATAAAAAAAATAAAAAATATATATATTATGAACTTTAATGGTGCAGGAGATGATTGCATTGCAATGGGAAATGGGGCTTCGTATATCGTAATAGAAGATATTGAATGCGGTCCTGGCCATGGAATAAGGTAAAAGAAATAAGTTTAAGATATTTTTCTTATTTAAATTTTAAATTAAATGATATTTAAATTATTTATAGTAATTTTAGGAGTAATTTATATTTTAATTGTGTTGAACTATTTTATATTTAGAAATTAGATAATAATTAATAAAGATTTAAAATAAATAATCAAAATAATTATTCACAATAAATATCTATTAGAAATTAAAAAATATTAAAATATTAACAATATTATTTTTATAATCTTTTTTTTTTTTAAATTATTCAGACATGAGAAAATGAAAATTTAAAATTTAAAATAGTTTAATTTTAAGTGTCTTATTTATTATATTTTGGTAATAAATTTAGATTTAGATTTCTTATCTAGATTCATTTAAAAAAATAAAACTTTCTAATTATATGTCTAATAGTTTTATATATTACTATTTATATTTTAAATTATATGTTATTCAAATAATTGATATCACTAAGATATTTTAATATTAAATTTATTATTAAATATTTTATTTTAAGAAAAAACGTAAATTTATTGTAATCTAAGTCATACAAACAAACGAAATTTTTAATTAGAACTAGATTAACAATACTTATCTATTACACTATTTTCTTCTATAAGATTTTTTGAAGTTTTGTTTTGTTTGCAAATGATTATAACTTATCTTAAAACACAACTTCGTCTCCAGCATTGGAAGCCTGGGGAAAGATGAGTCAGAATCAGAGGTCCACAATATACATGTGGATGGAGCCATATTTAGAGAAACAAAGAATGGATTAAGAATCAAAACATGGCAGGTAATATATACTACAACAAAATTGATATTAAAGGATTAAATTTTGCATTCCTATGTACATCTTTACTAGTGAAGATGATGGTAAGTAAGTAAAAGAAACTAATTTGACATTCATTATCTAACAATATGACAAACAGGGAGGTTCAGGCATGGCAAGGGATATAACCTTTATGAATGTCCAAATGGTAAACACAGAGAATCCAATAATAATCGACCAATATTATTGTGATTCCCCTAATCCATGCACAAATCAGGTAGATATAAACCCTCATTTAACTGTTCAAAGAAATTCATACATTTTTCACAAAGTATTATGTTACACAGTTTATCATTTCATTTTCTTTTGATAGAGCTCAGCTGTGCAAGTGAGTAATGTTACATACAAGAGCATCAATGGAACATCAGCATCACAAGCAGCAATTAAACTTGAGTGTAGCCACAACAAACCATGCACAGGCATAACTTTGAGTGATGTATCTTTGACACTACACTTTGGGGATGAAGCTACATATGATTGCCAAAATGTACAAGGACAAATCATTGGGACTGTAATCCCTTCAGGTTGTTTCCCTTCTATTTAAATATCACACAATTTTATTGTCAAATAATTAAAGATAGTTTTACACTTCATACAACTCAATTCATTCATTTCTATATCCTGATTTTCTTCCACATGCCTGTGTATGTATTTGGTGAAGATTTTAGGTTTTTCATCTATATATTTTAGGAAGATTTTAAATTATTATAATCATGCAAGGCTTCTGATGTATTTCAGTAGAGGTTGTAAGTATGGGTCTCATAGATTTTTAATGATAGACAAGCATAAAATTTTCAATAAATTGGTAGTATTGTGAATTTATTTTTCTAGCAATAAAGAATATTAAATTTTTAATTATGATTATATTTTAAAAATAATTGATATTAAATTTTTAAAATATAGATGAATAATATGTGATAGAAATTTTTTAAAATGTGTACAAATTTTCATGATACAAATTAGAATCACTAAGATAATCTAGTTTAGAGGAGACAAATTTCTAGGTACTATAATAGAAGTAATCCAAGCAAAGTAATAAGATTTACTAAATTGGTGGAAAGAGCTTTGGGTTAGCTTTTACATCAATAGACTTGAAATCATATTAGGAACATGCACCATAGCCATCAACCAAAAGTTGCTTAGAACAAGAATAAATAAGTATCAAGATGGTGTTTACATTGCAAGGGAAACTATGATTTTTGATAGTTTGGCTTGTTGCACTCTACTAGAAGTTTGTAGTTTATCAATAGTTCTTGGCTCCTCTTGTGTCAATTTACACCCTTAACACAGGAAAATCTTTATTCCTCCTTGTTTATTGAGGTTTTTTTTGGTCTATCATTTATATGGCCTCAAATAACTTCAACCCAACAATCAATAATGGTGTTGATGATTTGGTGTCTCTACAAAATGGCTCATTTTGAACGAGTGTCCTTCAAAAAAATAAAATTGAAGGCATTTTTTGTATTTGGTGATTGCTTTTGATCGGAGCTATAAAGTCCTAGTCTGGATATGAACGTTATGTGAGCCTTGTGGGGATTTGAACCTTGGTTGCACATTAACAATGCAACCACTTAACCATCACACTATATGATGAACCGAAATATATAGGACATTGCTAATGAAGATTATGAAAATGACTTAGATTTTTGAAGATGAACAATATTGGCTATTTGTTCTCTCTATTTGATGGTTGAATGAGTTGGATGAGTAAGAGTTAACCAATATTTTTTTCTATACCACTGAATTGGAATATATGGCTACTAGATATTGCCTATAAGGATGCATTATGGTTATAATATTATTAGTTTAAAATGGCACCTTTTCTTATTGAATTTCATGTACCATTATAATAATAAGAATGTCTAATTTCAGTATCATTTTATGTATGGGGGAAGGCATAAAATGGTGAGGTCATTTTATGCTTTTAATTTATGTCATTGTAATGCAAATGTCAAGTAGCAGAATATTAAGATCATTTTATGCTTTTAATTTATGTTATTGTAATGCAAATGTCAAGTAGCAGAATATTAAGATTATAGGTGTCATTTAGCTTGAAATCCTAAAATAATATTGTAATTATAGACCATAAATAATTTATGTACTCCAAAGGACATGGTAAGGATGAAAGTGAATGTTCTTATATATTAATTTAGTACTTGGAGGTGTTTTATTTTTCTCATGACATGGCTTCAAATCCATTTATTGTTTTCTCTCAACTCTCCTATAAATCATATGCATCTTAATGGGCAATCCAAAGTTGCTAATGTTGCATTATTATAAAGTCAAATTCACATACTCTTTAGAGAATTGCCACATTATTGAAGAAGTTTGAGCTTGGCAGCAAGTTCTCATTAGTTACAAACTTTTCTATGGTGCTCTTGTACAAAATGCAAACATGAGCACAAGGTCTATGACTACACAAATAGAGAGGGAAGGTGAAGAGGGAGGAAAGTACAATTCAAAAAGGATTTTGCACGAAGTGCAATCATTGTAAGAGGCTACAAAAGTCTATTTAAAGGAAAAAAAAAAAGAATAGAAACTTATAACTTCTTTTTTTGGCAAATTATCCCTACACATGGATTTATGATGAAGGGTGCTCCCCTTAATACCACAAACACATAACAGAAATAGAGAAACAACAACAATATGCAAGAACAGAAAATTGGCTTCTTATTATCTCCACAAATGTGGAATTACAAACTTTCAGAATTACAATATGCAAAGCCACATGGGCATTCCCTTACAATATTCTGTAGGACAAAGCCTCGAGCTATTACCCAGATCTACTACCCAGAACTATTCTGAACTGCCTAAGACAATAATACAGCCTTCCTTATATAGGCAACTATCCACCGCCTGGGAAGGTTCCAGAATTTTAGCCAATAAGGCCGACCAAACTTAGAATTATTTTATTTTACATTTTATTACATCATAGTCGGCTCAAGATAACCTTTGAAACCCGAACAGAAATTTTGAAGAAAATTATTTTTCGCCATTTCAGGTGGCCCGACTTCCGAAGACCATAAGTCATCACCAGTTGACCCGCTCGGCTATTATAACCCCATTTCGGAAACGCCACGAAGTGCTCTACAAGCTTGACCAGCGCAAGCGCCCATCACCCAAATTTTCGACCTCATCCGGGGCCTCTAAAGCCTTCAAAACTGAGTTCAAAGTTTCTGTACCCTGCTGCCAATACCGAAAATCTTCAATATCTTCCAATATACACTTGATCTGGCAATGAAACTTTACTGGCAGACTTATATGACCAAAATGAACCTCTAAGAAAGAAATCAGATCATTCTGAGCACATACGAAAATTACCAAAAATAGTAACTTTCCATAAATAGCAGCTCTGCACAAAATAACCTTTAGTGAATATAAAAACAGAAATATTTTTTTGGGTGATGCAAGATTGCTCTTACACCCAGGATGCTCCTGCATCAATTTAGATGGATGTGAAGCATAACACTGACTATGATGTAATCAAGGTGACTCATTTACAAAATGATTCATTGGTAATCTATAAAAACTGGAGAAATGGGAAGGGTGCCAATAGATTGGGAAAAGAACTTTGATAGCAATCCAACCTAATCAAAATCTTAACATTATGATGTTAAAAAGAATGTAAAATGCTTAAACAAAGTTTCTATAAGTCATTTATTTTCCACTAGTATATTATAATCTTTTTGTTAATAAAAAAATCTAGTGATGAGTCCTATAGAAGTCAACTAGATCTAAATTTTCAATTCTTAAAAATAGATCCATAAAATACAATTAATTCTTACAAACATATTTTTTCCGAAGTAAAATTTTCTGTTTATAATTTTTAATATAATACTAAAGATAATAAAAAGAAAATTATTACACTTTCATTAGAATTTAAATTCTTACAAGATACAATAGTATATAAAATAATACTAGGACTAATAGATGTAACATAAAAGTCTCTACTTAATAAATCACCTCAATATTCCTCTTCATATATTGAGGTACAGATAACTCTGCAACTACATTCAAAACGTTGCAAAGCCCAAAGAAGCTTTTAATCTGTTTGTTCTTAATTAAATATATAATACAGAAAAGAGATTGTTTCCCAGCATTTCAAGAACTTTTTCAGTTTTGCCATTAATCCAAGGCCCTTTCGTTGTCTCCAACTCATCCATTCACAATTCCAACCAGAGTTTGTAATGTAGAAATCAACATAATAGAAGGTTGGAGAAATAAATAAATATCATTGTAGAAAATTAATCTTAGTTTTTGAGGCAGCTTGGAGGGAAGATGACTCCTCTTGTTATTCCGTGTGCATTTTCACAAAAAGATGAAGCTTGACCTCCAGAACTCAGCTTCAAAGATATATCTTTCATCAATATACCTCCACAAGCTATGGTGTCACTACATGCAAATTTCACTGCTACTTGTGATGCTGATGTGCCAGTGATATTTATGAATGTTACCCCATTTATTTGAACAGCAGAGGTCTGCAAATATAATATAATCATGGATTCAGAGTATTCAGAATTAACTCAGTAGACCAAAAAAAAGTGGTTTTTTGAGTTACCTGGTTTCGACAAAGATTGGGTGTATCTGCACAGTAGTATTGATCAATTATAATTGGGTTGTTTACATTTATCATCTCAACATTCTTGAATTGTATGTCCTTTACCATCCCTGAACCACCCTGTTATAAACCCATATTCACACAGTCACCATTAACAGTGGAACAATATGTTTTACTGCATTTCAAAATGGTTAAATTTGATGGATAAAATTTTGATAAAATGTCCAAATTTCTCATTTCTATTATTGCAGATACAAAAATTGTGATACAAATTTTAGCTCTGAACCAGAGTACCTGCCATGTTTTGATTCTTACTCCATTTTGGGTTCCTGTCATCCTGGCACCATCTATGTGAATAGTGGATACCATGGCTGCTGAGTTAAATTTTCCCAGGCTCCCAATGCTAAAGATAGACATAAGGTAGGGCATGACATTTGCAAACAGAAAAGAACATAAATAAATAGATTTGGTGAACAATCAAAGAAGAGCGGAAGCAATGTACCACACCTTATTCCATGACCTGGACCGCATGTGAGATTCTTGATCAAAATATGCGAGGACCCATTGCCAAGAGCTATGCAATCATCACCTGCAACCATTTTCATTAAAGATTCAATGACAAAAAAATGAAGATTTTGAATCAGTTTGGGAATCATCACCTGTATCCATTTTCATTAAAGATTTAATAACAAAAAAAACTTATGGATTTCAAATCTGTTTATCAAAGATAGTTTCCCACATCATAACAGACTGAGATCAAGTTCAATTAAATTCAATCTAAACCTTCTAATCTCTTATAAAATAACTAAACAACATCTTATGAATGAAAGATTCAAAACATTCAAGAATCGAGGCTAGTTAAGTTCGAGGTTCTCACATCATTTCAGATAAAATCAGTTTATTAAAGATAAAGCTAGTTATGTTCAAGGTTGTCACATCATTTTAGATGAAATCAAGATCAAATATTAAATAAGTTTAGATGAATGAATACCCAACCATTGACTATCAGAGAAAGAAATTTCAATCTAAAACTTCCACTCCCATACAAAATAACTAAACAATTCGATCAATTCACATAAAACCGTCTTAAAAAATCAAATATTCAAAATACCCAAGAATGGAATCATACAATCATATTCTTATTCGAACCTGCAAAGACTTAATTCTATATATACCTGTGCTAACAACGCAGTCTCGTACATCAAAGTGCTTAGAAGTTCCGATATCAATCCCATCGGTATTGGGACTGTATTCCGGTGAGAAAATTTTAAGAGCCCGGATTTTCACAGCTTCACAATCATTGAAAGTTAAATGGAAATTCGGGCTATTTGTTATTGCCAATCCCTTCACAGTTACCCTGCTGCAATTACCAAAATGGACGGCCTATGCAGAAGCATAAATATGCTCAAAATTCTTTCAAGTTTTCCTTTAAACTTAAATAAATAATAGCAAAGCAGAGAAGAAGAAATGGGATAATTACCACTGGTCTCCGAGAATATTTACAAGAAACCTGCAGAAAAAATAAACAAACATGAGAATTCCCAAATACCCAATTGTCTTCCCCAAATACCCAAATGCATTACAATTAGGAAAATAAGAATTGGCCAATACATACAATATCTCTATCTATTTCCTGCCAGCAACCCTCCCACCAAGCACTTCCATCTGCATTAATGGTGCCAAAACCATTTATCTGAAAGTGTTGAAGCTGCTGAAATGTCAACCATTTATCTGTTCTGTTCCATTTTGCTGGATTTTTAGGGGCAGCTATAGTTCCTTCCACCTGCAAATGCAATTTCCAAATAATCTTACTTGATAAACAATATAATCCTAATCATTAATCTTACTTGATCAACAATATAATCCTAATCAATAATCTTACTTGATAAACAATATAACCCATCTATAGAATCACTAACTGCAATTTCTTTATACCTGAAAAGTGAAGCCAGGTGAACATGGTCCCTGGAAAACTAAATTATTAACCACAAATATCTTTGTTCCAGGCACCAGCAAAACTGCCTTTGGCGCCACACAGGCTGCGTTCCATGCCCTTTCAAATGCCTACCAAACCCAAACTCCAATAAAAAAGGAAAGTTTTGAAACTAATTAAACTGCTATGAAAGCCCAAAGAGGAAATATAGGCAACTGTTTCCCGATGCATAAAAGTAGTTAGGAAGTTATACTGATAAGGAAAATTAGAAGATTCTCTAAAACTGATAAAGAGATTTTTTTAATAGTCCACTACAATAATATTATATAGGTCTATTTCATTTTGTTTGTAGGAGACATCTAACTATATTAGAGAAGAGATTAATTATATTACAGATTTGCAGAACGCATCTAACTGTATTACAAATCAGACTAACTTAATAATCTATATTGTATTGGTAATGTATAGTGTAATGACAGAGAGAACCTGTGTATTATCATAAATGCCATCACCCACTGCACCATATTTTTCTACATTAAAGACAGTTACAGCACCAGCATGAGATAATGCTCTGGATCTCCCATCAGTTATAAGAAATCGTCTGTCAGAACTGATTGAATGAATTTGATGAGAGTAAAATTCATCTGCTGCAATGCAAATGACGATGAAATGCAGAACCAGAAACACCAAACTGCGGTTATAAACCATTTGAACTATGGATCTTATTTCAACTGAAAAAATTTGATCTTTCTTTTAACTTTGAAAAAGTAAGCTGCCTGTTTTCTTGTCACTGCCAGACTTTGTTGCCCTTTTATCTCTCTTATCCCCTAGAATCTTAAGGTGCCATTAACGTGGGTGTTAAAGGTTCTGTTGTAACTATAATATTCTGAATTCACTGGCTTTTAAAAAACGCTAATTTAGGAAAATATTTCGTTAATCATTTTTTAAAAATTTAAGATTTTCCAACCAGGAATCTCTGGTAAAAACCTCAAACCTTGGTATAATTTTTAAGCATATAATACCATGCTAACATGCTTGCGGAGGGACGGTAAGGTAAAAGTGATGTATTTGGTTAATATTATTTATTTTTCTGAGGTCTTTTATCTATATTTTTAAATCATTTAGTTATATTGTTTTAGGTTGGTTTTTTTCAAATGATAGCTAAGAATAAGGAATATTTATATCATCAACAACTTTGCCAAAAGATAAGGACATATGGACATTATTAAACTTTGAAACTAGAAGATTGATGATTATAATAGAAATAATGTATATAGACTATGAAGTAAATAAGAGAATTAAATACGGATTAGAAGAGGGACAAATTCCAAAGAGCCACACAACATGAGAATCTGTCTAATAAGCAAAGCTAAGTTCCAATTAACATCATCTAAGTGTTGCTCATTCAGCATTGTCACAACTATCTAAAAATCAGATTCTCAAATGATCATTTTTCAGCCACAAATACAACATCACTCCACAAAATACAAAATGGTGAGAGACTCCATGCAATTGTTTATATGAAGACTCTTATAAATAGAAAACATGACCAAGATTCTCCTAAGAAGAGCCATTGGTGTTTATTTTTTAAACACCTTGAGGAAGAGGAATCCACTAACCCTCCTAATTTATCTTCCACAAAGAAAATATATGCATCTATTCATCATGACCTTACTACCACTTCTCACTCCAAGAGAAGGATTGCCTGTAAGGAAACTCAGGTGCGGAAACAGCTTCCTACACTAATCTCTAAAGGAAAGTATTGTGCAAATTCTTTTAAATCCTTACAATTTCAGATTCGTTAACTACTTTAACAATGATATTGCAGCCATATATCATGCATACAAAAAATAGAGAATGACACAATGATTTACCCTGGGGAAAATCTTTCGGTAAAAACCCCAACACTTGAAAACCTGCACAATGTATTAATCAAAACTATTACAGTTTGCAATACACTTGCAATGCAAGTTTTTTCAGAAGATTTCCAACTTTTGAAGACAAATCGCGGTAGCATAAAAACATTCCAACAATACACTAACTTCTCCTCACTTCGCAACCCTAAAAAATGCTTATATCATGCACTTCCCTTTTTAGGGCAACTTCCAAAGATAGTTGTATTAGGGTTTTACCATTCTCCAAGAAAATAGGAACCCGAACCCCACGATTGGGGAAGAGTATACAGTACTCAACTTTATCAGTTGTCACATGTCTTGCATGTCTTCACCCGTCATTGAATCTTCCAGATAGCTCTTACGTGTCATAGGAATCTATCATAACTGTTTCAGCCATGATCTCCTTACACACAATTCAAGATGCTGACACATCAAGTGGAGTGACACATCAACATGCCAACTAGACATGTACACTCACACTTAATTATATTATTTGCAAGAAATACATTTTACAAAACAAATAATAAGAATAGGAATTATCCAAGGTTGAGACACCTTATTCCTAACATTGCCTCCATCAAGAGAAAAAATGAATTGAAAATACCAACATCTTCGGGATCTACACCTCCAACAAAGTCACACCTTGCCAAGATAATCTCATGAAGAGAGTGTATAGTTTTCCACCACAAGTGTTGAACGACCATTCTAGCATCATAAAAAAATTTCGATTCCTCTCCAACCAAATATGCCAGATAATAAAAGAGGGTCTAAGAACCCACACAACTTGAAGAAAAGAAGTCTTCACTAGAGGCTTACCCCAACTACGTCAAAATGTTTCCAAAGAGGGAACATGTCAACAAGCTTGAGTTCAAAATCTCCACCAAAAGTGCTAAATCTTCTTTAAAAAAGAGCATTGAAAGAAAAGATGAGACAAAATCTTCTCACTACTATGACAAAAAACACGCATAGAGGGGCCAAGGAAGTCCTACTTACATAAATTATCCCTAGTAAGACAATAATTTTGAACCACCACCCACATGAAAAAGTTGCATTTGGGCCAAGAAAATTTGTTCCACACCTATTTCCACCAAGGCACCTTTATAGCTCCAAAAAGTTCTCTATCAAGCTCCAAGTATCCCACAAAAACAAAGTACTTACCAAATAAATCTCTACCCCAGGCCAGAATGTCTTGCCCTACCAAGGAGTTACACTCATGAGAAGCAAGAATCTAATCCAATGATTTGTGGGTTAAAGGAGTTTTGCAAATCTGACTGGTCAGGCTCTACACTAAACAATCTCCCACTTGAAGACTAATCTTGTAGCAACACTGCTGCACATAAATTTCCCACTAGATTGACATAACTGGGCTTGATTGTTTCTCATTTTCACTATGACCAAGCTTGAAGACCAATAGAAACTAAGAAGGAAGTCAACTTCTATCATGTTACTTCCTTGGTCAACATATCTACAGGATTCTTGCTAGCATTTATCTTCTTCAGCTTCAAATGTCCATCCTTTAAAATTGAGCATATGAAACAATACTGAAGCTAGATGTGTTGGTCTTAGAGTGAAGGGTTGAGTTCTTTTCAAGATGAATCACACTCTAACTATCATTGTACAATATTTTATCTCTCCATAAACCTTTGTAACCAAATCATCTCCTTACTAGCCTATGTAGAAGCAACATAATATGCTTTTGTGGTTGAAAGTGCAACAAACTTTTTCAATCTATAAATCCAATTGACCGTTGTGCGACCTATAGTAAAAGCATACCCTTTAGTGTTCCTCCTTCTATTTATATCTCCTACTACTCTAAATCAACATAGCCTTTTAAAGTGGAATGAGAGCCTCCAAAACATAAAGACCGAGTTTTTGTACCTCTCAAATACCTGAGAATCTACTTTACTGCATTCCAATGCTCTTTTTTAGGATTGTTCATATACCTACTCACAACTTCCACTACATGTGCAATATATGGCCTTGTACACACCATGGCACACATCAAGTTTCCAATTGTGGAAGATTATGGAGCCTTAGATATGTATTGTTGGAAAGTGAGTAGTGCATGAAGGTGTATATGATGTCATTGCTGGAAACGCATACCTCTATGATGGTCACCTAAAGTGGAAATATTTTTTTGAGAATTAGTTAAGTGAAAAATGTCTAAGTACAAAGATAGTTTCCAGAATACATCCATACTATTTTGGTCAGCGAGCATGCAATGCTTATCTTTATGGTCTTTGGGCATAAAGTTATGTCCTATGGGATATAATAAATCATTTTTTGTGATCACGTGTGTTTTGGCTTCGTTTGGACAGAGTTACATGCTTCTAAAGTTGTGTGAGCACAATATGCAGTACACACAGGGCACCTGAGTAGACACAATGATTGGGATAATAACATATTTTATTTTGTGATGTGATTTATGATTTATGATAGGTCCTCACCTATCTTAGCATATGTATGGTCACATGATATTCTTTTGTTGTGAATGAAGTGTAAAGACATGTTTTGTGAAGAATTAGTGAACTAACAAGGAAATTAAGTTGATCGGGTATATATATATATATATATATATATATATATATATATGAAGGTTTTGAGTTGTGAAACATATAAGGTGATAGAAGGAGAGCTTTTGATGACTAAGTAAAGTGGAGATTCTCCGATTATTGTTGTGAGCTTCAACTTGAACTACTTTGGCATAGCAAATGTTGTCACAATTCATTTTTGTTGTTGCAAGATACTTTTTGTAATACTGGATAGTGAGTCATTTGTATGAGCAGTGAGCTCCATTTTGTATTCACCCCTAAGAGGGTTATAGACTCCTAATACGGTCTAACTTCTAACAAGGACATGTACTAATGTAATATTTACTCCTAACAGGGCAAGGTCTCCTAAAAGGGACACAATACTTTTAGCGCATCATTTGTGGGTACCATCCCCATTGGGGTTTTCCCTTGGCTAGGGTTTCCTCGAGAACAAATCATGGTGTTATGATTTATTTACTTTCTGTGTATGTTCTTCTTATTTCATTTATTGTATGGTTAAGTTTGAATTGGTTTAGAAAGTATAAAAGTGATGCAATATTGATTCACCCCCCCTCTCAGTATTTCTTCATCCTAACAATTGGTATCAAAGCTTGTGGCCCTGGAAGAAAAATCCTAACAGCTTAAGGGAGATCCTAATGGATTCAAGTAGTTTGGAAGAAAATTTTGAGGTAGCACTTGAAGACTTGGATAAGGATAATGCTAAAAAATCTGAATTAAAATATAAGCTAAAGAAGGTTGAAGACTATATCAAGAAGCTAAAAGAGAAGATTGACATTTCAAGGAACAAAAGGAAAGAACTTGTTGAGAAAATGAGGGAACCTGAGAATGATTCATCTGATTTGATCGAAGAACTTAAGAAGGAAAAGTAAGCACTAAATCATGAATGTGAGATCACCACTTGGAAAATGACTAAAGAAATTCAACGAGAAATGAGAAAAGAGAAAACTTGAAGAAGCCTTGAAGAGTGTAAATGTGCAGATGAGAAGAATGCAGCTAGAAATCAATGATGTCAAAACCAAGTATGAATAATTGGAGAAATACAATATCATCATTAAGGGAGAACTTGTTGAAGAAAATAATCACTTTGAGAAACTTCATGCGAGAAGCAACAATATTTATGAACAACTTGAAAAACAAAAACCTAAAGGTGACAAGACAGGATTTGGTTTCAATGAAGATGAATGTTCCAAATCTCAAGGGGAGAAATCTAAAGGTGGGATAGATGAGACACCTAATCAACAAGAAGAACCTAATCAATATGAGCAACCTAGAGATTAGATCAAACCTTTCAGAGGAAGATGCTTTGGATGTAATAAATTTGGTCACATGAAGAAGGATTGTAGAGGTAAGAGTGTTCCTAAACCTTTTTTTGGTTATTGCTTTAATTATTGGGCATATGGGCATAGAAAAAGAGAATGTGGAAAACCAAATGAAATATGGAAGAGTCAAGATTATGTTAGACAACCTACTACATCCAATAAGATCATTTGTCACAAATACAATAATTTTGGGCACATTGCAAGGAGCAGTAAGTTACAAGTTAATCACAATAGGTCACAACCCATGAGACCACCTGTTATTTGTTTTAAGTGCAAAAATGAGGGACACATAGCCAAGTACTACAGATATAATATTTGGTAACAGAAGACCACCTATAGTAATAAAGTAGAATATTGGTGATGTTGGAAAAAGAATGGAAGAGTACATAAGTGAGTTCAATATGAATTTTTTCAGGGAAGCAAATTCAGTGATAAGGTGTGGAAGGAAAAGAACCAGAGTGAGTATAATGGTCAAGAAGAGTCCGTAGATGCTACTGGATCTTTGCATGATCCTAATTTTTCTATCTCAGCCTAAATGGCCAAGTATGGCCTTAGGGGGAGTTGTGGAGGAATTCAACAGTCAATTATTTAGCCCCCGATATGAAGATTGAGAGTATGAAAAGTAGTGTACAGTTGCATGGTTGTGTATTGATGATATATCTAAACTCGTAAGGTCTGAAAGTTATTCTAGATTGATTTCATGTTTTTGTATGGGTGACTGGTTTTAAACATCTTTTTGGATGTACTTCCTGAAGGTGTTAGAAATTATTTTCAAATCTATTTAAGGGCATACTTAGTCATTTTGATCACCATTCAAGCATTGTCGAGCAGCGTTCTAAGTGTTCTGAAGTAGATAGGTTGAGTTCTGAGATCATGTGTTGCATAAACCCTACTTTTTCTATCAAGGTATTTAATCTATTTGTAAGCTTACTTATCAATATTTACAATTTGAAGTCATGGATAAACCTCAAGTTTTTGATATAAAATAAAGGAATAGATATAAACTCAAGAAACATCCATTTAAGTCGATGGAAGATGACCCAAAGGGTGCATTTTCGCAAACCCCTCACGGAGTTATTCATGTTGAAGATAATAGGGAATATATACATTTAAAGTATTAGTCAATTGGAAACATGGAGATACATAGTGAGTTCATAAGCATGTTGGGTGAGGATGGAAGACTTAATCATTCATTCACAAGGTTGGAAAACCTAAATATTTTGGAGATATTGAGTTATATGAGTATGATGAGCCTAAATGGATAAAAATTGTGCTCAGTAGGATTCATGATTAGTTATTTTGGATTGGTGACCAACCAATCAATATAACAAGAGACCTAATTCACCTAGTCACCAGTTTGGAGAACGCAGGAAAGATTCCTGCAGTTGCGAAGAACATGAAGAATGAGGTTGAGACCTTGAAAGGTTCAAAATGGGACAAGAGAGCCATGACCATTAATGATATTAAGAAGAATAATGTTAGGATAATCACAATGATTTTAAGATACAAGATGCACTATAGTAGCAGAGAAAACTCTATTTTAGTAGGAATAATATAGATGGCTTATAAGATGCTTGTTGAAAATTATCATTATAATGTTTGTGAGATCCTTAGATTGAAACTATTAGAGAATCTGAGAAGGATAAAGCATGACAGGTCAAATGCTTTCAAGTTTGGTTCATTAATATTGCACCTATTTTTTCATATTATAGATAGATTTCTTGGCATTCTCATGCATGGAACCAAGATGAACATATTGTAGTATAGATTAATAGATACTATAGGATGCAAGAGAAGTGTCACATTGACAAGGAACTCTTCGGGTTATTCAAAGGTTTCTTGAGGGAGATGAAGAAAAGGGAAATAATCCCTAGATGGATAGTTGAAAAATATCAAGACAAGATTTGTTTGATGGTATAAATTGATTGTACATGTTAAGAGGCAGTTGAACCAAGAGTGTGATGGTGTCCTCTAATGGGTTACAATGTGAGATCTTAGATACTTATCCCTCACATAGAACACATCCTTGCATCTAAGAAAGATCCCAAAAAGGAAAGATGGGGACGTATGAAGAAAATTCCCTAAAGGTTAGGGAGGAACTATCTAGGGGAGAAAGGGAGAGGAAAGTAGAGAAATTCATTGATAAAGCTATACAAGGAGAAGGGGTACCTAAAGATCTAATGGAAAAACTAAAGAAAAAGGTCGGAGAGAAGTCCATTGGACAAGAAAGCTTAGATCATACACCCCTACAAACTAAAAAACATGTAGACATGTCTGATTCACCTCTAGAAGTAGTTGCGGTGCAACATCAAACCCCTAGCCCTCCTAGGAGAACATTGCAAAGGACTACAACACTAAAAATTGAGAAAAAGGAAGAAGAAACACCTGCGAGGACAACAAGGTCCTCTAGACCCAAGATGATATAAGCTCTTGACCTGATCCTAAAAGGAAGACCTTGGCTACTCCACCCAATGAATAATCTCCTGTGAAGAAGAAGAAAGAAGAGAAAGAAGAGGAGAAGAAAGACGAGGTCACTAAACATGTTCACATAGTGATAGCATAAGAGAATCTAGTAGAGAGATAACTATGGAAACCTAAATTGAAGATTTAAGGAAAGAGGATAATTGAGCAAGGGAAGCTGAATCAATTGCCTAGGTATTATGATAGGTATGATGATGAAGATAAAGTTAAAATTGAAGATATTGTGATAAACCATATGCTAGTTTTCAAAAATAATTTGATTGAACTAGAAGGTAGCATACCTAAAGATTTATTTAATAGATTAGAAGTAAGAAAGAAAATAGCACTAGAATAAGATTTAAAAAAATCAGGGAAAAAGCTATTGAAGACATGCTACCACTTGTTTCCTATGAAGAGAATGACAGAATTATGAAAGAGATAAAGCCCTTGTTGAGAACAAAAGCTAGACTTATCAAGAACGTGGAAAGGAGATATGAGGAAATTGAAGAATAAACTCACAAGGCCATTGACAAAGTGTTACTTGATCAAGTACCTGTGAAATCCAAGAATTCTAAGTGATCCAAGCCAAAAGATACTAGGATTGGTGAATCTTCTAGGGCCATAGAAGTAGAAGAAGAGGAATCCAAAGAAGATGATGGTTCTAATCAGTTTTTTAGTATAGTGCAGCAACCTGATTTCTTTTTTGTGAGTATCCCTATATCTTTGGATACAATGTAGGAGACTATGGATCCTTTTTAGGTCAGTTTTGTACCAGTTACTATAGTGGAGATAGAAAATCAAAAGGATAAGGTTCAAGGATTGGATTCTGACCTTGTCACTTGAAGAAGAGATAAGAGAGATAATGGTTGAAGGAAAGGAAGAAGAAGGAAAAGCTACGAAGGAGATAAATTTGGCTCCTAGTTCTGATTAGCCTGATGTTAAGGAAGAATTACTTGTTGATCCATTGTTGGCAAGTGATTTAGGGAAGATGTTGAAAGGTGATGAGGATCTATATATTCTTGATGAAGACCAGTTGATGATGTTGTCCATAATAAAATTCATTAAGGCTAAGGAGAGGTCAGAGAAGAAGACAAATAAAAAGGAAAATGTCTTGGACAAAGCCCGACATTTTCAACAAATTTTGTCCAATTCCTTTTATTTTTTAAGGAAATCACACTGCTGATAACCTGAACAAAGTCTTAGCAGAATTCAATAATCATTTTTCATCTTTAGAGAAGGTTGTAGCTCTGAAGGTTGAAAAGGGATTCATGGTGAAGAAGTTTGAAGAGGTATGCAAGTCAATAAAGTGGGAATTAGGTATATTACTATCTCTGGAATTACGACTTGCATTAAGCATGGGAAGAAGATATACTAGGTATGTGCAAAATGTGGTGGACATAATTCACAATAATGAGAAGACATTGGATAACTTGGAAAATCATTATGGGTCCTCCTCACAATCAGTTACTGAGTTGGATAAGGAAGTTTCCAAATTATTGGATAAATTAGCGTGCTACAAATAGAGAAGTGAAGAGTGTTGGGAAGATATGGTGAGTTGAGGAGTTTGATTACTCCTAAACTGTCAATTTTGGAGAAGCACCTTGAGGACATGGAGACAAAAAAGAAATCTTTTGATGGATCTATGCCTATAGTACTAAAGGATGCTAATATCTCATTGTTTTCTTTGAATATTTTAATTAATATTGGTCAGACCTTGAAGAAGACATGGGAAGCAGATGCAAAGGTTTTGGAAACCTCCTTCCAAGACATACTTTGCATGGTGTAAGTTTTGATGTGCAGTCCTAAAGTTTTGCCTTGTATATAGATACATTTTTGTATATACCTTTTCCATTGATGTCAAAGGGGGAGTAGTAGTTGTTAAAAATGTATAAGGGGTGTATAGACAATAGTTTGGCATTGGACACTTAGTCATTTTTCATTAAGTATTTATGTCAATACCAAAGGGGGAGATTGTTAGCAAGTGAGCAGTGCATGAAGGTGTATATGTTGTCATTGATGGGAAAATATACCTCCATGATGGTCTCCTAAAGTGGAACTAAGTTTTTGATAATCAATTAAGTGAAAAATGTCTAAGTACAGAGACAATTTCTAGAATACAATAATATTATTTTTTGTCAGTGAGCATGTGATGCTTATCTTTACGGTTTGCAAGCATAAAGATATGTCCTATGGGATATAATAAATCTTTTGTTGTGATTTATTTCATTTTTTATTTTTCTAGATAGAGTTACTGTAGTGGTGGATAAAATGTAGGAGATCTATCTTTACCTTTACTACATTCATGTATTGTTGTGTCTTTGTAAGGGGAATATAGGACCTATCCCTAATCCAAATTCCCAAAATAGAGATCCAAATTGATTAATCACAGCGAAGTGATCAATGCACAAATGAATCAAACAATGGAGAATATAAAGAGAGGAGGAAATCCTATAATTCCCTATAGAAACTATATGCTTGAAATCTTAAATGAATTGAAGACAAATACTAACCTCCAAATAGGGTAAATCTGGAAAATGCTGATTTCTGATGTCTATGCATAGTTTCAGGGAATTCTACAACCTGCTCCAGATTGGAAATGCTGAGACAGAGAAAACCTAGAAAACTTTTATCTTTTTGAGGTTAGGTCAACTTTGACCCAGATATTGGGGCACAATCTTACCCCTCACTGAAGGTCATCCCTGACCTGAAATAGCTCCAATGAAAATTCTATTCGCGGATCTCAGAAGTTCACCCAAAAGGGTATCCAAATCTGAACTTCAATTTGTTGTCCTGTACCTTTACCTACAAGAAAAATGGTTTTTTTGTTTGGATGGGGGGTTTTCCTTGGTCAAACCCCAGTTTGGAATCAACCTTGAAATGTAATTGAAATTGCAATATGTATAAACAAAGTAAATGGAACTATTCACCTTGCTTATGTTGAAATCCTTGTGGAGGATTCAAATCCTTGAATCCACAAGTATGGATGCTCCAAATGAATGTAGGAATGTATGTAGAATGTCTCAAATTAATGGTAGATCTTCAACACCAATCTTGAATGGATCTTAGCATAGGAAGAGGCTTGGATGAATGTGGATGGAGAAATCTTCAACAAGAGGGCTCCATAGAGATGGAATCCTTCAATGGCTAACAATGGATCTCCTTGATGAATACTTGAATGCTTGAATTCTTGAATGCTTGAATGCTTGAAGATGAATGAATGCTTTCTTTCTTTCCTTCTCCTTCTTTCTTGCTTGCACTTGAGAGCTAGATGTCTTGATCATGAAATTGCTTGATTGTGGATGTGAAAATGAGAGATGAAGGCTTCCTTTTATAGTGATCTAGGGCACAAACTTCTAGAGAAGGCCAACATTGGAGAATTAAATCCTAATTAACCTTAACCCCTAGAAATAGACCTAGATTAAATGCAATTTAAGAGTTTACCATTTTGAAACCCGAAACAGCTGACCTGGAAGCGAGAAAATAAAACTTTCCGAAGCCCAAAATCCCAAAACTCCCAGAACTTCAAATTTGGACTTGGGGTCAGGGTCGAGGTTGACTCTACCCTAGGTCAGATTTGAGGTCGACCTTGACCCATTAGGTCATCCTTGACCCAAAAAGTCAAAATCTTCAGTTTCTTAGATAAAGTTGTCATAAAGAGGCTAGAAATAAGGGGAGAGAAGCATAATAGGGGGAAATAGCCAGATCCATGCAAAGACCCAATAAAGGCACTTGACATGACCCTAGACCACTTACTTCAAGGGATAAACATTCTTATCATGGAAGTGCTTCCATTTTAAGAAGATACATTAAGCCCCCACTTTAGCAAGAGTATGGACTCGATGCAAACTCTTGGTAAAGGAGATCATAATGAAAAGATAGTCTTATTAAAATAAAAGGGACAAAGAAATCCTCAAGCCCCCAGGGACTCAAGTCTTTATCAACTCCAAGATCACAATAAGAGAGACATCTCTAGAAAAGAGAGAGAAGAGGGTGTGATTATCTCGCCCAATGAGAACTTATGTCCCATTGTGAACCACACAAGGAAACAATGCAACTGGAAAGATGGAATTGAACCACCTAGTGAATGTGGATACTCACTAGTCAACCCATCAAGGATTCACCCTAATGAATATTCTATTCCACAAGAGTAAACCCAAAAACAAAAGATATCCAATCTTACCTTTGACCTTAAGGGATCAAAATTTTGAAACTAGAGGGATCAAGAGATCCTAAATAAAAATCCATGCTTTTAGGATTAGTCACTAATCCATAAAGGGAGAAAAGTATCTTGAAAAATAATATATGTATATTGAAAAAGTGTGTGTGTGCAATACGTGACCAGAGTGTATGCCCCCACATTAAAGTCATTGCTAACATTTTAATAGGAGAAATGGCTTTAACAGAAACATAAACAACTCCACTGATTACGTTTACACTATGAGATGCCTCCAGATGAAGAAAAATCAAGGGAAATACCACATAAACATACAGAGAACACAAAAGGGATCTACTTGTCGTGGGGTCAATATGATCATAAGATAATATATATATGATATTATTGAAAATGAATTGACATCATTCCCCAAAGAAAGTAGAACTACAATCACAAAGGAGGAAAGATCACATAAGATTTATGAAGAAGAATCTTTTCAGACCATGACCTGGAGACCAAAAGGATTTAGTGCTACCAAAGTCTTGAATCCAAGAAGACTATACGAGGAGACATTTATGAACAATAGCACAAGTACAACATAACATGAAACAACATATAGAAGAATAAAGATACATATAGAAGAATTGTACAATAGGTTTGATTCCTTTATCACCTTATACCAACAAAGTAACAAGGGTCGTATAAAAATAATCTGACAACATTTAGCAAACACATCACAGGAGAAGCATAGTACAATAAGCAAACACACAACAAAGCTACCATAAAGGACAAGTCAATCAAGCGTGCCACCTACTTTCCCCATCTCAGTCTATATCATTTAGGGAAGGTGGGTAACTTGCAAGAGGAACTATATCCAACATAGTAGGAATGATAGCCAATTTCAAACAAGGATCCTCTTGAGAATCATCATGTTCGATACTAGGTGTAATTTTCAATTGTGATGAAAGCATATTAGGTAAATCAATAGTTTCATATTCATCATTAACATCATCAAGAGTATCTTCTTCATCTAGATTAATCAAAATAGGATCTAAGATGCAAATAGAATCACTAGAGTCTTACATTTTAACATCATTATTAGCAACAACCTCTTCTAACACATCAAAAGAAGGTACAAATTTTTTAAGAATAGAATTACGACCTTTAGCTTGAGCATGACACTTTTTATGACGTTCATTAGCAGATCGATTATGTTTTTCCTTACTTGAAATATGTTGAGAACTAGGAGGAACAACCACCAGATCCTTCACAAGCTCTATAGGAGGATTAGTAGGATTCGCAGCAGACTGACAAGCAACACTAGGAACTTGATTAAAAAAACTAGAAACCATAGATAAAGGAGGTATGGAAGGTGTAGGCAAAAGACCATGATTAAGATCAATGGGAGGTATGTTTAACTCGAGAATCTTACGATGCTTATCGGTTTAATATGAGCAGAAAATATTATCGGGTCGAGAAGGATATGAATTAGGTAATGAAGGCCAAAAGAAGTCAAGGGTAGCACAATCTCTGGGCCTAGAAGGCTGATATAAAATATGATTAACCATCTTCACTTCTTCATCATGAACAAATTAAAGACATTTATGGATAGGTGAAGCAACAGAGTGCATGGCATTTAACCATGGAAAACCAAGCTTAACTTGAAACTGATCAAAAGTAGGAACAACAACAAAGGTAGTGTTCACAATTTTACCACAAAGTTCAACCGGAAAGTTAATAGAACCAAATGATGGATAAAGAAAACCATTACAAGTTTGAATCCACACATTCGATGTATCATAAGAATCATGTTGCAAGTTTTTCATAAAAATATTTTCTTCAGTAATAACATTGACTAAGGATGTAGGATCAACAAGACAACCACGAGTAGGTATCTGAGAAATCCTATCATAAATGTAAAGGGGACCATCAGGAGCCTTAATAGTCTCAGAATCATCAAAGTTAATCAAAATTTCCCGAGGTCTTTTATTCTTAGGTTATTTTTGAGGTTTAGGCTAAAGTTTCAATTTAGGCTGCAGTTTTGGTATAGGTTGAGATTGAACTTGAGATTGAAGATGAGGTTGAGGCTAAGGTGGAGATATAGATTGAACAACATGCTCCACTTGATTAACAATGTGATTAAGATCATCCATCTTTGAATCATAAACAATATCCATAGAAGATGGTTGAGCAATGGTATTAGTATCATGTGTAGGTAAAGGATTCATATAGATTTGAAGATTTTGATTAGGAGGAGAAACATATTTATTCCCACTACCATCAATATTATCAACAACTAAGGCATTAGAGTCAATTAAGTCTTGAACCTTATGTTTTAAAGAATAACATTTCTCAGTATCATGACCATTCTGATGATGATATTAACAAAAAGATTTAGGATCAAAGGATTTAGATGCAATCATAGCAAGTAATAAAGGTTGAATAGGAGGTAAAGTAATCATATTAGCAGTTAACAAACAATTCATAATAGAATGTAAAGATTTAGAAAGAGGAGTAAACATACGATTTAATCAAAAAGCAGTGGATGCAGAAGTGGCATTATGAGATGCAACAGCAACTTGATCAGCAACTGCATTCGCTTGTTTTTTTATCTTGACATAGTTGTTGAATTTTTTAAATTTGTTTGAATTAGGAGTAGCATCACTCTTATCAACTGGAACAGGAGCCATTGGAGTGTTTCTCTCAAATTGACTCACTTGTAATTGATAATGATGAAGCGCTGCAAAAAGTTGTTGAAAAGAGGTAAATTCAATCAGAAGAATCTTATCTCTAATATCCTTTTACAAATTTGAAATGAACATACATTGAATATCAATATCAGGAACATGATAGGAAATCTGAGCATGTAAATTCTTAAATCTACCAATAAATTCAGTCAATTTTTCCTTAGCACTTTGTTTACAATGCATCAAATCGGTCAAGGACACTTGCGGACCAATGTTATTTTGAAATTGTTGAGTAAAAGCATTGGAAATTTGTGGAAATGAATCAATAGAATAAGGAGGCAAGGAACAATACCATTGTAAGGCCCTGTCATGAAAAGTTCTAGCAAACAACTTGGCTAAAATCCTATGGTCATGAGCATAATCACTACAAAGGATTTGAAATGTTTTAACATGATGAACAGGGTCTCCTTTTCCGTTGTAATTCTCAAGATGAGGCATATCAACTTGTTGAGGAACAAGAGTACGAATGATGTCTCAGGACAAAGGACTTCCCATGTCACATGTAGGAATACTAAACTTGTTTTGAGTCAAGGATGCAAGTTGTTATTGTAAGGATGACATAGTTTTAGCCAAACTGATGATTAGTGAATCATTAGAGGAAATAGGAGGAGCAACAACATTAGAAACACTAGTTAAAGTGTATGAAGCTGCAAGAATGGAAGACACAACTGGAGGAACACTTGGAACTACAGTTGGAAGAGGGTTAGAATAAGTAAAAGGAACATTATGATAAGAAGGTTGTGATGTAGGAAGGGATGCGGGAGGAACACTCATAGGAATAGAGGGAACCATCACAGTCACCAAAGAAGGAGTATAGGTAGGAATACTAGATAAAGGAACAAAAAAATGTTCTATACTAGTAACAGGAGGAATCAACCCTAAATCTTGAGCTTCTTGAGCTAAAGGTTTAACATTTGAATGCACAACATGAGTAATACCATGCAAGATATTAACACCTTGATCACTATTGTGAAGAACTTTCTTAAGAGCCTCTATAGCTTGAATGGAATCTTGATTATGGTTTTCTTGAATAAGCCAATTACCCATTTTATCAAGTTCATTTGAAAGTTTGTGGACTTGTTCAGGAGGAACTCTTAAAGCATCATCCTCATCATGAGATGAGTGAGAAGATTTTTGCTCCATAATAGGATTGGAATCATGAATAATCAAATTGTCATCCGAGATCCTATGGAAAAGAGAGGAAGATTCAAGATCAAAGGCACCCATGAGTCTACGACTTCTTCTAACGGGAATGTTATAAGTAGGACTAGTGGTAGTAAAGCTCATATACCAATGCAATGCAAATGAACTAAACTAAGAACACACAAAGCATAAACAAATGAATATTTTTGTATTTTAAAGAGATTTAGCAATTTTTTTGTATTTTTGAAATAGAAAGGAGCATGCAAGATTTAACATAAAAGGAAAATCTAACACCAAAAAGATATAAAGGGAAATCTAACACCATAAACACAATAGGGAATCTAATTCCACAAAAGAAAAGTGGGTAAGCGTGTCAAGTTCACCAAAATGTAGAGGTGTGGATAAAGATGTAGGAGATCTATCTTTACCCTTATTACATTTGTATATATTGTTGTGTCTTTGTAAGGGGAATATAAGACCTATCCCTAATCCAAATTCCCAAAATAGAGATCCAAATTGATTCATCACAAAGAAGTGATCAATGCACAAATGAATCAAACAATGGAGAATATGAAGAAAAGAGGAAATCCTATAATTCGCTATAGAAACTATATGCTTGAAATCTTAAATGAATAGAAGACAAATACTAACCTCCAAATAGGGTAAATCTGGAAAATGTTGATTTATGATGTCTGTGCACAATTTTCAAGAATTTTGCAACCTGCTCCAGACTAGAAATGCTAAGATAGAGAAAACCAAGAAAACATTTATCTTTCTAAGGTCAGGTTGACTTTGACCCAGATAGAGGGGCACAATCTTAACCCGAGGCATAATCTTACCCCTCCCTGAAGGTCATCCCTGACCTAAAATAGCTCCAACAAAAATTCTGTTCATGAATCTCAAAAGTTCTCTAAAAAAGGGTATCCATATTTGAACTTCAATTTGTTATCATGTACCTGTACCTGCAAGAAAAATGGTTTGTGTTGTTTGGATGGGGGGTTTTCCTTGGTCAAACCCTAGTTTGGAATCAACCTTGAAATGTAATTGAAATTGCAATATGTATAAACAAACTAAATGGAACTATTCACCTTGCTTATGTTGAAATCCTTGTGGAGGATTCAAATCCTTGAATCCACAAGTATGGATGCTCCAAATGAATGTAGGATGTCTCAAATCAATGGCATTAGATCTTCAACACCAATCTTGAATAGATCCTAGCATAGGAAGAGGCTTGGATGAATGTGGATGGAGAAATTTTCAACAAAAGGGCTCCATAGAGATTGAATCCTTCAATGGCTAACAATGGATCTCCTTGATGAATACTTGAATGCTTGAAGATGAATGAATTCTTTCTTTCTTTCCTTCTCCTTCTTGCTTGCTTTCACTTGAGAGCTAGATGTCTTGATCATGAAATTGCTTGATTATGGATTTGAAAATGACAGAGGAAGGCTTCCCTTTATAGTGATCTAGGGCACAAACTTCTAGAGAAGGCCAACATTGGAGAATTTTTAGGAATGGGAACACTGAGAGGGGGGGTGAATCAGTGTTCACTGTATATTTATCTTTTTACTTAATCTTTAAACTGATCTTAAATGCTTAAGTACTGAAATGAACATCCACATAAACATGAAACATGACATCAACACATAACACCAATATGGTTACGGGGAAACCCAAATAGGTAAAAACCCCTGTGGGAATTGACACCCACTAATATTTTGTACTAGTGTTTAGTGATCCTTGTTAGAAGATCCTTAACCCTGTTAGGAGTTTCTTTACAATGTATTAAGTATAGTAGACGTTGTTAAGGGTCAGACCCTGTTAGGAGTCTTTTACAATAGTCCTTGTTAGGGGAGTGGATGCACTGTCCTAGAGCTCACTACTTAAGTGGTGAAGGCTGCAACCTTCTGATCTCAGATACATGCTATATCTATTGGATGAACTGTCACTATGAAACTGCTTGTCAGATCAGTTCCTTTAATGTGCTGATACTTTGGCCTCTTGCAAAGCTCTAATACATCTTATAGTCTCTTCGCACAATTTTTCTCTTCTTGTTACTCTTCTTTTTCAACTTCCATGCTAATTACAATAGGCACATCTCATATTTATATGCGCATACAAAATAAACAACTAGGTTGTCCCTTAAACCTATTACATACAATGCTTCCAAATGAATTGGCTCAAGCGTGTTTACAAACAAACACATATACATTTCGGAAACCTAATTACAATAGGCGCATAGCCTTTACATCAATAGAATATAACCACAACTCAAAATGATAACAATCGGCTACTTACTTTGTTCTTCACTGGCACTCACTAGCTATGTAACTTCATTTGTCTGTATCTTCCTCATACTTGCATATCTGATCATGTGCTCATAGACTAAGCATGAATATAGTCTAACCAACTTAACTTCCAGGGTGCACACCATAACTTAGTCGTACGCACGTACGCTGATGCTCTGAGCTTTAGGCACTTTGTACACTAACCAGTCTTCAACATTTAACTGATTTATGATCTTTACATCAAGTGCGCTCACTCCAAACTTCTATATGACTTTGTTTCCATAATGAAAACACTATATTAAGTCATATACACCAGTATAGCCAACTTTCCAACAATCTCCCCCTTTGTCATTGATGGCAACAAAGGAATATGGCCAAGTTGCTAACTGTCCCTTAATACCAAAAAAATTTTGTCTTCTATACATACACTTATATCTCCCTATACATATTATGATCCATATTCTATACACAACTCCCCCTTTTACATTAATGACAAAGGTGTTTCAAAAATTGTATCTACACATACTCACTGAGGGAAAACATCTGTATATGCTATCTTTAGGTTATGGATCTCCTTCTTCCAAAATGTGATCAAAGAGTTTAATATCTGGAGATGGGCGCATAGTGCATACTATAGCTTCTCCATCTTCTCCAAGTCAATGCTAGGACCATGATCATATGTTACTATTGTGGCATCTATGTCCTTGATGTTCTAATTGAGTATATCTAATGAGGGCACAAGAGCATTTCTAATTTGTGTTTGCATTGCCCTAATCTTTGACATTTCTTTTTCTGCCTTCTCAATATTATATATTTGTCCTTGGCATACATTATTACACATGTTTACATTTGTGGATGTGTCTTTCACTGAACTCTTGACTTGCTCAATCATAGCTTCTGCCTCTTTTATTTTCTTGAAATGGGCATTAGTAAGCTTATCCTGATCCATGCATTCTACAATGACTCTTCTTCCTTGATCTACAAACTCTTTTAAGGATGCTTGACCAGTCTTGAGTGAGCTTAGGTCAAGTGCAAAGTTGCTCATTAATTCACTCAACCTCTTCTTCAGGTACTTTTCTTCTACAACTAGGGATGTAGATTCTTCAAGGCTTGAGAAATTACTTTTGAAATGTGAGATGAATGTACTCACATCATCAACAGAGTGTATCTTTGACACTTTCTTGTCCTCTGGTAACAAATTGTTCAGAATGTTTACTGATTCTACCAGGAGGGGATTCCTCATCACTTATTTTTCTTTGGCCTTTTCCATGGCTAGGACGCTGAAGTTTATCAAATCTTCTTCTCTCCATGAGTCCAAACTGGATGTGTCAGGTGTCAAACTTGACAATAATGCTACTGAGGGAGTGATGGGAGTGCTATCCATCACTTCTCGTTTCACCTTGATTAGTTCTACTAATGTTTCATATTTTTGCTCATTTTCTTTTACCTCTTCTTTTTCTTTTTGTTTTTCAGCTTCTTTCCCTTTCTATTCTTCTTTCTTTTCTTCCATCTTTTCTTCTTCTTTCTCATTTGATATATCCTTAATTAATATTTCTTCTTGATGAGTAGGAGTGTTACTGCATAAGTTTTTTGCCTCTTTAGTGCTTACAAATGCCTCTTCAAACTTATCCAAATCAGTGTCAGTGGCCGCCATGGCTATCTCTAAATTGTCAATGATAAAGGTGCTATCCTTTAGTGACTTTGTCATGGGCGTAGACTTATCTGCCTCTATTTGTGTTTCCACTGCAGGCACTGAATCTTGAGGACCTGTCACTGATGTATTAGTGGGCTCTACCACCTTGACTTCCTTTATGGGTACTTGTGTTGTGGGTGTAGTAGCTGGATACATGTGCCTATTCATGAATACTTTCTCAAATGCCTTCTCTGTTTCCTTAGCAACAAGATCATAGTTCTTGTCCATAATGTGCAAAGTCCTTGACTTTGTTCTGAGATGTGGCTTTACTAAGTCTAACAATAAATACTTCTCCTCTAGAGAACATACATGAAGGGTATCATCTAGAATCATTTCCCTTTTCCGTAGGTCTTCTTCAATAGCCTATCTCTTTTGGACTTCTAGGATGTTCCATACCTTATTGGGGATCATAGTCTTAAGTTCCAAAACTATCTTCTTGAACTTAAACATGTGTTTGATTATCATACTATGTATCTCAAATTTGTCTATTTCGCTATATTTTTCATAAAACTTTCCTACTTGATCAATTCTTCCCTCATCAATTATTCTTGCACTTAGCACATTGAGACTAGTTTTGAAACTTACTTCAAGAGGTGCTTGTGAGTTCCTTTTGTTTCTTGTGACTCTTGAGGATGGATGACTAGTGTTGGTCTCTTTCTTCCTCTTTGGCATTGCCTTATACTCTAGAGGAGCAGTAGGGTCAATGGTTTCCTTGGGCACAGAGGGAGTATCATTAGTTTTATCCTTTTGTTCATCAGATTTCTCTATCTATACCATCTTCAACTTGGGATCATGTGATTCTGCCTTTGCTACATCTACGCTCTCTAATTCCAAAGCAATCTTTTGTTCTTTTTCTTTGTCTAGATCTTCTTGAGACACTCCATGTATTCTCAAGATCTCTGAGGTGACTTTAGAAACCTTTCTTTTTGTTGTGGTGCTATTAAGTTTAGCATCTATTTCTCTTGTCTTTTCCTCATGAGTTCCCCACCTTGGCTCATTAGAGTCAGTAGGAGCTGAAAGAAATACTTGAGCATATGCTTCTAAAACTTGTTCATCTACTTCATATCCAAGTGGATGAATCCACTTTTCTCTAGGTACAACTACCTCCATGCATGTTGTATCTATTTCAACCATAAAACAAATAGTATCCTTGTATTTCTCAATAGTGTTTTCTACAATTTTGTATCTCATTTGCATCTTGGCCCTAAAGGTCTTCAATTCTAATGTTATGTAATCTCTCAATGTACTCTCAATGGATGCCTTGTAAGATATATGTGGCATGGTTGGAATGGACTTGTCCAAATATGAATCTGATACTTTCCCAACTATATGAAGGTACATGTAAATGATCAAAGACCCAAACTTGAATATCTTGGTCTTATCATGCTTGATTGCCTTGATGTTATCAATCAAATGTGCATGCAAGATCTCACACAGATTGAACTCTCCATCTTCCTTCACAAGTCTAATGGCTGCTAGAATTATGGTCGTAGACACACTATTCACCCTGCTGGTGTGTTGAAACTTATATCCAAGTATCATGGACATCAATTTGATGTCAGCTTGCTCAATAGACTCAATTGTCATCCTGTGCCTATCACTCCTTGACTCACATGTTTACTCAACAATTTTTTTGACATCCTTGCCCGCGGGAAGGATGGCACTAGTCTTACATAGGCCTGTCATCTCATATATTAGGTCACTAGTGATTATTAATGGCACATCACCTATCCAAAATAGGTCATCATGAATTCTACTTAGAAGTATTTTAATCCATTTTGTCTCGTAGAACTCATATGTTGTAGCATACTCCACTATAGGGTGATCATTCCACTTTGCCTATTCATCCAAGAAAGTTTTGTCTAGTTTTAGCATGGTTTCCATGTGCACCCTTAATCTGTCCAATCCAACTGGTTCCTTCTTACAATAAATGTATGCCCTAATGTCTTCGACATGCATAACGCCCATAGGCATGCGGGAGAATGGTCCCTCTAAATCATCTAGGGTAGACTTAAATGGATGCTTCTTAAACACATATCTTTTCTTTTCTGCAACATCAAATACTATGGGAGTGGCCATCACTTACTTGTTTTATCGCTTTCCAAATTTTCTCTGAGATAATCTAAAGACTTTTGAATCGGCACGACGAACTAGGGTTTCTGCAATCGATCAAATGTACTACTAATCACTGATAGATCAATCTGCAAGTCTTCACAATAACTTCTAAAGCTCTTTCTACTCTCCAATCGCTCTAAATTTGAATGCAATGAGTAATCAAAAAGCTTTCTGAGTACTTAAAGTGAAAATTCCACCATTAATGCTTGTCGCGTAAACTAGGTTGTCACATGGAAATTTCTATCTTTTATTCTACAAATAATCAGCTAGTGCGCTCTTGCATGAAGGTTTCTCTAGTTTCTAAAAGCTTAATTCCAAAGGCACATACTCTGAGAGTGATTATACCAACCACGCAGGGGTCTAGAGCTAAATTAGCTCCCCCTATGACCCTGAGGGCCATTCATCCAGATGTAGAGGGTGCATCCACTATGGATGCATCCAATACATACTCATCAACCTTGTCCTTCTTTGTGTCTGACCAAATCAAGCTCACATCCTCTGAAGCTTTCACAAAATTGACTTCTCCTTCAGGATTCAAAACTAGTTCTTCAGGCTTTTTGAGGCTTTCCTAACCTTGCGTCCTTGATCTGCAAAACTTTGAGGTGTGTCCAACTTTGTTACAAGAGTGACAAATGACTGGAGGCCTTATATTCCTCAGCACATTGACATGGGCCACCATCTTACATTGTTTAGCTGAGTGACCATTATAGTTACATATCTGACATGTAACATTCTGAAAGCTTCTTACATTTGATTGATTCTGATTTCTTTGATTATGAGTCATGTTCTTTTGGCTTGGCTTACAATTCATAGCTCTATGACCAAATTTATTGCATGAATAGCAGTAACCATTGAAAGGTCTTACCTCTGTACAGTTCCTTGCTATGTATCCATGCTTGTTACAAGCATAACAAGTGCGGTCTATAGGTTTGAGCTCATTCTTAGGTGGTTCACTATTATCTTTGGTTTGATCTTCAGTCTTTTTAGTATCAGTAGAGTCTTTTTGTGCATTCATTCTTGCTCGCATGTTGTCAATCTGATTTTGTGCTTCATTTTATCCAATGCAGCTAGTATCTCCTTTGGCTCTTCTTGCATACAACTAAGATTCTATTAAATCAGAACTTGTGTGTAATTTATCGATGTGATTCTAAGCCTCTTTCAATTCAAAATCCAAGATTTACTTGTTGTTTCTTAGTTCCAAGATTTCCATGTTCGCTTTCCTTAATTCTTCATTCAGTTGAAGGTTCTCTTTGACCTGTTTGTCATAGACTTCCTAATTATTAGTTAGCTTATCATCAATTTCTTCAAGTTGTTATTTTAAGGATTTATTTTCTTCATTTAGATTCTTGACCATTGTCCCTAGATCATTGGTAGAGCATTCTTTCAAATCTTTCCTTAGCCTTTTGATGACTAATTGAGCATCACTGAGTTTTTCCCTTAGTTCTTCAGTTTCTTTTTCAGATTTGTCCAGGTCTTCAAGAGCAGCTTGCAAATTTCTTTTCAGATATTTCATTTCTACTTTTTCCATGATCTCCTCAAGTGGTTAAACTTCTTTGCTAAGGACCAGAGCTCTGATACCAATTATTAGGAATGGGAACACTGAGAGGAAATCAGTGTTCACTATATATTTATCTTTTTACTTAATCGTTAAACTGATCTTCCACATAAACATGAAACATGAAATCAACACATAACACCAATATGGTTATGGGGAAACCCAAATAGGTAAAAACCCCAGTGAGAATTGACACCCACTAATATTTTGTACTAGTGTTTAGTGATCCTTGTTAGAAGATCCTAAACCCTGTTAGGAGTTGCTTTACAATGTATTATGGAAAGTAGACCTTGTTAAGGGTTAGACCTTGTTAGGATTCTTTTACAATAGTCCCTGTTAGAGGAGTGGACACACTATCCTAGAGCTCACTGCTCAAGTGGTGAAGGTTTCAACCTTCTGATCTCAAATACACACTATATCTATTGGATGAAATATCACTATGACACTGCTTGTCAGATCAGTTCCTTTGATGCGCTGATGCTTTGACCTCTTTCAAAGCTCTAATACATCTTATAGTCTCTTTGCACACTTCTACTCTACTTGTTACTCTTCTTTCTCAACTTCCATGCTAATTACAATGGGTGCATCTCATATTTATATGCGCATACAAAATAAACAACTAGGTCGGCCCTTAAACCTATTACATACAATGCTTCCAAATGAATTGGCTCAAGGGTGTTTACAAAAAAACATATATACATGTCAGAAACCTAATTACAATGGGTTCATAGCCTTTACATCAATAGAATATAACTGCAACTCAAAATGATAACAATCGGTTGCTTACTCTGTTCTTCACTGGCACTTACTGGCTGTGTAACTTCATTTGTCTGTATCTTCCTCATACTTGCATATCTGATCATGCGCTCATAGACTAAGCATGAATATAGTCTAACCAACTTAACTTCCAGGGCACACACCATAACTCAGTCGTACGCACGTGCGCTAATGCTCTAAGCTTTAGGAACTTTGTACACTGACCAGTCTTCAACATTTAACTGATTTATGATCTTTACATCAAGTGCGCTCACTCCAAATTTCTATATGACTTTTTTGCCATAATGACAACACTATATTAATCCATATACACTAGTATAGCCAAATTTCCAACAAGAATTAAATCCCAATTAACCTTAACCCCTAGAAATGGACCTTGATTAAATGCAATTTAAGAGTTTACCGTTCTGAAACCCGAAACAGCCAACCCGAAAGTAGGAAAATAAAACTTTCCAAAGCTTGACATCCTGAAACTCCTGGAACTTCAAATTTGGGCATGGGGTCAGGTTCGAGGTCAATCATGGCCCATCAGGTCATCCTTGACCCAAAAAGTCAAAATCTTCACTTTCTCATTGAAATTTGTCAGAAAGAGGCTGGAAACAAGGGGAGAGAAGAAAAACAGGGGGGAAATAGCCAGATCCATGCAAAGACCCAATCAAGGCACTTGACATGAACCCCAACCACTTACTCGAAGGGCTAAACATTGTTATCATGGAAGTGCTTCCATTTTAAGATGATACAGTTACATGCTTCTAAAGTTGTGCGAGCACAATATGCAGTGACTATAGGGCACCTAAGTAGACATGAAAATTAGGATAATAACATAAGTTATTTTGTGATGTTCTTTATAATTTATGATAGGTTCTCACCTATCTTAGCATGTGTGTGGTCACATGATATCCTTTTATCATGAATGAAGTGTAAAGACATGTTTTGTGAAGAATTAGCGAGGTGAAAATGAAATCAAGTTGATTGGGTACACACACACACACACACACACACATATATGAAGGTTTTGAGTTGTGAAACATATAATGTGATAGATGGTGAACTTGTGATGACTAAGTAAAGTAGAGATTCTATTATTGTTGTTGTAAAATTCAAATGGAACTAGTCTGGCATATCATATGTTTTCACAGTTCATTTTTTTTGTTGCAAGATAATTTTTGTAATACTAGATAGTGAGTCCTTTGTATGGGCAGTGAGCTCCAATTTTTATTCACCCCTAATAGGGTTATAGAATCCTAACAGGAGTTTTCCTCTAAAAAGGATATGCACTAATGTAATATTCTTCTACTAACAGGGCAAGGTCTCCTTACAAGGACACAATACGTTTAGTGCATCATTTGTGGGTACCATTCCCACTAGGGTTTTTCCTTGGCCAAGGTTTCCTCGAGAACAAATCATGGTTTTATGATTTATTTAATTTGTGTGTATGTTCTTCTTATTTTAGTTATTGCATGGTTAAGTTTGAATTGGTTTAGAAATTATAAAAATGTTGCAATAATGATTCACCTCTCCCCCCTCTCAGTATTGCTTGGTCCTAACATGTATGTCATCTCCTCCTATGTCATTTGGATCATCTCCTTGGAGCATCTTGCATCTAAAATCTTTTCAACACCTTTTCTATATAATCACTTTGAGACAATGTCAATGTGTGATTTTTCCTATCCCTAGTTATTCTCATACGAAGGATTTATTTTGTTTCACCCAAATCCTTCATAGAAAACAACTATGCTAATTCTATTTAAGGTCATTTATATGTTACATATTAGACCCAACAACAAGCATATCATCAAAATATAGTAATAGGATAATATAGCTACCATTATCCAATCTCTTGAAATAAACACAATAATCATAATGACATCTGTTGTAACCTTATTCAGCCATTAAACTATCAAAATTTTAAATACCATTGACGGGGTGCTTGTTTCATCCCATACAAGATATTCTTCAAGTTGCACATTAAATTTTCTTTACCTTTGACCTCATAGCCTTGCACAATTTCTACATATATATCTCCTCCTCCAAATCCCCATGGTGAAAGGTTGTCTTGATAGATCTAATTGTTCTAGATGAAAATTTTATATGGCCACAAGACTTAGAATAGTTTGAGTTGAAGTCATTTTAACAATAGGAATAAATATATCATCAAAATCAATACTTTTTTTCTGTGAAAAACCTTTGACCACAAGTCTAGCCTTGTATATTTTATTGCTTCCATGTTCTTCCTTTAACCTATAAATCCATTTGTTAGGCAATTATCTTTTACCTTTAGGTAATTCAAATAACTCCCAAATTTGATTTTGTATCAAGGGGTTCATCTCCTCTTTCATTCATTTCTCTGGCTTTTTCCTATTTTCAACCCACATTGCTTCTTCATAAATTTTTGGTTCACCGGAATCAGTCAATAATACATAACATAATGAAGGAGAATATTGTTCAAGGGGTCTACTTATCCTAGAAGATATTCTTACTGAAGTTTGAGGAACTTTTTGTGGTTCTAATCGTTCAATATTTTCTAGCACTATTGGGACTACATTTATTGGGATTTCATCAAGCACCATGTGTTATGTGTGTTCCTCTTCTTGCTTCTTTCCATGTATCTGATCCTTTTACATGAACTTTTTATTGAATATGACATCTCTACTCCTAATGATTTTGTGATTCTCAAAATCCCACAAACAATAACCAAAATAATTAATGACATGCCCATTAAAAGTACACTTCTTGGATTCTCCCTCAAGATTTGATTGATTTTCTATATCAATATGGACAAATACTTCACAACCAAAAGTTTTTAGAAATGTGTATTTTATATTTTTGCCTATCCATGCCTCCTCTAGAATACCATCATCAAAGGAACTTGAAGGCCCTTATGTTTATCAAGTAAACAACAGTATCTATAGCATCTGTCCAAAACTACAAAGGCAATCCTACCACCAATCTCATACTTCTTGCATGCTCCGTGATAGTTCTATTCATCCTTTCAAACACGCCATTTTCTTTTGGGGTTCTAGGAACTATCTTTTGTCTAGGAATCTCATGGTATAAAAAATAACTATCAAACTCCTAGTTGCAGTACTCACCTTCATTATTTGATCTAAGACACTTCATCTTGTTTCATGTTTCATTCTCAACCAAATCTTTTCATTTCTTAAAGACTTCAAATATATCATATTTTCTTGGAATGAAATAAACCCAAGTTTTCCTAGTTGCATCATCAATAAAAGTAACATAATAATAAGAACCACCAAGAGACTGTACATGGGTTGGTCCCCATACATCAAAATGAACAAACTCTAACTTTTCACTTTTATTGTTCTTCCCAACTTTAAGCAATATGACCCTCTTTTGTTTTCCATAAACATTGTTTCACAAAAACCCAAATCAACTTGTTTCAAACTTGGCAATAAATTATTGGACTAGAGAAGATTCATCCCCTTCTCACTCATATGTCCAAGTCAATTTTTCCATAGAGTTGTATTTGTTCCTGTGGAAGCTAGGGAAATAGAATAATCAGTATTACTAGTACATAAATACAATGTACTTACCTTTTCCCCTTTTTCTTTTATCAATGAGAATTTAGTAACCTTCCACGAATTGTCTTTGAATATGACTGTACAACCTTCACTTACCAGTTGTCCTTCTAATATTAAATTTCTTCTCAAATCAAGAACATGCCTCACCTCTTTGAGCAAAAATTCATTACCAGTTGGTAGTTTTATTTGTATATTTCCCTTTCCAATGATTTTGCATGGCTCATCATCACCTAAACAAACCTGTCCAAAATTACCTAAAATATAGTCTAGGAAATACTTTCTATGGGGTATGGAATGAAAATAATCCCCTAAATCTAACACTGAAGAATCAGTAATATTATCCAAAGAAAGAAGCAAATCATCTTGTAACACATCACCTACTACATTTTCTTCCTTATTATTTTCTTGGTGTCCATATCCTTGCTTTCCCTTCTGAGACCAACAATCTTTCTTCAAATGTCCTTTCTTTCCACAATGATAGCAATCCATATTTACCCTAGCTTTGGATCTTCTCTTTCTATATTTCCCACAATTACCTAGGCTCTTTCCTCTTTCCTTTTTCCATCCCCTATTCTCAACAGTCAAAGCATTACCTGATGTCTCACATGTGTTTTTTGTCACATTTCCTCTCTAAGGATAACACCAACAACATCATCAAACTTTAAAGTGTTTGAACCAGAAACATAGTTACTTACATCCATGACCAAGCCATTCCAACTTTTAGGCAATGAGAATAAAATCAAGAGATCACTAACCTCATCATCAATTTACTTTTATAGAACTCAGTTGACTAGTAACTATGGTAAACTCATTCAAATGATCACTAACAGACCCACCTTCTAGCATCTTTATATTAAATAAATGTTTCATAATAAATACCTAATTTGAGGTCAAGGGTTTCTCATACACTTTCTCTAATGACTTCATTAGATCCTTCGTTATTTCTTCATTTTCTATATTAAAATCCACCGACGATGTCAAGCACAATTGTATTGCTCCTAGTTCCTTCTTATCAAGAACTTCCCATTGTTCATTTGACATAGTCATCAATTTCTTGTGTTTTCCACCCAACGGTAAGTAAAGATCCTTTTGATATAGATAATCTACCATTTTCATCTTCTATAGCTAATATTTTGGGTAGTTGAACTTATCAACCTTAAGCCTACCTTCCTCTACTATTGCTCCCACTCAAATCTAAAATTTCTTACCAAATCAGTGAAATACACGCTGCTCTGATACCAATTATTAGGGTTTAGGTGGCTATGAGAAATAAACAATATCAAGATAATGCATAAATAAGAGAAGGCATAAATATAATAACATGAAGATTTAACGTGGTTCACCCAATATGGGCTACATCCACTAGAGAAATAGATGTCCACTTTTTTTTTATCCGGTGAAGATAAAATACAATTTGATGTGTTCCACATTACACCACCACTTATTTATAGATCTTTTAGGTAGTTTACAAAATTTGGTTAATAAATTAACCCTAAAAATGCTTGATGAGCTAACCTATGGAAATTCTTGATGAGTTAACCAAAAAAAATCAAGGTGTTTCCCTGAACCCCATCAATCATTAAGAGTGTACAATATAGCATGATTAGTTGTTTCATACCAATAGTGAAGACCTCTAGAAGCTACAAATAACTCAATAGGCTTTCCATTGATAATAGTTTAGAAGGATGAGGAAGTAACACATCTCATCATCCAACCAACTCACTCCTCACTAAAACCAAAGGATATAAGGACCTTTTGTAGAAAGTGTCACTTAACTCTATCATATGCCTTGGTCATATCTAGTTTGAAAAACATAGATTTTTCCTTAGACACTACCACATAGTGAATGGCTTTAGAAGCCACTGCCACCCCATCCAAAAAATTTCTTCCAACAACCAAATCCCCTTTCTCCTCCTTCAAGATTAAAGATGAAAGCCAAATTTTGAGCTTTGCAATCAATTTAGTAATGATTTTGTACACCACATTACAAAGAGAAATGAGCCTTAATAAATTTAGTTGATTATATTTTTCCTTTTTAGCGATAAGAACAAGGAAAATAGAGTTTAAGGTCTGGAGCATTTTTTTTCTACCATGAGATTCCTGAACCACCTCTATCAAATTCAATTTAACATCCAAAAATTCCTTTAAAAAATTTTTAGGAAACCCATGCAAACTAGGATCTTTGCCCTTATACATCCCAAAAATAACCTCTTCTAATTTAGACAAAAAGATTAGATGAATGAGATATTCATTCATCTCATTTATATATTCTACTAATCTTCAAAAAGATGTGAATCTTCATTAAAGAGAGCATAATGGTACTATATAGAATCATGAGACAATTCCTATAGAGAAGATAGTTGAATTATTATCAAATTAATCAAAGAACGAACACAAATCCTATTTTGATGTTCTTGCATCAAATTATTTTTTTTAAAAAGGAGTTTGTTTTTGTCACCTTCTTGAAGCCAATCAATCCAATCCTTTTGCTTCCAAAAAATCTCCTCAGAAAGTTCTCACTCCTCCAACTCCCTCACAACCTAGGACTCAATTCTACCTAAATACTTTGAAGAAATATAATCCTAAATTTGGCAAGTGATAATATCAAGGATCACTTGAATATTCCTCTCTATAGCATGAAGGTTACCACCTAGCACAATCTATTCCATATTTAAGTTAAAATTTCACAAGATGCAATTTTTTAACAAAGGAATACATAGAAGTGCAATATGCAAGGCTAGCATCTCTCCACCACTAGATCATTAAGTCAAGAAGGGAAGAATCATGAAGCCACATGAGTTGAAACTTAAAAGGAGAGCTCTTAGGAACTCTAAAATAAGTTGCTAAAAAATTAATTGCACTATGATCAGAACCCCTCTAATCAAGGATCTCAAAACTTGTAACCAAACTACCACTTACCCAATAGCAAGATACTAGAAATCTATCTAACCATTCAAAAATAACTTCCTCTTCACACCATCTATTAGTCCAAGTATAGAACCCATTAGATGGTTTAATATCAATCAAATCAAGGAGGTCCATATTCTTAAGAAAGAGAGTAAAAGAAGGACCCAACCTAGCTTGAACCCCCTCCTTTTCTCCACCAGATTTAACATTGAATTAAAATCACTAACTAAAACCCAAGGAGGATAAGTAAAAAATGATCTAGCATACCACATATGATATCAAAGCATATTTTTCCCATGGATATAAATTGGAGCATACATAACAATATTTCTTAGGTCCCAAAAAGAGGCATACCTCCAGAATGTCCCTAGGAGCCCATGCACTCACACTTACCAAAATGCCAAATATTAGAAGCACATTGAAGCATGCTATCAACCAAAATCTTAGTCTCTTGGATACAAAATATATCTGGAGAATAAACTGAAACCAAATCATGAATAACCTTTCATCTAGGGATTTTATTCAACCCCCTTACATCCAAAGAGAGAATAATCATTTAAGAGATTGGAAAAAGTGAGCATCAATGGGTTTCACTGACCCAGATTCCACCAAAAATTCCCCAACCAATTCAATCTTTGCTTGATCCTTCTTACGGATACCTTTAGAAGAATTATCAAAAAGACCTTTCATAAGGAGTCATTACTACAAGACCAAAGATTTTAGAAGAACCTTTAACTTTACCAAATTCCAAAACATTAGCCAAATCTGCCAAAACAATATCATCCTACAAAACTCTAGACTCCCTTGGATCTCTCAAATCAATACCACTAAAGGGTACCTGAATATTTTGCAAGCTTTGCAAAGATTGAGAATCCTAAATAGGATTTTTCTCTAACACATCATCTATACCCGTTACAATAGCCCCAAAAGTCACATCAATCGGAGTCCCTTCTTCCAAGGATAAATTTTCTAACACCTCAAAATAGTTGAAGGCCTCATCATTATGCCTATCCCAGTAAGACCTATTTTGTCCCCTCCCTTTAGCCTGAGTCTTAACATGTGTGAAACCACCCTTATCTAGACCACCATCCATTATAAGGTATTTTCCTTTATCCCCTTTATCCACATTTGGAGTTGTGGAAGGAGGATAATTACTAACCTTGATAGCTTTATTAACACTAGGACATTATCTTTGAAGGTGTCCATATTCATGACAAATTTGACTCTAAAAAGGAAGAGTCTCAAATCCAATTTTTGATACCAAGATGAGGATCCTAGATGAATTTCCAAAGAATCTAGCAAGGGTTTATTTAGTTCAATATCCACACAATATGAAAAAATGTAATTACCTTTCTATCAAGGATTTCTTTAGCTACTATGACCAATTTCCCAAGAAAAGTGTTACAAGTAGTGGTTATCCTTGCACCAAAAGATCAACTTGTTAATGTACGATACAAAAACTAGACTTATAGAAGACACAAGAGGTGGTTAAGCCATGTCGCAAATCTTGAGGGGAGCGCTAACCATTATGCAAAAAATCTCCCCCTCAGTGCTACCTGAGGGGATTCAAACATGTGACCAAGCTCTAATACCACTTGTTATAAGTAGTTGTTGCCATTGTGTCAAACAATTGACATGTTAATGCCCGATAACACTACTAGACTTATAGAAGACATAGGAGGCGGTTAAGCCATGTTGTGAGTCCTGAGGGGACAACTCACCATTATTCCAACACAAAGTAGTATTCCTTTGCAAAATATCCTCTCCAAAATTCTAGTTGGACCAGTGGGAGACTAACCTAGACAAGAACCCTCAAGAGAATTTCTTCAGCCAAATAGAAACCCACATGCCAATTATTAATGAATAAACCAACATGATTGTAAAAGTAGGGCCCTCCCTCAAAAATTTGATTCCTACCAGCCATGCTAGAAAAAGAAACCATGAAATACCTATTCGTAACTAGCATAATCTCTATATCACCCTCATCTTACCAAGAACAATGGATCCAAAATTCCAACACTGACAAAGAAGTACAAATCCTAATAAATTTACAAATTGAATCATGGTTTCTCAAATAAGAGACATCATCCATAACCGATTCTAGAGAAATAACCAAAACCATATGATCATGGTTCCTCCGTAAATAGTCATTAGCTTTCTTAAGTTTGGGAGAATCAGCACATAAAACAAGTTTGAAGACCTCACATTCACGCCCAAATAAGAGTCACCTTGTGTCATAGCATCAACCACCACCAAACTTGAAGAAGCACAATGCCCCTCCATCCCAAATGAAGATACAAATCCATTACCAAACAAAATCTTATTTAAATGCTCCCTATCATGCACATGCACCGAAGAAGAAAAATTCAAAGTATGCATGGCTCCAGAGTCCATGAGATCAAAGGATAACACAAAGAAAAAACCCACAAAGGGAGAAAACAGCATAGATCCCTAAAGGAAAATGTGCCAACACACGAAGCAAGACAACAGGAAGGAAAAACCACGCAAGGAAAAAACAACTAGGAAAAATGCCTCCCACCCAATACTAGTACAATTAGGCACCCTTCATCTAGCCTCCCACCAAAAACCAACACCAATGCTCCCTACACAACCATAAGAAATTGTAGCGATACAGAGAAATGGCGGCTAAGGTTTCCCCTAGCCCACCCAGCAAAAAACGCAGTGTGCTTATATATAAGATAATTAAGTAAACAAATATGCATTATGTAATATTTTATTTGGAAGAAAAAAAAGTTTCTTCTTTCCTATTGCATAAAAATTCAACCATTCACAAATACAATAAGCATATACATATATTAATGAATATGACAAAGTTTTCTACAATTGCTTTAAAATTATGAAGTAATTTTTTATTAAAAAAAAGTTATAAAACTTTTATGTTCTCCATCACTAACAAAAAGTCTTAATATTTATCTAATTAGTAGTCTTCATAACCTTAACTAAATATAAAACATGCAATGAATGTCATGTACTTATTGATTATTTTCCACATATAAGCCACCTACAAATATCACATCATCATTGAGTACATAGAGACACCAATGGTTCTACATTATAGTCCTCCAAACCAATTTAAGAAACACAACTCACATTAATTTTGCCTTGGAAGTTTGGAGCATATGCAAGCCCAAAAAAAATTATGGAACCCACTAACCTCATCACTATCCTACAATTTTTCTACTTTTGAATTTTCTTGAGCTCTTCAAGGTCACTAACATGACATGTACAAGCTTGAAATAATGACATCACTAGACATGAAATTGATTCTCAAATATAATGTATAGAGAAATAGGGTTCTAATATGTATTCTAAGCATGAAAATTGTGACAATCTAACTCCCTAAGTAAAATTTGATATAGAAAGCTTAAGTTTGTCAATTAGGCCTTAAAGATATCAAATTATAGTTATAACTATGTAGACTTCAAGGCAATCACTCATTCTATTTCATAATGCTTTGTATAGCTCTTTTATAGCATATGGATGAAGAGGATTGCATTTAAAAGATAAGGCTCCATCTTAAATTTATTTTAAAATGCTCTAGGTCCATCCTACACAAGCCTCATAGGCCTTAGATATTTTAGGCTCTAATATTATATATTTTATTCTTCAAATCCTACCAAGCCAAAATGTACTAATGAGTAAAGGTTTGGAAAGCACAAGAAATAACAATTCATGTATATTATCATGAAAATTATTGTTTATAAACATTTTTAGTGATCTCACTTATAAAACACACTCCTTACTATTGAAATAGTGCTTCAACTATGATAGGGATAAGAGGTAACCCACTAAAAAAACTATTTTCCCAAAAAAAAATTGACATGAATTATATATGTCTCACTATCTTAGGTATATCCTTAGACAATGTATGGTACTAGTATCCTACCCTTAAGATGTTAAGAGTTGTATTCATTACCATAAAGGGATAACCAAAAATCTATCAATGACCTCTTGTTGGGACTCTTTGAGATTAATATAAGATGATACATTTAACGTCATCTTAGAAATTTTGTAAATGAAATCACCTTTTGCAAAAAAGAAAAAAAATTGGGTAGCAAATTTCAAAGTCTCAAATTATATATATAAGTACCATTTATCGTTCTCTAAAATACTAGTAAGAGTTTTATCATCATTTGTATTTATTTTAAACAACATCCAAATATGATTTTTTATGCCCATAATCCTATGGTATGCATTAGGCTATGACTACTCACCTTGTGTCAATCTTAACTCTTAATTTAGTTGTTTTTGATAGATAAAAGCAGCAGAAGGGTGTTGGCCCGTAGAATAGAGGACTAGTAGCACATTAACAGCATATTAATGTAACCAGTCAAATAGTAGTAACAAGATAACAGTGTTCAGCAATTCTAATCTACCTCTCTCAAAAACAAAAGTCACCTTACTAAACATACAAAATAACCTAGAGTATCTAGTATCAGCAGTATCAAATAAAGTATCAAGTAAAGTATTAGTAAACAACGCCACACAGGGCTAACCAGAGAGTAGTAAAAGATAAAAAAAACCCCATTCACACATCTGGGGGACCTAGGGTTAAACCCTTCCAAAATTGACCAAAACATAGGAACCGAGCTAATTGTTTCCACCCAACTACTTAGACAGCAAAGCAGTTTCCCATTCTTCCTGCAAGAATAGGAGGAGGTCCTTGTTGTCCTCGTTCGCTTCCAAAGTGCCACCTACCATCTTATCCTGCAAATGACAAAGAGTCATCGCCAATGCATGCATAATTTTCAAACCAAATTTATTGGTTAGCCTGCATTGGTTCATCAGCTCCTGCACCTTATTCTTTATCTCAACAATTTCCTTGTCCAACTTCTCAAACCTCCTCTTAAGGGTCCCTTTGAGCTTGTTTCTCTCCTCCAAGGCTTCAGTGTTGTGAAAAAGGGAAGGGGGCTTCTCCAAAGGATTGTGAGCAGGGCTTAGGGATGGGGAAGAGATGAAGGGGGCTTCCATGGTAGGTTTGGGTTCAGGGATAGGGATATGGGGGGGGGGGCTCATGTGGTCTTCCAAAGAATCATTTATGGACTCAGTGGATTGGGAGTCCTTGTCAGACATGGAAAGCTCTTTAGTCACCATTTCCAGCAATTTTGTTTTGCATTGCTCTTTGGCCAGTCTATTAGACCTCCTTCTACCCGACCCACTCAAGTCCACCTCCAGGTTGACCTGGCTTTCCAATAATTTTTTTTTTTTGGTCTTACAGTCGGTCTCCGGGGGACTATCATCCTCCTTCCTATTTTTCATATCCTCAGACTCGGAAACATAAGACACATCCTGGGCATCCTTCCTGAGAAATGAATTTTTGACACATTTTTTTTGACTCGTACCCTCTTTGGTACCAGGAATAGCCTCCTGGGTAATACGGATGGACAGGGAGGAGGACTAGGTGGGGTTTTCAATTTTGGCCAGGGAATCCTCCTGTGTCATTTCCTGGATAACTGGGGGGGCTAAGGTGCAAGAAAAATGGCTTTGTGGAATTGATAAAGGCAGAGGAGGAGGTCCTGGTGAAGGATAGGCATTTGCTTATCAGGGTTCTCCTTGATGTCAAGGATGTTGCTTTCAATGGAGTGCAACAGGAAGAAGGGGATGGATATTAAATCTTTGTTCCTCACATGGTTTAGAAATAGTAAATGGTAATAGTAGAAGACAGTGAACTTACCTTCCAAAGTGAAGTATTTCATCACAATGAGGTAGATTTTCGGCCAGAAATCTAGCAGCTCCTCCCTATTGAAACCCCCCTACTTTTTCACTAGTATCTCATCGTCCTTGAAGAATTGGGTAAGGCTAGTTGGGTCTAGAGTTTGGCTGGTTTTCTTGTATTTTCTCCCCTTCATGGATAGCCTAGTCACCTTGGCTATCACCTCCTTGTTCAGCTAGAAGTGAATACCACCGACAGAGACATTTTTGTTATTCCAAGATGACACGAACTGTTTGGATAACCATTCATCATGCCCGCCCTTCATTCTCTCCATAAAGCCCCAAATGCCGCTCTCCTTGTAGTAATGAGTCACCAGTGCATCCGAGGAGAAGATATCATCAATTTTATCAGGTTCAATGCGGAGAGTGTTGCCTCCCATTTCAATATTCAGCCCCTCCTTCACCAGAATAAGTTGATAATCATAGAGTCGAGTATCTTTGAAAAACTTGATAAACCCTTTGCAATTACAGAAAATCTCCGAATGTAACTTAAACTATAGGTTTTGGGAAAAGTTTTTGGAAACGGGCATTGTACCGCCAGATCCAACGGATCTGTAGGTGCCATTAATAGTAATAATAGCAAGGATACACTTGGTGTCTTCTTTGGCCAAGTAAGCCCTTTGAGTCAGATAGCGTCTACTCCACACATTTAAACGGTAATTATGATTCTTTATGGGAAAATGGTTTCTCTTTTCCATAATCACAAAAATCATCGGGACACACCAGCACGTGATCCAGTGAGGATTCGCAATGAATAAAATATCGTGGCACATTTAAACTTTGATATTCATTTCTCCCCCAATGATTTGCTGAGTCACCAGAGGTAAATCAAAAACCGCCCTCCAATTGCTGAGTTTAGCTTGCCTTAGACCCATTGTCGCCATTGAGTCAGCAATAGAATTCCCTTTCTTGTACGTGTGAGTTATGGTGGTGCTCTGGAAGCTACACATCAGCTCACCGATCTCCCTAATGATAGGTTTGACCTACCACCCCGCACTAGCACCACTTTTGACAACCTCAACCACCACCATGGAATCCCCCTCGATTGCCAGCTGCCTGACATTCAAATGTTTTGCAAATTAAATCCCCTAGAGAAGAGCCATGCCTTCCGCCTAGGTGACCGTACTGTTGTTGATAGGACCAGCATAGGCCAGCAGGCAATCACCCCTGTGATCTCTCAAGATGCCACCCCCACCTTGGCTTATATTATTTGTCACCCTGTCGAAATTTAATTTAATCCATCCTATTAGTCCATTTTCCTGTCAATGCAAAATCCTGTGAAAATGGCCTTTTCCCTGCAAATTTTGAAGTTATCCCACCTTGTTGCATAGTTTTGTCTTGCATTGAAAATCCATAGTGTTTCATGGTGTGTGCCCTTAGCCCTATGTTCTTCATTGTGTCACCAAGCTCTAGTCCAAATTGCACATGCTGAATTGCAAAATCCAAAGAGTTATTCAAGTTTTAAGGTTTGCAAGAAACAAATTTTAAAATCTGCCTAAGTGTCGAAAACCCACAATATTTTTGAAAATCCATGATGTTTTCGGTCTGTGTGAAAACCTTCATTGTTTTCGACCTTATGCCTTCTTGCTTTTGTGCACTTATCTTTTGGCATCAAAAACTCTATGTGTTTTCAGTCCTTCACTATTGTAAAAACTTTGGATGTTTTCGACCTCGTTTTTCTTCCCTTTTGCTAGCATTCCTTGTTCATCGGTCTTAATTGCGCAAGTGCGATCGGTTGGTGGGACCTTTTCCTTCCCAAGGGGTTAAACTTTAGTAATATCTCACGGTTGTCGTTATACCGCTAGGGAAAGCTGTTCATTTTTTAAGATCACGGTATAGCGACAACCGTCGATCTTCTTTGGTGATGCAATGGACCGTGGGACCGCTGTCAGAGGATGCTGAGGTGGTAGAGTTCTCTTGGATGTAGAGCGGTGATGTGGTGAAGTTTCCAGTCGCAGGCCTAGTTGTCAGATCCCTTTGATCTTATAGTTGTCACATGACCGCAAGGAATATTCTTTCCCCTTGCGATCATGCGACAACCGTCTGATCTTCTAGTGATTCAAAAGGGCAACAGTGCGGTGGGTCTGGTTCTTAGTTTTTTGCGATGTGTGCACTTTTCACTGGTCTAAGGTAGTGACTTGGTTTTTTCTTAGTGGGGCCAAGGGTTGCAGTGTTTAAAGGGGTCTAGTTGATCAGTCTCCATGACGAGGTTGTTCTTGATTGGCCAGTGGGTGACAAGGTGGTAGTCTTGTGGCCTTGTCGCATGATCGCAAGGGCCATCTTTCAGCCATGTGATCATGCAACAACTATTTGGACGTCGCGGTTGCGGAGTTAGGGTAGGTCTATAGTGCTAGTGTTGTCGAGTTGTTCGGTTTTGTTTGGTTGCTAACTAGTGACAGGGCTGTTGACTTTCCAAAGGGGCCCACAACTATTGTGAATTAAATATGACCGCTTGATTTGTCAGGAGGGAGGTGGATCGACGGCCATGTTTTAAATTTTGTCGATTAGCCATTGCATTTGAATTCAAATTTGCAAAGGGTTTGCAGTGACATGAAGTACCATAATTGATGGTTTCTACGATAATTTTTTATCTGGTTTGGTGGCGTTGGTTGTTGCGATGTGATCTAGGGCTCCTGTGGTCGGTTGTAGAAGTTATTTTGTACCTGGTGGAGTGTATTTTTAAGCTCGAGAAGCTATTTACAGGTGGTTGATTAGACTAATTTTTATGGCAGTTCCCTGGTGTTCTATACTAAGCTTGTAGATTTTCATAATTACAGATCTATTTGAGGTTTGTTTTCTCCAGGTTTCTTGGTTTCCAGCCCCTACAATAAGTTTTTGACTATTTCCAATTGGTATGGTGGTTGTAGTCCTAACCCTAGTCACCCTAAGCTTCATGCAATCTCTTTGAGATTCCCAAGGTGGCTAGTGGTATAAGTTGTTAGTTTTTTATAGAGTCGGGGTTCTAAATTTTATCAGTTCCAGAGGTTCTGATTCTGTTTGGTTCTAGTGGGAAATAGAAAGCTCTGTCGCATTGCAAGAGGCTGAGTAGAACTTCTTTGCATCTTTTGCAGGTTATTGAAGTAGTAGTCTCATTTCTGGTATAGACATGTACATGCCTCATCATACTTAATATAACTATTCTCATGCTTTCAAGTCTCTCCTTGGTGTCAGTCTTATGAGTTTTGGATTTTCTGGTCCATTACATTGGGTTGCCTCTGTATATGTTCTAGTCTTTAGTTCTTGATCTAGGATCAAGTGAAAGATACTTTGGATAGGGCATATATTCATTAGATTCATCTACAGAAGGATCTTATAAGTAGTGGATGGGCTGGAATAGTTGTATTTATGGCTTTGAGTCTTTGACAGTAGTTGGTTCATGTTCTATATTTGTTTTTGAGTGCTGCCCAATGGATAATGACACTGATCAAGGACTAGTAGATTTAGTTGAGTCCAATACTTGATGGTCTTTGGCTATTTCCTGCATCTTTGAATATCAATCACCAGTAATACCCTTCACAAGGCCATTTTACCCTGCATAGTGGAGTTGATTCAATGAATACTTGGTTAGTATTTAGCAATCCTTTACTATGATCTGCTATATAAATCTCAAAGTATAAGGTGTGTAGTGAGCTGAGTCTTATCTGGATTAGGTGCACCCACCTTGGTTTTGCAGAGCCAGAAGTAGAAGGCGGCATATTAAGACCCTATAGTTGGTCCAGTTGTCTTGCAGAGCTCTCATATTGGAACTAACCACTCCTAACATCAGTCTCAAGGCATATTGGTAGCCCTAAGTGGCGTAAGCATTTTCAAACACCAACAAGGTGGTGACTTTGTTGGGGAGCCATTGGAAAGAGTCAAATGAACAAACAAGTATTTGCTAAATTTTCTCACCTAGTTGTGAGTGGTGGCTCTGATTTTTCTCTGTTTGATCAGTGCATCTTCTGATAAACAGTGTGGTACCTTGTGGAGTTTTGTATTGGTTGGAAGAAGAAACAAAGACATACTTTCCTCTTCAAGGAGGTGGTGACTCTACTTTGCAAAATCTGATGGAGCTGCATGGTGAGCTCTAGATCTGCCCTGCTTCCAGCCAAAGGTCTTCTGCTACTAAACTCCCAGGTACTTCTCAAGTTTCAAATGTTCCTTATTAAGTGATTAAACACTAAGAAAAGGATAAGGTGTGAGTAGAGGTTTACATACTTCAAGATTTCATTTGCATCTCTAGAAAATTCTATGGAAGTATTGCATTAAGTCAAATGAATAATCAGGAGAAAAGTTAGTCTAGGCTGCTTCGTTTCCTCAAGTTGGATAGACCTTTGAGCTATGTTCTTCCAAAGTCCCCTCATTCTTTCCCTGGTGAGCTTTTGGGTTTGATTCCTGCTTTTGATTGTCAGTCTGATTCAGTGGTGAAGCATGTCCTAGCATTCTATAGATTTATTATAGAATATCAGATTCTTGATGAGGATGTTAGTATGATATTTTTTGGGAGATCCCTCAAAGGGGTTGCATCTAATTGGTATCTAAATCTACCCCCAAAATGCATCTCTTCTTTGACTGAATTCAAGTGGTTGTTCTTAGAGGAGTTTTCTGATGATGATGAATGGAATGAGTTGCAAAAGGATCGTCAGCAAAAAGGGAATACAAGTTATATTTCAGAGCAACCCATATCTAATGTTGAGGGTACTTCTTCTGATGAAGTTTTGTCAGAGGATTATTCAGATTGTGGCAGTGGGTAGGAATCAGAATTAAGGTGTGCAGGATCCTCCATTCATTCAGAGATGTCTGAATGTGATTTCAGTGGTTATTCAGGTGAGGATGATGAAGGCAATGATGTTGATGTATCCTCATATGAATCAGATGCATCATGGGAAGAAGAAAGTAATGGTGAAAGTGAACACTCCTTTAGTGAGGAGTATGAAGATAAGGAAGTAATAATGGATTGTGATGTCAGTGAGCTTGAACATGAATATTTAAGTGATGGGTTATTAGATAATCCTAAAATGGGTAGTGAGCTTAAAGTGTTCACTAACACTTTATATGATGAAGACTATGATGATTATCAACCCATTTTTTGTCATGATGTTCAACATGGTGCATTGCATGGAGTTATGAATCCTTTGTTTGAAGAACATGTGGAGGTCCCAGATTTAGTTGAATCAAGATGCCCATTTTCCATCTGTGGGTATTAGTCTGATTATTCATTTGAGGTCCAGTCGGTTGCACCTGTGGAAATGCAAAGTCAAGGTATGAATGCGGCCTTTCTGCAGGCAGATTATGAAACTTTTGTATTTTCAATTGATAGCATACATGAGTCAATGGAGAAGAGAAGCTTCTTACCTGATGGTACTATTCATGAGTATGCTGAATTATTTTTTCATAGTGAGCAAGATAAAGAGAGTGCCAATAAATTTTACATGCACTATGAAGATAGCTACTTTATTCTTCCTGATATGCTGGTTGAACATGTTGACATGCCTGGTGAAACAATTGAAGACAAAATATCTGGTGTGCCACATGAAGAAAGAAATGAAAATCAGGTTTTTGACAGAGGCAAGAGTTGACTCTTGTTTGTTGTTGCAGGTTTTTTGTAAAAAATGTACATTTTGTGAATAGTTTCCCTTTCCTATCTATTCCCTATGTTTTTTGAGGTCTCTGTGTTTTTCCAGTGGGTTGTCTGCATCTTCCTAGAGATCTGAGGTCCTCATTGTATCTGCAAGAGATACATGTCCCCAACTAGAGCCACTGTTAGTCCATTTTCCTGTCAATGCAAAATCCTGTCAAAATGGCCTTTTCCCTACAAATTTTGAAGTTATCCCACCTTGTTGCATAGTTTTGTCTTGCATTGAAAATCCATAGTGTTTCATGGTGTGTGCCCTTAGCCCTATGTTCTTCATTGTGTCACCAAGCTCTAGTCCAAATTGCACGTGCTGAATTGCAAAATCCAGAGAGTTATTCAAGTTTTAAGGTCTGTAAGAAACAAATTTTAAAATCTGCCTAAGTGTCGAAAACCCACAATGTTTTTGAAAATCCATGATGTTTTCGGTCTGTGTGAAAACCTTCATTATTTTTGACCTTATGCCTTCCCGCTTTTGTGCACTTGTCATCTGGCATCAAAAACTCTATGTGTTTTCAGTCCTTCACTATTGTAAAAACTTTAGATATTTTCGACCTCGCTTTTCTTCCCTTTTGCTGGCATTCCTTGTTTGTCGACCTTAACTACACAAGTGCGATCGGTTGGTGGGACCTTTTCCTTCCCAAGGGGTTAAACTTCAGTAAGATCTCGCAGTTGTCGTTATACCACTAGGGAAAGCTGGTCATTTTTTAAGATCGCGGTATAGTGACAACCGTCGATCTTCTTCGGTGATGCAATGGACCATGGGACCGCTGTCAGAGGATGCTGAGGTGGTAGAGTTCTATTGGATGCAGAGCAGTGATGTGGTGAAGTTTCCATTCGTGGCCCCAGTTGTCAAATCCCTTTGATCTTACGGTTGTCGCATGACCGCAAGGAATATTCTTTCCCCTTGTGATCATGCGACAACCATCTGATCTTCCAATGATTCAAAAGGGCAACAGTGCGGTGGGTCTAGTTCTCAGTTTGTTGTGACATGTGCACTTTTCATTGGTCCGAGGTAGTGACTTGGTTTTTTGTCAGTGGGGCCGAGGGTTGCAGTGTTTAAAGGGGTCTAGTTGATCAGTCTCCATGATGAGTTTGTTCTTGATTGGCCAGCGGGTGACAAGGTGGCAGTCTTGTGGCCTTGTCGCATGATTGCAAGGGCCATCTTTCGGCCATGCGATCATGCGACAACTGTTTGGACGTCGCAATTGCAGAGTTAGGGCGGGTCCATAGTGCCAGTGTTGTCGATTTATTTAGTTTTGTTTGGTTACTGACTGGTGACGGGGCTATTGACTTTCCAAAGGGGCCCGCAACTATTGTGAATTAAATATGACTGTCCAATTTGTCGGGAGGGAGGTGGATCGACGGCCATGTTTTAAATTTTGCCGATTAGCTGTTGCATTTGAATTCAAATTTGCAAAGGGTTTGCAGCGACATGAAGTACCATAATTGATGGTTTCTACGATAGTTTTTGATCTAGTTTGGTGGCGTTGGTTGTTGCGATGTGATCCAAGGCTCCTGTGGTCGGTTGCAGAAGTTGTTTTGTACCTGGTGGAGTGTATTTTTGAGCTCGAGAAGCTGTTTGCAGGTGGTTGATTAGATTAATTTTTATGGCAATTCCATGGTGTTCTATACTAAGCTTGTAGATTTTCATAATTGAAGATCTATTTGAAATTTGTTTTCTCCAGGTTGCTTGGTTTCCAGCCCCTACAATAAGTTTTTGACTGTTTCCAATTGGTATGGCGGTTGTAGTCCTAACCCTAGTCACCCTAAGCTTCATGCAATCTCTTTGAGATTCCCAAGGTGGCTAGTGGTATAAGTTGTTAGTTTTTGATAGAGTCAGGGTTCTGAATTTTATCAGTTCTAGAGGTTCTGATTCTGTTTGGCTCCAGTGGGAAATAGAAAGCTCTATCGCATTGCAGGAGGCTGAGTAGAACTTCTTTGCATCTTTTGTAGGTTATTGAAGTGGTAGTCTCATTTCTGGTATAGACATGTACATGCCTCATCATACTTAATATAACTATTCTCATGCTTTCAAGTCTCTCCTTGGTGTTAGTCTTATGAGTTTTGGATTTTCTGGTCCATTACATTGGGTTGCCTCTGTATATGTTCTAGTCTTTAGTTCTTGATCTAGGATCAAGTGAAAGATACTTTGGATAGGGCATAGATTCATTAGATTCATCTACAGAAGGATCTTATAAGTAGTGGATGGGCTGGAATAGTTGTATTTATGGCTTTGAGTCTTTGACAATAGTTGGTGCATGTTCTATATTTGTTTTTGAGTGTTGCCCAATGGATAATGGCACTGATCAAGGACTAGTATATTTAGTTGAGTCCAATGCTTGATGGTCTTTGGCTATTTCTTGCATCTTTGAATATCAATCACCAGTAATACCCTTCACAAGACCATTTTACCCTGCATAGTGGAGTTGATTCAATGAATACCTAGTTAGTATTTAGCAATCTTTTACTATGATCTGCTATATAAATCTCGAAGTATAAGGTGTGTAGTGAGCTGAGTCTTATCTGGATTAGGTGCACCTGCCTTGGTTTTGCAGAGCTAGAAGCAGAAGAGGGCATATTAAGACCCTATAGTTGGTCCAGTTGTCTTGCAGAGCTCTCATACTTGGAACTAACCACTCCTAACATCAGTCTCAAGGCATATTGGCAGCCCTAAGTGGCGTAAGCATTTTCAAACACCAACACATCCTCTGCGGGGGGCCACCCATTTGGTGGCTTTTCTAGCTATTTTTTTAGCATCATCAAACCTGGAGAACTCGGCAAGGATGTTCCACCTGTTAGCAAAAATTACTTCCCAAGCAGCAGGAGGATAAGGAGGGGGCTTCCATTTGGCCATCCTGACATTTTCGCACAAGAGCTTAGTCCCAATTTGGAGGCAAGCGTCGGAATTGATACTCTCCTCTCTGAAAATCCTATTATTCCTCTCCTTCCAAATGGCCCTGCAGATGTGGGGGGGTAGCAACCGTCAAAGGAGCTGGAGGAGGGGGTGATTTGAGGGGGCTCTCCAATTATTAAATTGATGCACTTCTCTTTCCAGGGCCCACGGGATACCTAACTTCCTTATAACTCCATGCCATAAATTGGAAGCATAGTCACAGTGGATGAACAAGTGGCTCACAGTTTCCTCTTCCTTCTTACATAGAATACATCTATTCACCATGGGAATGCCCCTCTTTATAAGGTTATCCTGGGTTAGGACCTTACCATGCATTAAGGTCCACTAGAAGAAGTTAATTTTAGGGGTGAGCTGGGGAATCCATACCCTCTTCCAGTCCTGCTGGTTACCCACCTCCTTCAGAAGCAGATTATAAGCAGAATTGACAAAGAAATTACCAGCCTAGGTGGGGGCCCAGATAATTGAGTCCTCAAGACCTGAGATTCTAACCTTAGTAGTAATTTCCATGAGGTCCTTGGCCGAATGTTGCAAATTCGGTATGTTCCTTAACCACCTAGGAATGTCCTCCCAATCCCTGTCAATGATATAGTTAGAAGCTCTGTTACCCAGGATAGGTCTGAGGTGATCCATAAGGGGTTTAAAACTATAGCCTAAAATAGGTTGGTTTTCTATCCAATTGTCATTCCAAAACCTGATGGATCGTCCATTTTTTATTTGCCAAAGAATGCCTTTAGAGAGAAGGGCCCTACATTTGCATATGTTCATCCATATTTTGGAGCCACTGGGGAGGTTTTCATCTTGGAACATTCTCCTATAGGGGTGTCCTTGGAGGTACTTGGCTTCCATAAGTCTGCACCAATCCACCTTTCCTTCTATAAGCTTCCAAGCCACTTTTGTGGTAAGGGCTTTATTCATCAGCCCAATTTTCCTTAACCCCAGGCCGCCCATTCTCTTTGGGAGGCAGACAGTATCCCAATTCACCAAAGACATCCTCTTTTTTTCTTCTGTTCCTACCCACAAAAAAGTCTTATGTATCTTTTCAAGTTTGTCCGCCATGTAGCCTTTGATTTTAAAGAGAGAAAGGAAGTAGATAGGGATTCCTTGGAGAGTGGAGGCCACAAGTTGCAGCTTACCAGCATTGCTCAAAAACTTCCCCTTCCAGCTAGCAAGTTTCTTCTGGGTTCTTTCTAGGATGGAATTCCTGAAATCTTGGGACACCTCTTTAATAGTAAGGGGGAGGCCAAGATAAATCGAAGGGAGAGAGGCCGCAAGATAGCCCAGGATTTGAAGCACCTTATTTTGTGTCTCTATGGGGGTATTAAAGAAGAACAGCATGCTCTTTTGATAGTTGATGCACTACCCTAAAGCCCAAGCGTAACTTTCCAGAATTAGTTTCCACTACCTGGCCTCAATAACTGAAGAATAACCAAAGAGGAAGGTGTCATCCACAAACTATTCTAAAACCACCCGAGGACTAGTGGAGGTAGGTTTGACCCCCATTCTCCCTGTGGCAGACAACATACAAAGGTTCTTGCTAATCACATCAGCCACCATAATAAAAAGGTAAGGGGAGAGGGGGTCCCCCTATCTAAGACCCTTCTCAGGTTTAAAATAACTACTAGGGGATCCATTCACCAGCACAGAAAGGCTGGAAGTTTGAGTACATTCCTGTATGATCTGGATGACCTTCTCATTAAACCCCATTTTAGCAAGAATTTTAATCAGAAAGGACCAATTGACTTTGTCATAAACTTTGGAGATATCCAGTTTAAAAGCCATACCTGGGACTTTGCTCCTGTCCATAGAGTGGATTATTTCATGGGTGGTTATGGCCGCATCCAGGATCTTTCTTCCCAGCATGAAGCCTTTCTGAGTAGTGCTTATAATCTTTTCTAGTAGAGGCTTGATTCTGCCCACCAGGATCTTGGTGAGGATCTTATAAAAAGTATTGCATAGGCTGATGGGCCTAAAATCCATCATAGTGGTAGGATTGTCATGCTTAGGAACCAACACAATGTAGGTTTGATTATGTTGCCTGAGGATGCGACTCATCCTGAAAAAGTCTCTGGCCCCCCGAATAACATCAGTCCCCACAATGTCCCAATACTCCTGAAAGAACACCGGAGGAAAGCCGTTCGAACCAGGGGCTTTATAAGCACCCATAGCAAAAACCACCTTCCTAACCTCTTCATCCGAGACCCGCTCCGTGAGCATGTTATTGTCACTAATCGTTATAGCACTTTGGATGTGGTCCAGGAGTTGATTTTGGATGCTATCTAGGTAGATAGGACCCACATTAGAATACAGCTCCTTGAAGTAGTTGACCACCACCAGGTTGATCCCATCCTTTTCCTTGACTTCGTTCCCTTCTTCATCCTTAATAGTAGCAATAGTATTTCTTCTTTTATGGATGCAGGCATACCTATGAAAGAACACCGTGTTCCTGTCTCCTTTAGTAAGCCACTGGACATGGGATCTCTGTTTCCAGTAGATTTCTTCTCTTTTCAGGGTTTCTTGCCACTTATTCCTAGTCAGCTCCTCCTCGGCCTAGACCTGGGGAGGGAAGTTACCAGCAATCAACTACGCTTGGAGGGAGTCTAAGGTTCTAGACAGTTCCATCTTTTCTTTGCGGGAGTCACCAAAGTTATGCTTGCTCCATCCTTTAACCTCCCTATGGATAATTTCAAGCTTTCAGGCTATTATGAACATAGTAGTACCCTTGATATTGGTCTTCCACCAGAATTTCACTTGATCCCTAAAGGATGGGTGAGAGCACCACATAATTTCAAATCTGAAGGGTGTCGGGCTGACCTTGGGGGCATCAAACCAGTAGAGGAGGAGGGGGTTGTGATCGGACGTCATTCTAGGGAGGGAAGATAGGGAGGAGTTCAGGCAGACATCCCATGAAGAGGTGGCCAGGGCACGATCCAGTCTCACTTGGATGAGGTAGGGGCCTTTCCTATTGTTGGACCAGGTGAAAGGGTTTCCCTTCAGACTGATGTCAGAAAGACCTATGGAGGAGATAAAATGAGCCAACTCCCCCATACTATCCAAGTAATCCACCAGACCACCACACTTTTCTGAAGGGTAAAGGGGGGTATTGAAATCCCCAGCCAGCAGGAAATTCATAGAGCAGTCCTTATCCAGATGGTGGCCAAGATCAACCCATAGAGAAGCTCTACCCGAACGGGTATTAGGAGCATAGATATTAAAGGTAGTCCACTCGGAACCATTTTTCCTGAAAGTGGCAGCAAGGTAGTTGGGACAAGAAGCAGCTAGCATACTAGATAACCTATTAGGGTTCCATAGCGTGGCAATACCCCCAAACGCCCCCACAACTTTAGAATAGAGAAAGGTCGCCCCCGGCCAGAGCTTGGGAGCCAAGATAGCGAAGTTACTAGCAGACATCTTGACCTCTTGGAGGAGTAGAACATCAAGCTTGAGGTCAAAAATGTAGTGTTTGACAGCACTTTGTTTAAGGGAGTTGTTTAGTCCCCTTACGTTCCAAGAAAGACAATTCATTTCTTACTTTTAAAGCTAGATTCTAGGGTTTGCTGCTTACTTGCTGCAACATCCCTTGTGGTTCCTTGCGATCTTCTTGCTCTGTCTGAAGGTCTACCCCTTGGTGTTTCCATTCCCACATCTACCTTTCTAGGCTTGGTTTTCTTCCTCTACATTTTCCATTCCCCCTCATCATCCTCCAAATCCAGGGAACTAGATGGGCTCTTCTTTACCAGCTTTAGGGGGAGTTTTGCATCTAGCTTTGGGGATTGCACCACCAGATCCACTACAATGGTAGGTTGTTCCACCATAGCAAGGCTAGTCACTAATTCTTCTTGGGGGGGGGGGGGGGGGGCGTTGAGGTGGCTGTTAACAGCTCCTCCACCATCTGGATAATAGGCTCCTCCATGGACGCAACCAGTTCCAGGTCAGGGAATCCTTCCTTCAACACCTGGGTGGGGATGATCTCTCCTTCCTCCAGGGCCAGGTCTTCAATAGCAGGAATTTTCGGTTCCTTAGACACCAAGGGTGGCCTAGATTCCACCTTCTCTTCTTCACCTAAGGGGGGAGGAACCTCAGCCACACCCTTATCTTTGTTCTCTTTTTTTCTCCCCATTTTGGAGGACATGCAAGTATCCCTAGTGTGACCCCTTCTATCATAGTTCTGGTAGAATAAGGTAGCATTCTCATACACCAGAGCTTGTGTCCATCTGCCCAGCTTTGATTTCAAGATGATAAAGTTGGGCAAGGTTTTATTCAGGTTAACATTTACACAAAATCTGGCAAAAACCAATCTGGACTTTGATCGAGTCACCTAGTCCACAGTGATGAAAGAGCCGAAGGAGTCTCCAATCCATCTGAAGACCTGCTCATCCCAATACTCAAGAGGAAGCCCAGGGAGATGGACCCAAACCGGGGCCGATCTAGTTAGGTTCGTCGTCGGATTGAATCTGGGTTTCCATTTTGCGAGGGCCAGGAAATGCTTTCCATAGACCCATGATCCTACCAACACACAGGAAAGATCCTCAAGAGTGGTAAACTTAAACAGAAAAATTCATCCCGGCATAGCTGAAACCAGGACAGAACCCTTGATCTTCCACTGAATAGTCACCCATTTCCTCACCGTCTCTATGGTAGGGTGAAAGTTGAAGAACTGGCCGACCAAAGACAGCTAAAAGTCCACCATCATTCGATTCACAACTGAATCCAAGAGTGAAAGTTTAGCACCCTCCTTAGTCTGAACAAAATCCACTAGCAGAGCCTCCAAAGATTGTTGAGCATCTCCAACAAGGGCCCCTTTCCAGTTGGGTTTTGAGGGAGAAAGAGGGGTACCAGCAGAAGACGACGCATTTTGAGATACCCCCGTTGACTCAGACATTGGGCCTGTGACAGAGGATATCATGGGAATAGCCTGGGGTCCAGTACTAGCAGACTGGTTGGCCAGGGGGACAGCATCTCCCCCAGGGGAGGCAGGCATGGCGGCCTTCAGTTTGAAAATCGGGTTGGGCTGGAAGTTGCAGAGCGGGAAGTTGATACTTAATTTAGTTGTTCAATCATTATTATATTTTTATTTAGATGTTTAGGTCATTTAGATGGTATATTTTTTGTATCTAAGCTGGCATGGGTGATATATAATACATGAATAGGTCACTTAAGTATTAAAGTTTTGTATGTCAGCTAGCATGGGTGATAACTAAGATGTAATTAACATAAATATAGGAAGTAGTGAGTTTTATTTTATTATTGTATTGTAAATTTTATTCTTCCTAGAGACTTCTAGAGGTTTGCCCCTTCAATGTGTCTTATAATTATCAAGTATTTGCACCATACTTTCTACTATATTATTCAATAATAAAACTTATTTCATTACAAGTGCTATCAAAGCATGATCTTGTCATTGTGAAGTCAAAAAACAAGGGGACGATTTGGTTAGTGTATATTTCATTGATTTTGGTGAATTTTGGTTTCTACTTTTCAAAAAAATTTCCAAACCCATATTGAAAATTCTATAGTATAAAATTGAAGGAAATGATTTGGCTTGCAAGGATTGTGTTCCATAGGAATGATATGCTCTACTTGTCATTTTTCATTTGTCATTTATCATTTCTCATGTTGTTCTAAACTTATCACTAAAGATGATCTAAATCATTCATAAAAGAAAAATAAACTACAAAAGGTAAGATATATCAAGAGTTTCTAAAAAAAATGTTTCAAGGCTTCCTCCAAAATCTTTATCTATGTCAAAAGTAGGATGAGGATACATATATTAGCATCAAGTTGCAAATGTGATGGATTGAAATGATATGATAGTGTGGTATGGATGATCGGTTGATGATAGCACAAGGTGGATGGGATAAATTGGTTGAAGAAGCCTTATTGTAAGTGTGGGTAGATATAGATGGTTAGATACCCACAAATGGCCTTTCATTGTCATTGTGAAGTCAAAAAACAAGGGGGTAATTTGGTTGGTGTATATTTCATTGATTTTGGTGAATTTTATTTTCTAATTTTTAAAAGTTTTTCCAAACCCATATTAAAGTTTCTATAGTATAAAATTGAAGGAAAGGATTTGGCTTGCAACGATTGTATTCATAGGAATGATATGCTCTACTTGTCATTTTTCAATTTCCATTTACCATTTTTCATGTTCTGAACTTATCACTAAAGATTATCTAAATTATTCATAATAGAAAAAATATACTACAAAAGGTAAGATACATCAAGAGTTTCTAAAAAAATGTTTCAAGACTTTATCCAAAATACTTATCAGTGTCTAAAGTAGGATGAGGATACATATGTTAGCATCAAGTTGTGGATGTGATGGATTGAAATGATATGATAGTATGATATGGATGATTGGTTGATGGAAGCACATGGTGGATGGGATGACTTGTTTGAAGAAGCCTTATTGTAAGTGTCAGGTAGATATAGATGGTCATATGCGCACAAATGGCCTTTCATTGTTGCACTTTTGCAAGGTTCCATTGGATTAATGTTTTCTCTCTCATATTTTGTTTTTTGTTTGATTTCAAATTCTATTGTTTTTGTTATAGTTTTTGGATTCAAACAACTATTTACACTATAGAGGCTAAATTAGCATCTTGTGCTAATAATTATCTTATGTAGATCATGATATTGATAGTGCACTTAAGGTGGATATCATCGTGAGACTTATTGATTATTAAGTGGGATTTCATGAAATGTAAACATACTAACAAGGTAACATTACAAGGCCTATAATAGAGAATGTTGCCAAGAAAAAAATGGAGTGGGGGCAAGTTGGATGAAAGGCATATAATGATTATGTGAGTGATTAAATAAAATCAATATGGTGATGGAGATACATAAAATTATGGATTTGAGCACATAAAATGGGTGGATGATAAGATGGGATGATGGAAACATGAGGAAATGTCATAGGATCAACCATCAATTTCACATACCGTGTCACATTGCAAAAATTTATTTTTTATTAGATTTAGTTGTACCTTTTGAATTGTATTCATTTTCTAGCTTATTGGATGGGGGGATTCTGAATTTATGGGCTCTTTGACATTAGGACTTTGGAGTTATGATAGTGTGTTCATAATGACATAGTTTTAGGACTTAGAAAGATTTCATTTGTCCTATCATAATTTTTCTAAGATATTTTGTTCAATGCCTTTGGGATTACTAAAATATAGGATTCAATTAAATTTTAGAACTTTGAGCTTTTGATTTGTGTACCACTCATTTCTAGCTTCAAGTTTTCTACCTAGATGGATCCACATAAACCTAATATTCTAAGACACATGCATATTTGAACTTTAGGTCTTTGGATCATGAATGAAACATTCATGATTGTTGTCTTTTTTATCTAAATGGATTTTGACTTTAGAATTCAAAATGTTGGGATTTAGAATTTTTGGTGCTATGATTTAGGTGATTAGATAGTTTTCTTGAGATATATTGATGCATCCAAATAAATTTCAAAGACCATGTTATAATCCCTTAAGGGAATGCTATTTTGGATTCTTGTTGATGTGGTGATATTCATTTTATTTTATTGGGGTTGGGTGATGAATTTAGGTGAAGATGCTAAGGATTAGTGGTATCGATGATAAGGCCCAAAAAATGTTGGTGATGGGTATGACAATGGCAATGGATGGGATAGATTGTTGATAGGGATGACAATGGCAATGGATGAGATAGATTGGTGATAGGGATGACAATGGCAATGGATGGGATAGATGATGGGTCAATAAAAGGGTTGGTGGTGTTAGTGAAATGTTTGGGGATAAGGATAATGATGTCAACAAAAGGGCTGATAGGAGCAATCTCTTTTTAATAACAATGAGAGGAACTTGTTTTGATCTTACAACAAGTTTCCTCTAAAATATAAAGATTGTATTTATCATCCTTAGATTTTTCATTAGGAGACACATAGTCAATGTCTTGAAATCCTTGACTTGCATTGGCATGTATGGGCTATCAAATTACCTTATTCATCAAAGCCTAATCCTTTGCCATGGCTCAATATATTTCATTTGTGATATGGTATATGTTAATTTGGAAAAATACGTGAATCTACTATTTGATCGCTAATAGCTATTTAGGCTTTCAATTTTCTCAATTTTGACAAGATATTTAACTAGATAAAGGTGGTTAGACTAAGTTGACATATTTTTTTATGCTCGTATGATTTAAACCTAGGACTAATAAGATCCATGTGCTTGGCTAGAATCAATAGATTAATGTGGGAACTTTGAACTTTTGTTAGATGTGCACAATTTCATTCATGCTTTAGACAAGTATCTCAATCTATCACAACTTATTTTTCTTGCAATGTGAGTGTGTTTTCATTAAGCTTGACTCTTACTTTAGCAGTTAAATAGTGGATGTATTTCTTCAATTTCAAGCATAAATAAGCGGAATATCTTGTGCTTTTATAATGCTTATAGATCTTGGATCTTATATATTTTATAGATCACACAAAAAGGGTGTATTTCCTTCATTTAGCTTCATGTTAATGTTAATTTATGGGGATGAAAATACAATGGGAGTTTTGGATAGCTTAATTCTCCTTGGAATTGGTAACTTCATTATCAACATTGTGTATGTGATCTTGGAGGAATAATGCTGTTTAAGAAATGGTAACTAAAAACTCCTTAAATTTATACTTTTGATTATTACTCATTATTGGACTGTGGGTAACATCCTTATAGCGATAATGGGTTGATTAGATTGATGAAACAAGAGTCAAGTTTTAAATCATTTATGTTGTCAAATAAATAAGTTGCCACAAGGTAACAATTTACATTTTTAAAGTGATAATCATGTAAATTGTGTTATCCACATATGACTAATTCATGAAAAAAAATATACACAATGAATAGTTAATTACAAGTCATCCTTATGCACAAATGGAGATCACTACAATTTGAGTACACCAAAGACAAGGCAAAATCTTGTCCAAAGGAGTGTGGAAGTATCAAATATCCATGGAATAAGTGTTTAATCAAAATAAAGGGAGGAATCAAAAATGGGATATGTCAATATTTTTAAAACCTGGAAAGACATCATGTACAAGGGGTAATTAGAATCATCATCCAACAATGAACTTTATAACAAATTTCATGAAATACTCTTGTACCAATAAACTTATGAAAAACCTATTTTTTTAATATATTTGATAAGTCAATTTTAGTACAAGACATCATTGAACATGAAGGTGATCCATACAAGGTTGTGTAAGTATATTTAAAAGCATTACAAATAAGGTATACCCTCTTGTTGTTGATTATGCTAAAAGTTTAAAAGTTTGAGCCAATTATGTACAAATAATATGTTCCAGACTTGTAAATAATATGCCCCACTCTTGTACATGGGAAATTTTGCACCTAATAATGACAAAATTGGGGAGAACCACACAATGAGCTGATATTTTTGAGACCCACATAAAAGATGACTTTTCTTGTCTATGTTAGCATTTCAAATTTTACTTTTAATATAGTGTTTTACTTTCACATGATAATTTGAGTTGTGTCCTTAGGTTTGAATGTGGCAAATCAAGCAAAGGTAAGTTTGAGAAAATTGTGAGGTATATATCACTTTTTTGGTCACAAGCCTCCTAGATAGGAAGTCATGAGTTTGAGACCCCTGCATTCAGCTCAACTTAATGTGCTACTCTTGTTGATAGCGATCAAATAGGAACACATGTTCAAAAGCCCCCCCCCCTGACACAAGATGACAAAAAATATGGAGGACTACTGAGAGAGATGTATGTACCATTGACAACAAGATGGCAACAAGGACCAATGATGGTTGGATGGTACATCGGGTATGATTTGGAGGTACATTGGAGGTATAAGGTGGATAGGTACCTAACGCATTGGAGGGATAAGGAGATGCCACGGGAGTTTGGAGTGATAAGGGGACATGGAGAGATAAGGAGAGTTATTTGACAAAGCATGAATTGGAGGGATAATGAGGCTTAGCAATAGGATGGCATGGGAGATATAAGGGTCATATGTCAATCACATCTGAGGATGAGATCCCTCAAAAATGTGGCCTCACTAGTTCATAGCTCAAGTCAAAAGTGTTTACTAACCTAAGAAAATAATAATCCATCCACCTCATGATCATACACAACATGAAGTAAATAAAATATCAACTTCAATTTCTCCCTCCATAGTGAAAATGCATTGTCACCAACTCCAAGCTTGCATGTGTTGCCTAATGATCAACCAAAGTCGACTACAAAGTAAATTTGTGTTTGTCCCTAGATGTTTTGTTTATCCCTAATGAACATATTGCTTGATGCAGGAGCATCCTGGGTGTAAGAGCAATCTTGCATCACCCAAAAATATTTCTGTTTGCTTTTCAATAAGGGTTATCTTGTGCAAAGCTGCTATTTAAGAAAACTTACTATTTTTAGTAAGTTGGTCATATGATCTCGGAATGTTCTGATTTCACAGTTGGAGGTTCATCTCAGTCATTTCAACCTACCAGTTGAGTTTCATTGCCACATCATCAGTATTGGTGAAGTTATTGAGGTTTTTGGGTACGAAATCTTTCAGGTCAATTTTGAAGGCCTTAAAGGCTCCGGATCGCGATCGACCCCCGGCTGACTAGCGCTAGCGCGTGTCAGCACTATAGATCTCGTCATGGCGTTTCTAAAAAGTGGTTACAATAGAAAAACAGAGTTACGGTTAAAAAGTTATGGCCTTCGAAAGTTGGGTTACCTAAAATCATATTTTGTATTTCTTTTGAGCCCGCCCTATTGTAATAATTGTGAAAAATAAATAATTCTATGTTTTGTCAGCCTAAAGGGCTAAATTTCTGGAACCATCTCGGGCGATGGAAATTGCCTATATAAGAAAGGTTTGTAGTGTTGTCTTAGGCAGTTCGGGATAGTTTTGGGTAGTAGATCTGGGTATTGATCGAGGCTGTCCTACATAATATTATAAAGGAATGCCCATGTGGCTTTGCATATTGTAATTCTAAAAGTTTGTAATTCCACATTTGTGGAGATAATAAGAAGTCAATTTTCTGTTCTTGCATATGGTTGTTGTTTCTTTGTTTCTGTTATGTGCTTGTGGTATTAAGGGGAGCACCCTTCATCAAGTGGTATCAAAGCAGGAGTTCCTGAGTGTGTAAACAGATCGCCAATTGTGAGGCAGTTTGCACCAAGACCGTGGGTTAGAGTTTCTATGTAAACAGATTGCTGATTGTGAGGCAGTCTGCACCAGGACCGTGGGTTAGAGTTTTTGTGTAAACAGATCGCCAATTATGAGGCAGTTTGCACCAGGACCGTGGTTAGAGTTTCAGCGAGAAGCGCAAAAATGTCTCCACGAAGGGAACGTGGCGAAAGAGCTGGTGTTGTAACACCTGAGGTTAGGAAATTGCAAAGACAAGTGCGAGCATTGCAAGAGGAGATTCGCAGAGGAATGAATCTTAATGTCAAAGACGAAAGCGAGGATGAAGCTGAAGAAGAAGATCAAGAAGAAGAAGTCGAAGTTGTGAACCAGGAGGAAGAAAGACTTTTTCGAGCTATCTCAGAGATCGGGAAGAGACCTAAGATTGAGGTCCCGACATTTTCTAGAAACCTTAACCCAGAAGAGTTGATCGACTGGATCAATGAATGTGAAGAATATTTTGAGTATGAAGATATCGAGGATCCTGATCGGGTCAAGGTTGCGAAGGCCAGACTGAAGGGTCATGCGAAGATCAGGTGGCAAGAGATTCAATTGGAGTGAAATTGAAGAGGAAAGGATAAAATCACAAGATGGAGGCGAATGGTGGATAAATTGAAGCAATAGTTCATCCATGTTGATTATGAGCTTGACCTACTAAAGAAAATGCAAAGTTTGAAGCAAGCAGGAAGATCTGTTCAGGAGTATACAGACGAGTTCTATCGAATCCTCATCAGAACAGGTCATGCAGAAGCTGACAAGGAGAAAGTTGCATGTTACCTTAATGGATTGAGGCCGAGCATTCAGGAGGAGTTGAATCTGATTCGAATGAACAGTATTGAAGAGGCATAACAGTTTTCCCTAAAAGTAGAGGAAAAGTTGAACAAGAAGTTTGAAAGCAAACAAAGCGGAAGAGGTCATGATGGAAGATCTGGTGAACGGTCATATGGAGATCGAAATGCAGATCCAAAAAAGCAGGATGAGGCTAGTAACAGTCAGAATCAAAGAGGAGATAATTTCAATCGTTTCCAAGATTGGAACAATAGAGATTAGAGAGGAAGAGGAAGAGGACAAGGTTCAGGAAGAGGAGGCTTCCGTGGAACATGTTTTCACTGTGGAGAAGAAGGTCATAGGGCATTTGAATGTCCTCAATGCCAAGGATAGACAGATAGGAGGAACAAAAGTCAAGCCAGAGTTGCACATGTAGATGAAGATGTCAGATCGTCACATTCTGAAGATGCGAAAAAAAGAGAAATGTTGATTAACAGAAGAGTCTTGCTGAGTGGAGAGAATGAACCTGAACAAAGGAGGAGCCTATTTCGCACCAGGTGCAAGTGTGAGGGTAAATGTTGTGATGTGATTATTGATAGTGGCAGTACTGATAATTTGGTGTCAGAAGAGATGGTGACAAAGTTGAAACTCAAGAGGCAGAAACATCCACATCCATATTGGGTTGCCTGGGTGCAGGATGACCACAAAGTCATGGTCAATGAACAGTGCCTAGTAAAATTCAAGATTGGTGGTTACCAAGATGAGGTACTATGTGATATCATATATATGGATGCATGTCATATGTTGTTGGGTAGACCTTGGTAGTTTGACAGATGTGTTGTACACGATGGTCGTGCGAATACCTATTCCCTGACAAAGGATGGAGTGCGACATAAGCTAAAGCCATTGAAGGAAACAGAAGAAAAGGTATGTGGTAATGCAAGAATAACTTTTGTTGATAGAGAAAATTTCTCAAATGGTATGAGGCATGAGCATATGTGTTTTACCTTAATTCCAAAGGCTAGGAAAGAGGAAGTAGAAGATGTACCTGTAGAAGTTGCAGAATTATTAAATGAGTTTCAGGATATTGTATCTGATAATGTGCCTGATGGATTACCACCAGTAAGAAAGATCAATCATCAGATGGACTTGACTCTAGGAGCCAGTTTGCCAAATAAGGCAGTACACAAAATGACACTAGTAGAAAGTGAAGAGTTGAAGACAGATTTGAAGTTTAGTTCATCACATCATCCACAGATTGTATATGGAAGTAGTCCCAAAAATGCATCTGAGTTGAGAAAGATAGATAAAGGAGAAATAAGTTGTGTTGAAGCTGAAGATTTTGTACAACATTTGAAGAACATTCATGAGGAGGTGAAGAAGCATATTACCAAGATGAATGTGCAGTATAAGGCTAAGGCAGATGAGAAAAAGAGGTATAAGGAATTTCAGTTTAGAGATGAAGTCATGGTTCATTTGTGGAATGAGCGATTTGCAGTTGGTACATATAAGAAGCTAAAAATGAAGAAGTTTGGGCCATGTAAGATATTGAAGAAGCATGATTCAGGAAATGCATATGAGGTTGAGTTGCCTACTAGCTGAATATTCCACCAGTATTTAATGTTTCAGATCTGACAGAGTATCATGAAGGAGGTGTTGAAGATGAGGTTACAGCAGCACAGTGGAGTATTTCAGCAACCAGTTCAAATATCAAGGAGATTGAAGACATTGGATAGTCGTGTTGGCAGAAGCACAAGGAACAGGACATATGAAGAGTATTTGGTCAAATGGAAAGGACGACCTGTTGAAGATTCATCATGGCTAACAAAAGAGGAGGTTAACCGTCTCGATTTTCCTCTGCACATGTAAGTCGTGACAGGGTCACTTCTCAAATTACTCTAGGTGTCTGATGCAGGAGCATCCTGGGTGTAAGAGCAATCTTGCATCACCCAAAAATATTTATGTTTGCTTTTCAATAAGGGCTATCTTGTGCAGAGCTGCTATTTATGGAAACTTACTATTTTTAGTAAGTTGGTCATATGATCTTGGAATGTTCTGATTTCACAGTTGGAGGTTCATCTCAGTCATTTCAGCCTACCAGTTGAGTTTCATTGCCACATCATCAGTATTGGTGAAGTTATTGAGGTTTTTGGGTACAAAATCTTTCAGGTCAATTTTGAAGGCCTTAGAGGCTCCGGATCGCAATCGACCCTCAGCTGACTGGCACTAGCGCATATTAGACACTGTAGATCTTATCATGGTGTTTCCGAAAAGTGGTTACAATACAAAAACAGAGTTACGGTTGAAAAATTATGGCCTCCGGAAGTTGGGTTACCTAAAATCATATTTTGTATTTCTTTTGAGCCAACCCTATTGTAATAATTGTGAAAAATAAATAATTTTATGTTTTGTCGGCCTAAAGGGCTAAATTTCTGGAACCTTCTCAGGCGGTGGAAATTGCCTATATAAAAAAGTTTGTAGTGTTGTCTTAAGCAATTCGAGACAGTTCTGGGTAGTAGATCTGGGTATTGATTCGAGGCTTTGTCCTACAAAATATTGTAAGGGAATGCTCATGTGGCTTTGCATATTGTAATTCTAAAAGTTTGTAATTCCACATTTGTGGAGATAATAAGAAGCCAATTTTCTATTCTTGCATATAGTTGTTGTTTCTCTATTTTTGTTATGTGTTTGTGGTATTAAGGGGAGCACCCTTCATCATTGCTAATGAAAGGCGTTTTGTTTTCTATACCTTAAAATTGTTGAGTTTTATAACCTTTACAGCAAACATCCTCTACTTGAGCAAATCGATATGCTAAATAATAATAATAAATATTGTCAACATTTATTATTTATTGTTTATCATCAATTTATATGTTGGTTGAATTAATTAAGGGCCCAAAGTCTGCCTCTTGGCTGTAATATTTAATTGGTTTTATGGACCAAATCGGCCCCCTTATTGGTGGTTTCACAGCATATATAAGGTGTTTGATCAAAGGGAGAGAAGCACCATAAACATAATGTACTTCCCTCCCTAAAGGGTGAAATTGGAGCAAACCTAGGGCAAACAGTTGCTGCCCTAGGAATGGTGAACTAGGATAGAAGCAAACCTAGGGCAAACAGTTGTTGCCCTAGGAATGGCAAACTAGGGAAGAAGCAGACTTAGGGCAAACAGTTGTTGCCCTAGGAATGGAGAACTAGGGCAGAATGATGCCCTACAAAGTGGCGAACTTCTTCAGCGTTCTATATTGCAGTTCGACTATGCATCAAGAAGCAGCGAACATCATTAAGGCAGCAACGAATACCATTGAGGAGGCAATGAATTCACCTCAGCGAATTCACCATTAAGGAGCAGATCTCAGTCCAAGGCAGCAGTGAATTCTCTGCCCTAATTGCAGCAGAATTAAGTGAGGATTCTAGGGCAAATCTTACATTGATCTTGGTCTAATTCTAGGTCAAAGTAAGAACAGATTGGTGGCACTATAGAAACCCTAAGTGGGTTGACTTGGCACCTACATCTTGGAGAAATAAAAGCACCGATTTGAAAACAAATTCAGAACCTAAATTCGGGTACTATCTCTCCTTGCTTGTGCATATTATATTTTATCATGTGCTTAGTGTTTGGAGGACTTCTATAGTTTGTTCATTTCTAGGTGAATCTGAAAAATACTAACATGGTATCAGAGCTACGGTTGAGAAAAAGATCTTTTTAGATTTAGGAGTACAAACTAACTCTTTCAAAACTAAGACACTAGGGCAACTAGGGTTTGGTCTGAAAATTGTAATGAAGTTTTTTTATTTGCAATTTCATTGGTTGCCTTATATAGGAAAACTTATTGGCTCTCATTGGCTGGAAAGATATGGGTAGAACCCATATGTTGTGTCTATATAATATTTGCATATTTACCTATTGACCTTCTTGAAGTTTAATTTTTGTCTTTCCTTATTGGATTAAGAGGGAGTCTAAAACTTTAAGTATCAGAAGAAGTTGATGGGGATTACACCATATTGATCTAGAGGAAGTAGATCATCTTGAGTTAAGTACATAGCATGAATGATTTAGAGGGAGTATAATCATGGGCTCACTTACACCTAGTATTGTGATCTCCTTCCTAATAAATGAGTAGGATCATTTCCTATAGACTCAGCTGATTGTTTGATTAGCATGACTAATTACTGTCATTAGCATGCTTTATGTTAACATATTTTTGTTATATATGTTTTGTATGAACAACTGGTTACTTTAACATATTTATGTTATTGTATGGAACATGTATAGCTGATTGGATCAGCTATTTGTTTAGCAAATTGTCATAACTAATGTAGTATCATACCTTGCATTATGAATGCACTCTTTGTCCTGACATATGTTATATCTAACGATGTTATGAGATCATTCACAACTGATTGTTAGTATAACTAAGTAACTGGTTTTACATTGACATTTAGATGCATACATTGGTGGATGAATGTATGATGTCTATTAGCTAATTAACTACTATATTAGCTTCATGTATGGGAGTATACTTTACATGGGCATATGTTGTGTATATTACAGTTGGCATATTTTTGTTGTATACATGGGAGCATATTTTTATGGATGTATGTTGTGTACATCACGGATTTGATGTCAAAAGACCATTACTCCAAGCAATTGGTGAGACATCATGGATTTGATGTCAAAAGACCATTGCTCCGAGCACTTGGTGAATATCATGGATTTGATATTCGTTAGACCAATGCTCGAGGATATCATGGATTTGATATCTTGTGGATCAAGGATCCACATTCGCATGGATCAGGGATCCATTGCTGAGTAATTGGTGAGACATCATGGATTTGATGTCAAAAGACCATTACTCCGAGCAATTGGTGAGACATCATCGATTTGATGTCAAAAGACCATTGCTCCGAGCACTTGGTGAATATCATGGACTTGATATTCGTTAGACCAATACTCTTAACATCGTGGATTTGATGTTGGTATGATGTCATGAACTTGACATTTCTTGAGTCTTGGTGACTGATGGATTTAGTTATCCACAAATTGGATGGTATACATCATGGACTTGATGATACCATGAATATCATGGATTTGGTATTCTATTCGCTGAGTCAAGAGGACTCAAGGATCTAAGTTATTCACAAATTGGATTTGATGATAGCTTGTGTTTGGTAAGTATCATGGACTTGATACTACCTTGAATTTCATGGACTTGATATTCAAAAATAGTCAAGGTGACTAGTGGATTTAGGAAATTCACAAATTAATTGAAAATATCTGATATCATGGACTTGATATCACTTATAGTTGTTATCATGAATATCATGGACTGATATTCTTGGGTCATGGAGACCAAAGGATCTAGGAGATCCACATTTGGATGGTAAGCATCATATGATATGATTTTTCTCATATGAATATGAGATGTATGGTTTATGAAGAACAATTGTGTTCTCATTATATCTTGTAGATAAAGATCCACTATCATAGATGAGAGATCTATGGCATCTTTGGATTAGGAATCCATTTTTGTTATGTTTTGAGTCTCGAAGACTCGTGGATTTAGGAAATCCACATCCGGTTGGTAAACATCTTGTTACCATGATTTTCATATGGATATGAAATCTATGGTTGGAAATGATGTAAGAACATATGTGTTCTACCTATCATAGATATGAGATCCATGATTCTATTGGATATAGAATCCATGTTGATTATATTTTTGGCATCTCTATCAAGGGTTGATAGAGGGAGAGCTATGAGTTGATCTTTGCCTCAAGTCCAAGAGGGAGTGTTAAGTTTTATGGCCTTTACGGCAAACATCCTCTACTTGAGCAAATCGATATGCTAAATAATAATAATAAATATTGTCAATATTTATTATTTATTGTTTATCATCAATTTATATGTTGGTTGAATTAATTAAGGGCCCAAGATCGGCCTCTTAGCTGTAATATTTAATTGGTTTTATGGACCAAGACGGACCCTTATTGGTGGTTTCATAGCATATATAAAGGTGTTCGATCAAAAGGAGAGAAGCACCAAAAACATAATGTGCTTCCTTCCCTAAAGGGCGAAATTGGAGCAGACCTAGGGCAAACAGTTGCTACCCTAGGAATGGCGAACTAGGACAGAAGCAGACCTAGAGCAAACAGCTGCTGCCCTAGGAATGGCGAACTAGGGAAGAAGCAGACCTAGGGCAAACAGCTGCAGCCCTAGGAATGGAGAACTAGGGCAGAATGATGCCCTACAAAGTGGCGAACTTCCTCAGCATTCTATATTGCAATTCGGCTATGCATCAAGAAGCAGCGAACATCATTAAGGTAGCAGTGAATACCATTGAGGAGGCAGTGAATTCACCTCAGCGAATTCACCATTAAGGAGCAAATCTCAGTCCAAGGCAGCAGTGAATTCTCTACCCTAATTGCAGCAAAATTAAGTGAGGATTCTAGGGCAGATCTTACATTGATCTTGGTCTGATTCTAGGTCAAAGTAAAAACAGATTGGTGGCACTGTAGAAACCCTAAGTGGGTTGACTTGGCACCTACATCTTGGAGAAATAAAAGCACTGATTTGAAGACAAATTCAGAACCTAAATTCGGGTACTATCTCTCCTTGCTTGTGCATATTATATTTTATCCTGTGCTTAGTGTTTGGAGGACTTCTATAGTTTGTTCATTTCTAGGTGAATCTGAAAAATACTAACAAAAATTTGTGTTTGTCCTTAGATGTTTTGTTCCCCTAACAAACAAATCGCTAACAAAAGGAATTAACAAAATTATCTTTCTATAGCATGCATTCTTACATGAAAAAAAGTAGTTTTTTCTTAGGTTGGTTATCTTTAAGAATTTTATAGCTTCTACTAAAAACATTAAATCTAAGACTTGTTTTCTATAGATCCCACATTTTCTTTTATTATCTAAATTAGTTTATCAAATAGTTATAATATCATTGATTTGAAATCAATTGACAAGCTACCAAGCTTCCAATTATAGCCTTGCATACAACCTTTAGAAGCCCTTTACATCATTAGGTCAAAGTTTTCTAATCCAAGAAACAATTATAGCCAAGAATTTGAAACCAACAACTTCTAAATTGTTATTCTAATCTCTTGTACATCTTAACAGTCTTTAAAAGCATTTATTTTAGTAAATATGTTCAAGTTTGTCTACCCTTTTCAGCATTGGAGAGGTCCACAAGCTGGTGAGGGAAAGAAAGCTTCAACTAGCCTTTTCATATCATTGTTGCTAGTCATCAAACCTACTGTACTTTTTGGACAAATTTGATTTTAGATGTGAATGTTTTTGATTGAGGTAACAAGAAGTTTTGAAAGGGCCCCGAAACCCTATACAAAAAAAAAGCTAAAGATTGAACAATAAAAGCTCCCAACACACATCCGACTAGCCAGAAGGACTAGTCACCCCAAGTGACACCCATAGGAGAACACTACCCCCCCCCCAAAAAAAAGACAGCCCAAAGAACAAAACACCCACACCGCTGCAAAAGAAAAACCAAAGAAGAAACACAGCGGAAGGAAAGGACACTAAGATCTCATTCCTTTCTTATGGGACCGAAGAATCATATTGAGAGAAGGGGAGGACTTCTTTGTAATTTTTCCTTTTACTGTGATCCAACCCTCTTCAACTCTAGCAGCCTCATTCTGCCAGCACAACGAATCCAAATCTGAAGAACCAGCACCTAGCTGAGGAGAAAATTCTGCCAGCGAAGCTGCCAGCACAAGGCCAGTAATAATCCCCTCCAAAGGATGATCAGAAAGACTAGTAGCACCAAGAATAACAGCATCCGCTGAATCACCTACAAGGAGCCTGGCACCAACCAATGGAGGTCAGAGCAAATGGAAGAGCGCAAAGGACCAGAACCCGCTGCAACAGCAGACTCTACAGTAGCTGGAGGCAGAACAGGGGACAAACCTTCCACCATCTCGTTAGATACCTGAGAACTTACAGCAGGAGTAGACTCCAAATCAGGCTGAGAAGAGTTTTTCAAAACTGTATAAATCCTAGATGTGAATGTTCTTAAGCTTAAAAATATTTTATTTTAGTGAAGATTTTTTTAATTACTTAGATTATTTATATTGCCTATGAAAGATGTGTGGTCAATATAGAATATGTATGGTTTGAGAGGAGAAGATTTGTTTGTTAAAATTTAGAACTTCAAATCTTTCATAAAATTTTAAGAATAAAATATTCTTGTTTATTATTTGTGTGCTTCAAAACTTCTCTAAGAAATTGAAAGAATAGGGGATTTATAAGTTATAAGGTTCCTTGTATGTTATTTAATAACATACAAAACTCAAAAACATCATTCCATCCTTTTTAAGTTAAATTAAATTTACCTAAACCAAAGCAAACAATCAACACGATAAAAATTGTCATCCCAAGTAAACCAATCAAACCAAAACAATTATCAAGGTTTTTCTGTTTTGATGGACCTGTTGCATTGTTTGGGTTTGTCAAGTTGCTTTCAGCAGCCTGCTTCCTAGGTTAGGTTTATGTTTATTAACTCTTGTAGTATGTGTTAATTGTGGGCACAGTCTAGTTGACTTGGACCTTAGGCCTGACTGTGTATGGATGCCTCTAAAATAGTCTGGAAAATTTTTGTATTTTGGTGGCTGAATTTTGCAGTTACAGAAATTGTCATATTGTCAGATGAATTTGGAGCTGAAATTCTTAATCAGTTTTAAAGGAAGCTGACCACATAATAGAACCTGCAGTAGCTTATCTAACAAAATCATGCAATGTAATTTCCTTCTGTCGTAATTATTTCATGCTAGACTGCATGAACAGAGTAAAGTTAATAAGATGTATTACATTACTGTTCTATGATGGACAACCCTTCATTGCCCTTATGGTAAGACGCCATATGTATACTGTATAGATAGCCCAATACTCAATATCTACCATAAATATAATTCTTGCTCCATATACTTAAATGGGATATTGATATAATGCTGTACGTATTGAAATATAATGTTATCAGATGCTTTGGTTAAAATAGACTGATGTATGACATTACGCTAGAGTACGTCTACCCAAGTTAAAAACAAATGAGCTTTCCTTAAAGGACAAAAACACCAAAGTTCCCATGCATTTCTATATGATTCTATCTTCTCAGTGATTATAACCCACATCTCAAATCGCAGAAGGAAATATTAAACAGAAAATTGGCATATTCTTTGGTAACAGCTGGATACAAAAGATACTTGAACATGTAGCCCAGTGTGCTGGACTTTTGCTGATCCAATTACTACTACCAATACTCCCCACAAGAACATTTTCCATCCTTGCGATGATCATAAAATTTGGAATCCCTCATAATAATTTCTCAGCCAACAATCCTTCAGATATACTTAGTTGCAGTATTATAATCCCCACAGACAAATTCTTGATGATTCCAAGTGTTTGGTTGTGAAGTCCATCTCTTCAGCTCCAACCAACTGTTTGTTTCATATGCCTTGTCTTTTGACTCTTGTCTTCATTGACGAGTTTGATGTTAATGTGTGAATGTAACATTTGTTTCTACTGAAAAACTTCCCCTACTCAATAAAAGAGAAAACTGAACCCACTTTCCTGTGGATGTAGCCAATTGATTGGTGAACCACATTATTTCATTGTCTCTGTGTATTTGGTATTTTCCTGTCTGTTTAATTTGTAAAAAGGTTAATATTGCTCTATTCTGCCCCTGTTTTCATAACACCGATAGGTGTACCAGGTAAGGTGATGACAAGCCAAAACATAATGGCTCTTTTCACTGAGACCACAGAGTACTCATTCACCCTTCACATTTTGGAACACAAAATTTTACTCAGGCACCTTCCCTGCCTCCTCCATCTGGTATGCCAAGCTCTCCAGAGTCAGAAAATTTCCCTGCAATTCATTTCCTACTGCAATTGTGTACATGCTATTGTCAATCTCAATCCAACTGCATCCTAGATTCTTAATCAGCTCTCTGCCTCTCATCATCTTCCTAACCTTTTCTGCAGAATCCAACCTGCAAATTGTAGAATAGATGCTTGAAAGCAATAAGTAATTTCCTGAATTCAGGCTCCAACTTAAAAAGATGCTCTGCCATAAGTCTTTGATCTACAGATTACAATGGGTTCCGCAAGAAGCAAGCATAGAAACACATTTACTTGCTGTAGGTTCAAATGGGATGCCATTGACAAATGCCACATGCTTCTCAAGGTCGCCAGCATGGCCAAGAAGGTGAACTGCACATGAATAACACTCTGCACAGGTTGCGATGTGATAAACTGGGTTCGCACAATAAAACAATTCCATGCTTACACAGACCATTCCTGCATGAACCCATGCAGACAAAACACCAGCAAAAGTGATCAAGTTTGGCATTAAAGCTGTCTGTTGCATTTGGTTGAATATAGCTAAAGAATCTTTGCCCCTTCCGTGTGAGGCATATACTGTGATCGCATTTTGTCATTTTGTTGGCATTTTGTCAAAGCCTACATATCTTATTGGCATTTTCTCAGAGACTGCCGAGGGAATTTAAGCTATATCCATTTGGAATAATATGACTGTAATTTTCTATGTCCTGTTAGATTTCATGTGAGCACAGGCAGGAAGAATGCTAACTGTTGCAGTTGAATTGGGCCTAATGCCTCATATTTGCATTTCATGAAAGAGTTTCAAAGCCTTGTTACCATGTCCATTCTGTGGATAGCCTGCAATCATCACATTCCATGTAACCACATTTTTAAAAAAAAAATTGTCCAAATGCATGGTGCGCCTGTAACGACCCCAGACATGACTAGAAATTTACACTTTTTTTTTAGCATCATTTTGTCACATCATGATAATAAATGAGTAATGTTCATTCAGGAGCAACAGTACAAACTACAAATTATTTTCCAGCAATGTAAATTCTCATGGTTCATATATACCACATATTATCCACAATATTACAATTTGATTACATCATAATGACAAATGGAGAATTAACAGTCAATGATAACTGAAGCATAGCATAAATGGTTTGCCAGGTCATGTAGACTCCTTGTCTTTAATCTGCCATGGTTCACCTCAGGGTGCAATATGAACTTTCCAATGTGGGCATAATCCCTATACACACCTCCAAGGGAATTTTTTGGCCCATGGTGAGAGAGTAGACATTCAGACCATCCTGCAGTGCATAGGAATAACCTCCTAAAGACCAATTACCCATGCTGTACCCATCATTGGTAAACAAAGATAACAATTCCATATCAAGACATACCATATCAATACTACAAGGTGAGCTCGATCTATTACCTACTTATATCATTGAAAATTCTCTTTCCTGCAGGCCATCGAACGGGTAGCAACCAAGGACATCCATAGCCATTGGCCCCAAGGCTCCCATGCTCTTGGCAAAATCCATCCTACTATCAGGGGGTATGACTAACAGTCCGCTAACATAATATGCTCATTGGCTATTGTCAATCTCGAACATGGATAAGCTTATCTGTGAATGGGTCATAGGAATTAACCATCAATGACCACCTCAGATGGAGAAGGGTAGCCTAGATATTAGAGGTATACAGCCTCTGCCTATGCCATCATAGGGCCCTTACTCCATTTGTTGCAGTAAAAGTTAGCGCCTATACCCAACTTAGCACTATAACTGGAATAGGGGATCCTAATTCGGAATCAGTAATTCCCAAATGCAGCCACCTCTATGGTTCAATTACCCATTCTGATGATATATTATACGAGGGGTTCAATACATTCATTCTCGAGTTGTTATGACTATTAATCAACCAATAGGAGAATAACATTAGATCCTTACAAAAGCCGCTAAGGTAGTGACGATTTTCTATTTCCATTCCTCCAGCTTAAAAAGGTATTGCAGTTGATCTAAATTTAATTACAACTATGAATAACCTCCAAAAATGTATTAAAGACAGAGCATTGCTTGCTCAAAGACTCTTTCCAGCTGGATGTAGGGATAACTAATCTTTCCTATAAAAACCGTCCTTTGGACACCACAATTTTTTTTAATCCACCAACATTGATTACCAACTTAATTGATCAAACATTCTCCATCTGGCTTAGAAGTGCTGATTTTAACACTTCCCCATTCACCATGGTGGCGATAACCTAGCATCACCTTGTATATGCTTAAACTTGATAGTGTTAAGTTCTCATAATTAGGGTAATAGTAATACCTAGACCCGTACCTAAGCCTCAAGGGTTCATTCAGGATGAGTCTGCCTACACATCCTCTAGCAGGAAACCAAAGCTCGTAAAGTTCGCATTCAAATGTTAGAGGGAGTTTATTCCCTCCTCTTCTATGAGATCTTTGATCTCTCCTAAACCTTGGCTATTAGTTAAGCAAATATATTAAATTAGTCTTATTACAATAAAAAATAACAATTAACATCAAGTCTTGATTCCATATCCAACATTACCAATCATTAGTGTACAACCATACACATACACAAGGATCATATCACATATCATATAATTAGTAACTATTTAGAGCATACGTCACATATACACAAGGGAATAGCTCATACACATTATAGATACACAAAGGTGACTAGCTCCACCATATATCACATACATGATGAGTAGCTCCTGTTAGGATTAACAAGGCAGAAATAACAATTATGTGCAAATATAACTAATATCAGAAAATAATAAACCACACAGAATAAAACACAATGGCACACAGATTTAACGTGGTTCACCCAATCCCTGGGCTACGTCCACCAACAGCAAGTCCAATATTATTATTATCCAGTGATTACAACCTGATTACAATCCGTAATCCCTTACAGCCCAATTCTGCCGCAAGTAAAGAATCATACCTCTTGAAAAATCCCTAACCCTAAGCCATATTATACAATATTTTCCCGCTTTAGGGTTAGAATGAGTTATAAGTAGTCGGCCCAAAAAACCGAAAAAAGTGTACAGTACTTTCCTGGATAGTACTTTCCTGATTAGTCACCACAAGCTAACAATCTCCCACTTGGTGACTGATCAGTATCCACACTATACTAAAAAAACCTCCCACTTGGAGACTGATCCTGTAGCAATACCGCTACCCACATGAGGCCCCCACTGAATTGAACCACCTTGGACTCAGTTGTTCCTTTATGTTGTTTAGTCTAGAAGACCAACTAAAGCTGAACATGAGTTCAACTTCTCCCTTGTTACTACCTTTGTAAACATATCTGCTGGATTATCATCAGTATGAATCTTTTCCAGCCTTAACTGTCCATCATCCAAAACTGATCGAATGAAATGGTACCGCAACTGTATGTGTTTTGTCTTTGAGTGCAAAGCAGAATTCTTTGCAAGATGAATGGCACTTTGGCTATCTGTATGTAGAAAATTATCCTTTTGTGGATGTCCCAATTCTTCCATGAAGAATTGAAGCCATATCATCTCCTTGGCTGCCTCTGTAGCAGCAACATACTCTGCCTCTGTAGTGGATAAAGCAACCACCTTTTGTAGTCGAGAAATCCAACTCACTGCTGTCCCACCAACAGTAAATATATAACCTGTAGTACTCCGCCTGCTATCTATATCTCCTGCCAAATCTGAGTCAACATAGCCTTGTACAGTAGTAGTAGAACCCCCAAAGTGTAAACACTTACTAGATGTGCCTCTCAAATATCTGAGAATCCATTTGACTGCATTCCAATGCTCAATACCAGGGTTACTCATATAACGGCTAACGACTCCCACTGCGTGTGCAATATCTGGCCTAGTACATACCATAGCATACATTAAGCTCCCTACGGCTGAAGCATAAGGTACCTTAGACATTTTAGTCTCTTCTTCTGGTGTCTTGGGACACATATCCTTAGTCAATTTCAAATGACCAGGCAAAGGTGTGCTGACAGCTTTGGCATTTTCCATAGAGAAACGTTGCAACACCTTCTCAATATAATCAGCCTGAGATAGAGACAATTTCCTATTTTTCCTATCTCTACAAATTTTCATACCAAGGATTTGTTTTGCTGCCCCCAAATCCTTCATAGCAAAAGATTTTGCTAACTGTTGTTTCAACCCCTTAATGTGATCCATGTTAGACCCAGCTACAAGCATATCATCAACATATAAACATAAAATAATGTAGCTGTCATCATCCAACCTCTTAAAATAAACACAATGGTCAGAATGACACCGACTATATCCATGCCCATTCATAAAAGTGTCAAATTTAATATACCATTGCCGAGGTGCTTGCTTCAAGCCATATAAACTTTTCTGCAATCTGCACACCAAATTCTCCTTACCCTTGACCTCAAATCCTTGTGGCTGAACCATATATATTTCTTCATCCAAATCACCATGAAGAAAGGCTGTTTTAACATCAAGCTGCTCTAAATGCAAATCTTCAGTAGCCACAATACTTAAAACAGTACGAATAGAAGTCATTTTAACAACTGGAGAAAATATCTCATCAAAATCAATACCATGTTTCTGTGCAAATCCTTTTACAACTAATCTGGCTTTAAATCTTTTCGTACCTCCATCCTCTTCTTTGATCCTGTAAACCCATTTATTCTGTAAAGCTCTTTTACCTGCAGGTAACTTACATAAATCCCATGTCTGATTTTTCAGCAAAGAGTCCATTTCATCTGTCATTGCAGACTCCCACTGAAGCTTTGTATCCACCTGCACAGCTTCATTATAACATTCAGGTTCACCAGCATCTGTTAACAGAATAGAATACAAAGATGGAGAAAATCTTTTTGGAGGTCTACTTAGCCTTGTTGACCGTCTAACACTCACTGGGGTGTGTGGTATTTGTTGTTGCTGTTGTTGCGGAGCATAAGGAACTACTGGAACATGAACTTGTGGAGTATCATCCAGTACTACATAGTCATTTTCTTTCTTCTCATGCTGCAGCAACAGATCTTTGTACAATACTTTCTCATTGAATATGACATCCCTGCTTCTTACAATTTTATGATTTTCAAAACCCCAAAGCCTATAACCAAATTCATCAATGCCATACCCAACAAATACACATTTCTTTGACTTAGCTTCCAGCTTGGTTCTATTTTCAGAATCTATAAGTGCAAAAGCTTCACAACCAAAGGTTTTGAGAAAAGAATAACTCACCTTCTTACCACTCCATGCTTCCTCTGGAATACCACAGTCCAAAGGAGTAGAGGGGCCTCTATTGATTAAATAAACAGTAGTGTTCACTGCCTCTGCCCACATATTTTTGGGCAGCCTAGCATGCAACCTCATACTCCTTGCACGCTCCATTATTGTCCTGTTCATGCGTTCAGCCACTCCATTTTCTTGTGGAGTCCTTGGTACAGTTTTCTGCCTACGAATACCATTAGAGGAACAATATTCTTCAAATTCTGTGCTGCAATACTCACCACCATTATCAGATCTGAGACATTTTAACTTTTTACCAGTCTCAGTCTCAACCAAGCATTTCCATTTCTTAAAAGTTTGAAATACATCAGATTTCTGTCTAAGGAAATAAATCCATACTTTTCTTGTTGCATCATCTATAAATGTAACATAATACAGAGAGCCACCAAGGGAAGATACCTGAGCTGGTCCCCATACATCTGTATGCACAAGCTCTAATCTCTCATTTTTCTTTTCCTTCCCACTCTTCACAAAACTAACTCTCTTTTGTTTTCCATAAACACAACTTTCACAGAAATCCATATTGACACATTTCAGACCAGGTAAAACTTTCTTTGAATGAAGTAATTTCATACCTTTTTCACTCATGTGCCCGAGTCTGTTGTGCCACAGTGCTGTGTCAAAATCTACAGCAACAGTTTGATGTTCTTCCTGCTCAACTGCAGCCACTGTTCCTGAGCATTCATTATCTTCTGAAACAATTAAAGTAGAAGGAACAGTATGACCTGTACAAAGATATAAGGTGCCTACTTTCACACCTTTTGCTACTACTAAGGAACCTTTTGAAACCTTCCAATTTTTATCATTAAAAGTAACTGTGCAACCCTCATCACCCAGTTGCCCTGCTGAAATTAAATTCCTACTCAGCCTTGGAACATGTCTTACCTCTTGTAGTAGCCAATGATTCCCATTCTGCAACTTAATCTTAATTTTTCCCTTTCCAACAATCTGACAGGGTTCATTATCTCCCAAATAAACTAGCCCAAAATCCCCTTGGACATAATCAACAAAATAACTTCTATGGGGTGTAGCATGAAATGAAGCCCCAGAATCTAAAACCCATGAATCATCAATACTTTCTAAGGACAAGAGCAAAGCATCCTCCTCAGATTTGTTACTTACCACATTTGCCTCCTTGTTTCCATCATTTTTGTCTCCTTGATCTTTCTTCCGAGACCAACAATCTTTCTTCTTATGACCTGGTTTTCCACAGTACCAGCAATCATTTGGCCCTTTAGATTCAGACCTCTTTCCCTTTGATTTTCCTCTTGATTTCCCACGATTTCCAGAGTTGTTTCCTCTATCTCTTGTTCTGCCTCTGCTTTCTGTGTTCAATACACTACCCGATGTGGATGCCCCTGAGCTTTTCCTACGAATTTTCTCACTCAATATAACACCAATAACATCATCATACTTTAGGGTATTAGAACCAGAAACAGAATTACTAACAGCCATTACCAAGCCATTCCAGCTTTCTGGCAAAGAACACAAAATCAAGAGAGCCCTAACCTCTTCATCAAAAGTAATTTTAACTGAGGTTAATTGACTTGTAACTGTATTAAACTCATTCAAATGATCAGTAACTGATCCACCTTCTACCATTTTCATATTAAATAAACGCTTCATAAGAAATACCTTGTTTGAAGCTGAAGGCTTTTCATACAACTTCGCTAGGGTTTCCATCAGATCTTTAGCTGTCTTTGCTTCAGTAATATTGAATGCCACCGATTGTGCCAGGCATAGACGAATACTCCCCAGTGCCTTCCTATCCAAAATATCCCAATCCTCCTGAGACATTGATTGCTCTTTCTTGGCTACTCCCTCTAATGGCCGCCATAGATCCTTCTGATAGAGATAATCCTCCATTTGCATCTTCCATAACTGGAAGTTCTGCCCATTAAACTTATCAACCTTCAGCCTACCCTCTTCTGCCATTTCTCCCACTTAACCGAGAGACTCTCCCACTAACTCGTGAGACCTGCTTCAGAGAATAGATGAAAGAACGAATGAAATAACCTCGCTCTGATACCACTTGTTAGGATTAACAAGGCAAAAATAACAATTATGTGCAAATATAACTAATATCAGAAAATAATAAACCACACAGAATAGAACACAATGGCACACAGATTTAACGTGGTTCACCCAATCCCTGGGCTACGTCCACCAACAGCAAGTCCAATATTATTATTATCCAGTGATTACAACCTGATTACAATCCGTAATCCCTTACAGCCCAATTCTGCCGCAAGTAAAGAATCATACCTCTTGAAAAATCCCTAACCCTAAGCCATATTATACAATATTTTCCCGCTTTAGGGTTAGAATGAGTTATAAGTAGTCGGCCCAAAAAACCGAAAAAAGTAGTCGGCCTCAAAAAAAATTTCCTCGGGGGCTGCGCCCCCGAACCCCTGCTCTTGGGGGCTGCCGCCCCCAAACCCCCGCTCGGGGCCCGGCCCAGCCCCGAACCCCGACGAGGTCGGGAGGAAAAGTGTACAGTACTTTCCTGGATAGTACTTTCCTGATTAGTCACCACAAGCTAACAGCTCCAACATACATCACAAATACATAGTGAGGGGCTCATACAAGCATCAAAAAAACAATAGTGCCTATCTCATATATACATTGTCAAGACAATAGTGACTGGCTCACGTACATATTGCAAAGACAATAGTGCCTGCCTCATTTAGGCATCACAAAGACAACAGCAACTGGCTCATCCACAGTGGCTATCTCCTGTCCTATAATCGTTTCTACTTGGATTGGCCAGCCCAATGATTAAGCAAATAAATAAAATATTAAATAATAGAAATTAAATTTATAACAAATGTTAATTATTAATGAATTTTATGAAGTTGCCTCTACAGGCCAACTTGTGCCATTTATCTCTTTTTACTCCATTTGCCTGTGAGGCCAACATGTGTTTTTGTGGCAGTTTCTATTTTGGCCCACTTAGCTAAGTGGATATATATAAAGGTGTTTTGAGCTCTTTAGGGCATCGAATAATTCCATTTTTTCTTGCATTAAATGAATGCAATTGATACTCGGAAGTCAACCTGAGTATTCACCACCTGGTGGAACAAAGCCCCTGCCAGTTCATTAAGCCTTTACTTTCTGATTTCTAATAGCTATTTATTCTTCTTATTTCAACCTGGTCTTTGCTTAATCAAGCCCCTATTAGAGTGGCCTATTGAGTTAGTATTCCAGCAACAGGCAGAAAGAAGTCGCACATTACTCAGGCCCTGAACATTCTTATCGCCTGTAGCTAAGGCTAAAGTCTGAAACTCCAGACAGGTTCTGGAGCTGATTATGGTCAATATGGAAAGCAGGCTAGTCAACTCCAAGCCATTCTTGTGTGTTTAAACGCAAGCACTCAACTCATTTATCAAAATCCCTGCTACGGATCTGAAGCACTTGCTGGAAAGGGCTAAGTAATACCTTTACCATTCTGTATGTATCTTGGTCAAACAGTCTGATTATTACTTGTATTCCATTCAGTCTGAATATGACAATGACGTACCTTGAACTGGTGAAATTTCACTAAATAGGATATTGTCTGAAGGTGATATTTTGAAAACCTTATTATTATGTATGAGTTGATACTGATCTAAGAATCTAAATCTGGGAGTTTGCTGTTCAAAAGCTGTTACTCTAATTTGATTTGCAGTTAAGCTTTTGCATTGTTAGAAGCGGTTATCTTTCACTAGTATCAAAGCAAGGAATCATGCCAGCCTGTGGTTCAATCTGGAGATGTAAGTATTGATTTATGCAGAAGAGAGACAAAGGCATCATGAATAACCGAGGTGAGTTGGCAAATTGTCTAGATGTCATTAGCAGAGAAAAGAGGAAGTTAGTTAGAGAATTTAAATCCTTCAGTGCAGAAAAAGTTCAGATCTTGAGGGAAATGAATCACAAATTGAATGCCCCTAGACCAAGTTGGAAGAGTGCTTAGGGAAGCAATTCAAGCAATGAGATAGTTTCAATCAATCCTCCTATGAAGACAGTCAAAGCCAAATTTGCAAAAGGAAGAAGGTTGAGTGGAGCAGGAGCCACAATTACCACTTTGCTCAAAGATTGAAATGCTAGGGTACCATACAAAATATAATACTTCAAATCAAACAATTCATAATAATTTATCCTTTAATGAGTTCAATGAATTAAAGACAAGAAGTAGCTCAAGAACAGGAGAAATGGGAGTTGCTAATGAGTATGAGTCCAGGAATGAGGAAAAACAGTCATAACACAAACCAAACAGTGATGAAATCTTGGTTGGGCAAACCTTGCTTAGTAAACACAAAGAGGCCAAGATGGAAAGTCTCAAACCATGAAGCATCTAGTGATCTGTCAAAAGGTATGCCCTTGCAGCAGGATATCAATTTACAGGGTTACCATGTGAAGGAGGATTTATTAGTGGATTCTAATGTTTAGATTACCAACCATTAGGATGATTGTGGTGGAATGAATCCCCTAAAAGGCTAAAAGTTGTTGTCGGGATAATTGTATGTACGGGTTATTATGTTAGTAAAGTATTATGTTACTCTCGGTCGTTAGTGACCGAGAGGTTAGACAGTTACGTCACGACGCTTCGGTCGTGACCCTTCAAGTACTTTATATACTCTCTCGGAGGTTGGACATGGGAGATAATATTGTATAATCATTATGATATAAATGTACTTGCTAGTCTTGAATGATTAATGAAAGTATTTATTATTCTCTGATATATTCTGTGTTTATTATATTTTCCGTACTATGTCTGTGCAATACTAAGTTTACCCCAGCGGGTAAACATCTGGCGCCGTTGCAATTGGAGGTACCAGTAAAGGTCAAGGACCTATTGAAAACGATGCCGCATCTCAAAACGGCTCTATTCCTTGGGCAAAACATTCCAGCAAGCACGGTTGAACGAACGGAGATCATGAGTGGCTCTGCAACCGACCCCATGACGCTATCGATAAATAATGAGCAGAATCCCGCAGTGGTGGAGATGGGTATTTTGGGTACCATCCTCACGAACACAATTGTCGACGGTGGGTCGGGCGTCAATGTCCTCCCAGAAGAAACTTGAAAAAGCTTGGGGAAACCGACGCTGTGGCCACCGACTTTCAATTTATTGGGGGCCGACCAGCACAGTATTAAGCCTCTCGGTACATTGATGGCGCAGCAGGTGACTATTGGAACCCAGCCTTTCACCTTAGATTTTGTTGTAATCCCTCTTAAGCAGAAGGGGTATGATGTCATCCTGGGTAGAGGGTGGTTGGTGAGGGCCCGAGCTGATCATAATTGGAAGAAAAACACCCTCGCATTTGAAAAGGGGGGAAGGAAGTTTGTAGTGGACCTCAACACGCAGATGGTTGGGGAGGAAATGGCATCCGATTCAGAGTCAGATGAGGGGATGGGCGGAGAGGAAGGAAACATGGAACCTAATGCCGAAGGGATACTGAAGGTGGAGGATGATACAGATTCGATGGACGGTCTATTCCACTGGCAAATGGGTGATTATGAATTATTTCCGCCGTCCTGCAACATATTGAAGATTGAGGAAGCCGAGAGTGAGTTCCTTCCGGAATATACAGCATACCGAGAAGGGGAAGTCGAAAGGAAAGAAAGCCCTGCCCAGGAGTTTCGAAAGGAGGAACCCATCTGGCACAAAGAAGCAAAGTTGGAAAAAATAAATCTTGGGGATGAGAGAAATCTGAAACCCATCGTTATGGGAGACAACTGGAATCCTGTGTGGAGGACTGCAGTCTTCAAAATCTTGATTCTCCTTTTTCTTTTTATGTACGGGAACGAGACCGTGGTCCTTGTAGAATTTATGGTTCCAAGCTTTTGGATCGCCATTGAAAACAGACTCGGCGACAGGGAGAGGGAACGACTGCACACTCTGTGGGCTCTCGACGAACGGATACATGACAGTGGCAACGGGACCAAATTGAAACTTTACCCGAAGAGGATGGATCCGAAAGGAGGGACAGAGCAACCGAGAGGGACTCGGCAGGCGTCCGTACGGGTGACCAGAGAAGCCTCCGAACAGAAAATTGAAAAACACCCGTACGGCTATGCATGACCGTACGATGGGAAAAAAAATGAAAAAAATGAAAAAAAAAAAAAAAAATTAAATTAAATTAAATTAAATTTTAAAAAAAGAGATCAGACCGTACGGTCGTACGGCATTCAAAAGTGCCACAGTATTGTAGGATGTCGTACGGCTATCAAGTGCTGTACGGCAATAGCATCCATGCCCGTACGTTATTTTTAATGCAGTAGTCACCGTACGGAATGAAAGAAATAAATAAAAATGATACTGTACGGTGTCGTACTGTTCCATAAGACACCGTACGGCACCGTACATGGAAAACGCCAAGCTGAAAAATAAAAGACCGTACGGTACCAAGGCGACGCATAAGGGTTAGATGGGCGTACGATAGCCAAGCCATAAGTAGGATACCGTACGGTTGTACGGCCAGACCACACGCTACAGGAGAAATTAAAAAGCGCAAGGATATATTCGTACGGTCAATGCAGATGATAAAGAAGCCGTACAAACACATAGTTACGGCATTGATCAGTAATAATTTGGTTGTATCCGTACAATACAAAAGGGAGTCAGAGAGAGGGAATCCATACGACACAGACAAGAAGATGCATAAGGGTTCAGTACAGCATTGGGATGTGTGAAGGGGAAAGCATGAAGGAAGAAATTCATATGGTATTCTAAAAAAAAAAAAAAAAAAACGACGACAAAACAAAGCAGCTCATATTGAAGAACGAATGGTACCAAAGGGAAGGGCATGAGCAGGAAGTAATGGAAACATAAGCGGTTTGCAGAAAAGAGCATGGGAGAAGACAAAAATCACAAAAATAGTGCGTTTCATTGACTTTGAAGGTGCTAAATTGGTCTTGGCGGCGGGGGCGCTGCCCCTCGACCCCGCCCTGTACCGCGACAGGGAGCGCGCCTGGGGCTCTGCCCCAAGACCCCGCGGGGGCGCTGCCCCTCGACCCCGCTGGGGGCGTTGCCCCCTAGACCCCCAGTCGGTTCAGTTATCAGCCCTTGGAGAGTGTGACCTGTTGATGAGATTAGAGTTGCTACAGGCATGGAGTGTCTGCATGCCGAAGGTGAAGAGAGCACTGGAGCAAGTCTTTCAAGAGGGGTACTACGCTTTGAGGCACTTGGAGTAGGTGTTGGCTGGACGAGAGACTGTCTTGGTGGATGCATAGAGAGCTCGGGAGGAGCTGACCACCCAGTTGGAGGCAGTAGAGCAACACTTGGCTCAGCGTACCCAGGAGTTGGAAGCAGAGCAGTTGGCACGGGTGGCTATCAAGGTCAGATTGGCTAGGGAGACAGTATGGTGTTAGCGGAGGCTATAGCTGAACAGTATGTTTTGGAGACAAGTTTGGTGCAGGCACGAGAGGAATGGGATGTGACGGAAAAGACCTACTGGACGCAGCATTGCTGGGGAGGGCGGCACTTCAGCTTTTTCAGGGATGCCCCTCTGCCCCTTCTCAGTGATTTTCTTCTTCTATGTGGTGTATTTCATCTCCCTGTTGTTGTAAGTCGTCGGAGACGACTTGTTTTTTGGGGGGGATGATGTTGTCGGGATAATTGTATGTACGGGTTATTATGTTAGTAAAGTATTATGTTACTCTCGGTCGTTAGTGACCGAGAGGTTAGACAGTTACGTCACGACGCTTCGGTCGTGACCCTTCAAGTACTTTATATACTCTCTCGGAGGTTGGACATGGGAGATAATATTGTATAATCATTATGATATAAATGTACTTGCCAGTCTTGAATGATTAATGAAAGTATTTATTATTCTCTGATATATTCTGTGTTTATTATATTTCCCGTACTATGTATGTGCAATACTAAGTTTACCCCAGCGGGTAAACAAAAGTATCTTTATCTAAAGGAGCTAAGTAGTCTCATCATTTCACCTTAAGATATTAGACCACTAACAGAAATCTATTTCAGTGTTCCCAACATGAAAAATATCCTTATATGGGGAATGTGGATGTTGGCATAAATTGTTTTGTCCAAAATCATCCATACCTTCTAATTTGGGATCCGGGAGATCAATTTTCTTTGAGAGATATTCAAAAGCATGTCAAGATTTATCACAGTGGAGTTTCACTTGATCAATGCACAAAATATACTTGTATAATTTGGGGTGTTCATATTGGAGACTGTGATAAGATCATTGATGGAGTTTGGATGAGAGAAGTTTTCATCAGAGTAGTGCAGCTGAGTGATGGAGCAGTGGTTCTGAGTTTGACATGGAACCCTAGAATTCAGTTTGGGCATTCAGTTACAGATTGCTTGAGGGCGAGAAATCTCTGGGACAGAAGGATTGTAATGTTCCCAATTTCTGCTTGGGTCAGCCAGCCCAATTGTTAGAATAATGTTTATTTTCAGCTACAGTGTCAGTAGGTTTATATTTAATGCAAATTCCAGAATCCTCTTGAAGCAATATTATTGTAGAAGACTCCAGATTTTTCTCTTATCTACCATCACCCTAGCTTCTGCAGAACACTCTAGAAGTCTGCAGGAAGTGTATAAATAATGGAGCCTCCCTCACTGGTCTGTGTGTAGAAAAATAGCAGTACAGTGCTGCATAATTATGTTCTGTAAATCTGTGAGAAGTTGCTCTGTTTTTTACTCTGCACATAATATATTTAAAGTGTTTTCCCTTTGCTCTGTTTTTATTGTTATTTGATTGTTCAATACCAATGATTAAGCAAATAAATAAAATATTAAATAATAGATAAATTAAATTTATAATAAATTTTATAATGTCGCCTCTATAGGCCATTTTATTTATTTTTACTTGATTTGCCTGTGAGGTCGACATTGTGGCAGTTTCTACTTTGGCCAACTTAGCTGGGTGGATCTATATATATATATATATATATATATATATATATATATATATATATATAGGTGTTTTGGGCTCTTTAGGGCATCAAAGAATTCCATGTTTTCTTGCATTAAACAAATGCAATTGATAATCAAATGCCAACTTGAGTATCCACCACTTGGTGGGACAAAGCCCCTGCCAGTTCATTAAGCCTTTTATTTTCTGATTTGGAAAAACTATCTATTCTTCTTATTTTGACCTAGTCTTTGCTTAATCATGCCCCAGTACAGGTTGAGACAGCAAGGGGAATTATAGAGTGACCTATTAAGTTAGTATTCGAGCAACAAGCAGAAAGAAGTCACACATTACTCAGGCCCTGAACATTCTTATAGCCTATAGCTGGGGTTGAAGTGTGAAGCTGTACACAGGTTCTAGAGCTGATCATGGTCACTATGGTAGACGGACTATTCAACTCCAAGCCATGCTTGCACCTTTAAACACAAGCAATCAACTCATTAATCAAAATCCCTGCTATGGATCTGAAGCACTTAGTGGGAAGCGCTAAGAAATATCTTTACCATTTTATACATATCTTGGTCAAACAGTTTGATAATTACTTGTATTCCATTTAGTCTGAAAATAGCAACAATGTACCTTGAACAGGTGAAGTTTTACTAAATAGGATATTGTCTGAAGATGATATTTTGAAAACCTAATTACTGTATCTGAGTTGATTGTTATCTGAGTATCTAAATCTGGGAGTTTGTTGTTCAAAAACTGTTACTCCAAATTCAATTGCAGTTAAGTTTCTGCATTGTTGGAAGTTGGTACCTTTCATATTCATGGTGCATCCCAAATAGAAAAGGAAAGTTGGTGCATTGCACACTACACTATTCCCATTCTTCATCCTGATCTTCTGCACCAACGGTAGCTAGGAAGAGGATTCAGTGCATTCCATACAACATTGTGCATCCATCCTCAACCCAACAAGGACAAGTATACCAACTGACAACCAACAAGAGGATTCATTGCATCCCATACAACATCACAGGTCCATCCTCAATCCCAAGGATTCAAATAGTGAATCATCCTAGCCTGATGGATTCCAACTTCAATCGTGTATAGGTCAATGGTGACAAGTTTGTCTGCCTAGGAAGAAGTAGCTTCTCACATATACCACCTAATGATCTTACTGATATTGTCATCTATCTTGCTCACGATCTCAGGTAACACTTGGCATCAATCACCCCCGTGCTATAGGTGATTGCTAGTGAACTTTCTGGTACATTTATTAGCTCAGACTATTGTTACTCGCACAATAAGATAACTACCCATGCAACCATTACCAAATAAATCATGGATAGCCACTAGCAATCCTTCACCTCCATGAACCAAGTGAATGTCAGCTAATCCATAAGTTACAACATTAGCTCTAGGCATTTGCCATTGGCAAGGTCCAGTGAGCTGACTGTTAAGTAGTATATTTTATGGTAAAGATTTTGATGCTTGGATATGATACAGGGTTTGAATGAAGGAGGATGCCCATGGTAAAGATTCTAACGTTTGAAAACTTTAGGAATTTTGTAGTGAAGAGTGTTAAAGAAGAAGTTGAATTGGGTAAGGATGCTTGCATTCAAAATTTATTGCTGCCCAACTAGTGCAGACTATTATCAACGGATACATCCATGAACCTGGGTGTCACCTTCGGGCATCCTTCTTGATTCAAACCCAGTAGCATTAGAACTTCTCCTATTTTGGACACATATGATCCCAAGTCTGTCTCCATGAACAGGATCTCATTATCTTCACCGTATTTGGTTATCAACAATCTGAGCCTGTGTATGCTCTCTATCTTTATCTGATTTGGAATTCCTTTCCATGGCAACCACATGAGAAAAGTTGGTAGATATGTATCCATTCAACTTTCTTGACCAATCTCTACTTAACAACATACCATATCCTTTCGGAATATCTACGACAGATATGTCAATATAGCTTTGAACTAGTGGATTGGATGCTAGTTGCATATGAATGTTGTTCAGTTCTCATACAACTGGGACTTCCATTTTATCCAACTGTGTCACCTTCTTGTTTGTTTGCAATGGGATTAATCCTAACCTTCTCCACACAGTTAAAGGCATCGCATTGCTGGATGCACCAAAATCTATCAAACAATTTTGGAACATTTTGCCAAAGATTCTAACTGACACAAGAAAAGGGGCAAGTTCATCCTTTCCATGATAGAAAATCCAGGTTTTTGTGTCCTTCGATCAAATTCTTCATTCTTCGTATTTTGCCAAGCATTGCTTGCATTTTGCATTGTGCTTGTTGTTTGTTCTATTGGAGCATCAGTATTTTTGGTTAACTCTTTTTCTTTAGTTGTAGGACCACTTTGAGGTATGCCTTCATTCGTTGCAACTTTTTGATTACTAGGAAGATTTTGTACCATACAATTGTCTGTAGTTTTGAATTTTCAAAATTTAGATAACACTACGAAACGTTTGATAAATTCGTAGTTTATTTCTCTAAGATAGGCATTTTGAAGGCGTTTCTCGAAGGCAATCGATCATACCTTGTTTCGGTCTTAGTTTCTTGTCTTATAGCTGTCGTTTTTCGATATTTTTGTTGAGTTTTTCCTAGTTTTCCTTGCAATTTAGGGTTTTATTTTCCTGATTGCAAGTGCTCCATTTTTTAAAATCATGAGTTTTTGATTGATTTTTCTTGTTTGATTTGATTGATTTTGTTTTTCTTTGGGTCTTAGATCTTTCGTCTTTTCAATTTCGAAGTTTCCGAGCCATTGCGGGTTTAAATATATGGTTTATGTAAAGAAAAAAAAAAGAATATGTTACTTGTAATTGGGGATTTAAATCCCGATTGCAAGTAATATTTTTAAAGTTTATAAAAGCATGCTACTTGTAAAGTGAATTCTAAAGTCCGACTTAACCAATTGAACTTGATTTTTTATCGAATTACAAGTTAACTTTACTTCCAATCGGGTTTTAAAATCTTGATTGTAAGATGTGTTTAAAAGTCTTTTGTTTTTAATACTCGCAATCGGGGTTTAAAATCCCAATTGCAAGTAAAAGAGTTGTGTTTTAAAACGACTTGCAAGTCGTAATAAAAAGCTTGACGTTAGCATTGAATGACTTAAAAGTCATTTGCTTTTGTTCTAAAACACTTGCAATAAAGGCCAAAAAGCCCGACATCGGGTTTTCTACATCTTAATACAGGTGTTTTGTTACTTGCAATACCAAATATGAAACCCAATAAAGGCAATAGAAATATTTCAAAAAACTTTTAAAAACATGTTATAGGGATTTTATATCCCGATTACATGATTGAAACTGTTTTTACTTGCAATGGCAAATACAAAACCCGACTAAAGCCTTTGTAACATCATTTTTGGAAGAGAAAAGGTTTTAAAAGTTAACTTCACTTGTAATCGGTATTTTAAGGCCCAATTACAAATAAAAAGACTTGTAAAACTTAAATCAAAACCCGACTACATCTTTCAAACGCTAAAATAGACTTGCTTCTAAACCTCAAAGGGAGAGATTGTGGCTCATATTTGCAGAGTTTGTGATCATTTTGGCCTCTCAAACCTGCGGATTTTAGGCTCGAATCATGCCATTTGTCTCCTGAATTCTTCCAGAACTGAAGGACACATTAATGATTGAAGCATTTGAGTTGGGATTGATTTAGGTTTCCAAACATCTATGTGGACCGCATTTTAGGAATTTATTTGCATTCTTGCAAGTCTTTTCATCTCTGTAACTCAAAACGACATTATTAGACACGTTTTTTTGAAATTTTTCTTCATAAATTGTGCTTTATCAAGTATGTTTTCGGTTTATTCAGAGTCGTTTTTTTTATTGATAGGCGTTTTTGTATATATTTCCAATATTTTATTTACCCTTTCTTCACTATGCTTGTCTTTTCTTAATATCTATGGTCGTTTTGGGTTCAAACTGGTTGTAATATGAATTTCCTCAAGGCATTTTTGCTTCTTTTCTCCATGAGTGTCTTTGCCTAGGGTTTTTGCCCCTAGTTTTGTGAAAAACAGTTTATAAGTTGCCAAAGATCTTCTCAAAATCAGATTTTCCAAAGCATGTGTTCTTCCTCACTTGCAATCGGGTTTTTAAAAAACCAATTACAAGTAGAATTTATCTTCCAAGTTTTTGTTCCCCTACTTGCAATCGGGATTCTAAAACCCAATTACAAGTATTTCTCAAAGCAAGAATGAAATTTTTTTCCTCCTCACAATTAGGGTTTCAAATCCCGAACGCAAGTAAAAGTACTTCACAAAAGCACTTGCAATCAGATTTCAAAACCCCGATTACAAGTAGAAGCTGCCTTTCCACAATATATATACCCGTTTGTGAATTAAACTTCCCATTTTGAGACCAAGTGCATATGCTTTATCCACTTGCAATGCTCACAAAAAATCCCGAAATCCTTCATTTTCCCCATTCTTAAAGCTGATTTCACTCATTTTTCTCAAGTTTCCATTGCCCAAATGCCCTTTGTTCATGTCCTTTATGCATACCGCTCCAAATCTGCGAAGTCCTAGGTTAAAAGGTCATTTTATGGATTCTCTGGTGCCTCAGGAAGATGTTCTTACCTTGAGGAAATCTCATGTTGCAGCTTCTTCTACAGCTACATTTGCCATGTCAAAAGAGCCAATCTCTCCAAGCAACAAGAAAAAGATGAAGTATAAGTATGACAAGTACCAGAACTACATCCCACCTTCACAGGTTACCTCTTCAGTTGATAAGATCAAGGATACAGAAATAGGACATGTTGACATGTCTAAATTCATCCTGAGGATTAATACATCTGAAAAGCCCAAGATGGCCGTTCTTATTCAAAACAACATTCATCTTGTTTCTACATTTCCAGTGGCTTCCCTAAAGCCGGAATTTGTGTCAGCTTGTGCAGCTCATTTTGACTATAAATCCAAAACAATCAGAGATGATAATGGAAAAGTGGTCATCAATTTGGATCCAGAAACCATAGATAAAATCTTCATGGTTCCTCCTACTCCTACTTATGCAGATATCTCAAAGGGAAAGACTTTGAATGGAATGACAAGAAGTAAGATTGCATCAAGTTTATGAATGAAAATTGGCTTGTTAACAAGAGGACCTACCTATCCAGATGGCCTAAGATGTTCAGAACTGACTTTCATGAAGAGATCAATGATTTGATTACCCTTCTTAACAAGATCGTGGGCTTGAGAGAATCCAATGTTTTTGAAACTTGGATGTATAAATTCATCTCTCATTGTGAGATCCAAGAAACAAATTTTCTGGGGAGAGATCATCAGTGACACCTTGTGTGAGCAATTGGCTCGAGTTCCTACCACTCTCACCTTCTACATGAGCTCCTAACTGGTGTATATTGCACCTTCTCTTAGACCCTTTCTTGGTCTTTCCACTAAAGGTGACAGATCATTGGTTCTTGTTTGGGAATACTATGAGCAGTTAACTCTCAAGCCTAGCAAGGTACACTACAAGAGGGTACAGGATGCATTCTATCGATACTACATGTGCCTCTTTGATAAAATGCTTCCAAAAAGGAGAGTGTCAGATGCAGCCTGGAAAAAGGTGAACGAGTATGAATTTGTGTTTCTACAGTTTCCAACCATTACTTACATGAGGGTTGGTTGTTTTGATGATGAGCCTTACACACTTCCATGGTACTGCACAGATCGAATCATCTTGATGGAGCTCGCAAGGCAACTCATGGCAGTTCAGGCCTATCAATCAAATCAGCATAAAACAAGGGTTGGTATCTCTACACAAATCCCACTTCAAATAGAAAGGTATGCGTTGATTACCATGCCCAAGGCAAAGTGCATGGAAACAAAGCTACAAGAGATTACACTCAAAAAGTTTAAATCCAAAAAGCACTTTGACTACCGAGGAATGAATGATAAAATCATCAGTTTCACTCATGTTCATTGCCTCGAGGATATCTGGATTGACCTGCATACAGAGGATGACATAAGAAGAATGGATTATAGCAAGTTGACTCTGCAGCAAATCATAGATTTTAATCTGGCCCAGGTTCTTAAGGCTGTGGAAGATGATGAAGATATTCTTGATCTTGAATATCATGACCAGCAGATTGAAAAGCTTCCTATCACGCTTGTTCAATGGTCACCAAAAGAAAGCATGTCTATCTTCGACAAGTTTCAGTCCATTTTAGCCAATACTAATGCATGGCTGAAAAGGGGGGGCATAAAAACCATTAAAATTAAACCTGGAAAAGATTTTGATATTGCTAGTCCGATTGGGCATAAATCCGAGATCAGAACCAAGGCGGAGGATGGTTCTTCTTCATCAGCAATGGTAGGGATACCAAAGCTCATGAATAGAGGGGGTAAAGCTATGGTGTAGTCGTTAGAGGAAGTGATATTGGCAGAGAAAGATGTGGCACTATAGGAGAGAATACAAGTTGCAGCTAGTGAAGATGAATCGCAAGAGGATCATGTTCTAGAAGTATCTCATGCTATAAGTATAGAGATGATTCTTGTGATCCCTTAGATAGTGTCAGTACCCAATGAAATTCCTACGTCACCTCTTGACACCGACGTAGATTCATTTTCTACATTTTGTATTCCTCCAGTGAATTCATCCATAATGTCGATTTCTTCATCTGTACCTGCATCTATTTCTGAGGAACAATATGATAGCTTAGAGAATGTATTTGATGCATATTCCACATTTCCTAGTCTATCAAATGTTTCTATGACTCTCATGGACACTTCAGTTGCAAACTTTGACAAGTTTATGGCTGAAGCTTCTCAAGGTGCTCAAGCTCTTGTAACTATTCAGACTGAGGCACAACCCATTGTGACAATTGTTATACAATCAAGATTAATGTCTGCAATAGCTACCACTACTCCAACCCAAGATGCTTCTTTTAGCCTACCTCCTTGGCTTAGTGCTCTTACTCCTAAGAGAAAGAAGAAAGACGTCCCTCCAGATGACTTCAATTTCAAGCAACTTAAGAAGACCAACCCTCCAACAAGTAAGAAAGGAAATATAGTCTCCAGGGTGATGAATGATCAGGATAAAACGAAGTATGTCGAAACTGCAATGCCTCTTGTAGACAAACCGCAGAATGAGTTGCAAACATCTAATTACAAGTTCATGAGAGTGTAACTGGGTAAGCAAACATAGATTGGATACCAAAAGGATGCGCAAGACTCCATAGCATTACTTGCTTAGAGTAATGATCAGCTATGTGCCAAGAAAAACCAGCTAAAGGATGTGAATGCTCAATTGCTAGGAGTGATTCAAAAGATCATTGATTCATCAGAGCAGGTTATTCCTATTACCTCTTCTATTTCAAAAGAATCTATTAGGCAAGTTGAGAAGATAGGACAAAAGGCCAAGGCAATGGATGATTGGGTCAATCAGATAATGGCTCAAGGGACACAGTTGATCAAAGATGTTTTCTAAGTGCTGACTCGTGCTAGGGGAACTGCAGCCAAGTTGAATGAAGTCCTTACATCTTTTGATCAAGATCTAAAAGACTTGGAGGACTTGGAAGTCTGTAACAAATTTCTAGAAATTGACTTGGATGTGCTATGTGAATATGGTGTCATTTCTTCTCGGGAAATGTTTATTGAATATCAAGAGCTAATGGTGAATAAGGGTCAAGTGATTGAAGGACTAGTCACGGATGTAAAGGCAGCCATTGGCGTCTGTGAGGAGAAAGAAAAGATGATCAACAAAGGTTTCGGAGAGTTGTCGTGCAGGTTAACGAGTGAGAATAATGAGCTGATTGCAGAAGACATTGCAATATCAAAGCTCATGAAAGTGATTCACCTAGAGCTTGGGGCAGATCATTTCACTCTCAGTTCCATAAACAAGCTCACAAATTTCAAATTCTCACTAGATCGTCTTCAGACCGGAGTTGAAGAGAACAACAAAGCCATCTCCAAGTGTGCAAACACAGTCATTAAAACGACTGTTGTAGCTCAGCATACAAGTGTGTCAGATCCTAGAGTAGTGCAGGAATCTATTCGTAGATTCGAAGACTTCATAAATGGTCTTTGAAGAGGATCCTAAAGTGTCTTGGGACACTTAAACACTTTTTTCCATGCTTTTTAGAAATAGTTGTTCTTTTTTTTGTTGTTGACAGATTACATGTAATCAAAGAGCAAGCTATTACATGTAATCGAATTGCAAGTCAAATACATTAGGACTTGTATTTTGAATAAGTCAAAGTTAGTTGTCGAATAGGTCAAGTTTGTTGGGTTTCTCTCACCTTTTTCTCCCAACTCCTCGCCTATATAAAGGAGTGGGCTTCATTGTAAAAACCATCTTTTGTTTTATGCAAGTAGACTACGTTGAGAATTCTTGTAAAGTGAAAACTTTGAGTTTCATTGTGCAAAAGTTTCAAAGTGAATAGAAAGAGCAAGTTTGTTCAAACTTCGCGTTGAAAGGCTTGTGAGTTGTTTATGTGTTCTTACATTGCATAAATAATTCAATCTTGAATTCATTGAGTTGCATTATTCCTACTATCATAATTTCTTGAGTGCTTAATTTGTATCTTTTGTAGACTTTGAGTTACAACAGAGGTGGGTTAAGATAATTTAAAGTGGCTTTCAGATACAAGGAATTGAGTGACTTTGTGCCTCAGTTTTAAGTAACTTTGTAGAATTTAGAAGGTATATGAGTAAAGACTTTGAGCTTTATCATACACCAAAATTGATACTTTATATCTCGGAAACAAGTGTAGAAGACTTTGAGTTTCTATAGCTATTTCACCTAGGAAGAAGATTGGTATCCTCTTGGTTTCTCTTACATCAACCAAAAGGCTATTGATACAATCGCAGCAACAAGTCCTTTTTAATAGAATTTTTAGTTCTTTTGAAAGATATCCATGTATCGTTCATGAAAAAAGAAGAATCGATAGTAAGAATTGCCCATTTCTTATGAATATTAGTTAAGTCCTTGTTCAAGCTACCTACGGTAAGAAGGGAACCTCCCCTATTGCTGAGGGGAGAGAGTAATCTCATTCAACGTTGTCTAAAATCACAATTTTGTAAGTTGTGCTCACAGTAACTTAAAAAAAAATTTAGCCAACACATATCAATGAAATTGGGAGGATTCTGAAGAGCGTCAACTGCATTCCATGACGTCGACGGCATATCTTAGACAATGTTTGTATTTTGTGCCGAGCTGGATTGATGATTGTTGGGTGTACTTCTAGGAGAATGTGACGCACCTTGAGGAATGATCTTTGAAGGGGCATCATTCAAACTTCCCAACAATGTATCCCTAATCTCTAGAACTTTCATCAATTTAAATTATGGCAGACTAACTTTGATTTTCTTGAATTCTTCTAAGACATAAGAGCTCAACCTCTTGAATTCCTCTCTAGGAGGATTTTCCTTGTCTTTGTTCTCCTTGTTGAATGATAGATTGCACGGTAGGTTGCCCTCTTTCGCTTTGTGGGGCATTTGTTAGAAAAGGTTGTCCTCTTTCACCTTGTGAAGCAGTTGATTGTTGATACTCGAGTGTGTCTCTTAGAGAACTCGGAACATTGCTCGCATTGGGATGTGGAGGCATTGAAAAAATGTTTGGAGGAATGGATGCTGTCAATGGATCATGACTTCTATAATTCCTCTTATATGTCTTTGGAGCGGCATTTCCGGTCATTTGCTGATATGCTTGAACTTCACTCGTTCCTTCCACTAGGACACTATTGTATAGTGGAGGGAAAATACAACCATCCATTTGCAGAGGGTCATTTGGGGACACAAAAGGAGGTTAATATCCTGGTGGAACTTAATATTTTGGCATCTCCAAAAGACCTTTTGCTAATGTAGGTGGGAATTTCTTATTAGTCTGCACTGGCATATAATCTTGATGTTCAGGAGGAAACTTGAAATCATCAAAGACTAGGGCCTAGTCGTATCTAGGTACAAGTACTAGCTCATACCCTGTAGGGGAGGATTTTCAGGCACTATTGTATTCCTTACTTCTCCTTTAAAGATATCAGCAGCCGTCTAGAATCCTTGACATTGTAATTCAGAGTGTTGATTTGTCTCGTGTATCCTACACCATCCTAACAGGGTTGGCTTTGCTAGGAAAATTTTATCAGCGGATCGGCTTTTAGAAGCCAGTGGGTTGTCCAATGGTGAAGGTGCACCACCATTATTTGAATTCATGTTCCAAGATCTTCTCTAGTATCCTTGATTATTGTTACGGTACCCAAAATTATTCTCTAGATGTCCTTGGTTATTGTTACGGTAGCCGAGATTATTCTCTTGATATCATTAACCATGTCCTTGATGATTCTCATGATGTGCTGGAGGATTTCCTTGATGTCCTTGATTGGCACCTTGATGTGCCTGAAAATTTCTTTGCGAATTCTGCAGTTGATTGTTTTGATTTCTGAAGTGACCTCAATGGACAACTTCTTTACTTGCTCTATTAAATTCTTCTTCTCATCTCTTTCTTCTTGAGTGCTTGTTGAAGGTGTCCTATTTTGAAGATAAATGGGTTGTGCTAGCATTGCTTGAGACATAGGAGCTCCTAGATGTGGCACTAACTAATCGGCAAGAACAAGAACAGGATTGATAGCAAGAGCATAGTTCAGCATTCCCTGACTCAACATGCTAGCATTCCCAAAGTAACTAGGTGCTCCAGTAGCAGTTGCTGGTGATTGGAGGCTAACTCTCTCAACCTCCGCATATGCTTGTATCAGATTGGTTGGAGTCAGATGCGTCTTTTGAACAAACATAGAAGTGAAGCAATTCAAGGCTACATAATAAATAGGTCTTGCCACATCATCACCCATGTGGTAAGGATTGTGCAATCTTGAATAATGTCTTTGAGATCTATTATTGAAGGCACCAATTGGCTCACATTCTTGTCTCCTTATCTCAATGAATTGTCTATACAATTCAGCTAGGGTAATTGGTAGTCTAAACTTTCCCAAGAAGGTATCCTTCAACTCCTACAAGTTCGGATTGAATTGGTGGGCAGATTGTGTAAAATGCTTCATCACCCAGTGAATAGGGGAATAGTCTACAAGCAACATCTTCCTCCTGGATGTTTCTATTCTGGAGAACGTCTTCGAAAATTTTAATATGTTCATCTGCAGTGCAATTGATATCATTAATAAAGAACTTGGAACAAAAATGTTCAGGATTCTTTAGCATATCATGATAAGCAGTAAACGTTGCAAGAGGTGATACATTTTGTGGACACCATTGTTGCACCATTGCTGGAGCTTGATGTTGAACTACTGTAGGTCCAGCTATTTGCATAGGTACTTGAATTGTTACTTGTTGAATTTGAGTAGCTCCTTATTGACCACTTCTTTGGGTCGATCCTTATCGAGCAATTGTGCTTGATGCTGCGGTGTTGGAATCTGGAAAATTCTTGTAAGAACTGCTACGCTTGATGAACCTCAACTTGTTAACACTTCATTCTTGCCTCACCTAGGCTTTGGATCAAACTTTAACTCTTGTAGTTCTTTTGCTCCCGGAGAGGATTGTAGGATTTTTTTATGTACCTCGAATGAATTGATACGCTCCAAAATGTGAAGTCCTTAATTTTGTCTCAAAGGTGTCGGAGACTGTTGATTCTTCTTTGAATAGTTGCTTCAATCTCCTGAGCTCTCTTCTTCTTCCTCTAGCACAAAGCTTACTCGCATATACTCAATTGCGCTTCTCTTCACTTTCCAAGCGATAGAGTTCAATCCTGCGATGATGTCTTCTTGGTCGTCTCCAAATCCAAGATTTGGTTGTAGGACTGGTACGATGTCTTTATGCGGTAGTACCATCTTGATTCATTCTTGACTAATACTTGTGTGTAAACGCCCTCCTAGAGCAAGTTTTTGTTGATGTGTTTTTTATGACCAACCAATAGTAGAACAAAATATTGAGATATCTTATCCTCTATTGATCAAAACCGTGTGTATGTCAAGATTGCAGAAGATCATACAATTGATTCCAAGGTTCCATTTTTGTCAGTTCTTGACTGTGGATAAGCTCAATGGTTGATGTGATATGCTAGTATCACGAGGGGCCTTACGTTATATTCCTCAAGTCAACTTCAAACAATACTAGATACAAGAACTTTTCAAATAATGTTGCAATAAGAGTATTTTTTTAGGTTTTTCACAAATATACAGAAAGTAAAAGAGTAGGGTTGAGGAATTCTATTCTACTCCTAAGAATTTGAAAGATGAACACTGCTACGATGAAGTCTACCAAACTTTGTTTCGCCAAATTCAACTACACAAAGTTGGTGCAATCTTCAAGGGGTATGCAAAAGATTTTCATATCCCGATGAATACCATCAAAACGAACAATATGCATCAAAGATAGAATAAAGTTTCCACAAAGGGCTCAAAACCAACTTTACACTACACTTAAAAATCATTTAAGAACAAAAGGTATGAGCAAAGCGACTTTACCACAATAGTATTATCAATCACATTCACCTAAGTATTTGAAAGAAAATTCTAAACTAAATGAGGGAACAAAGAGAATATGCAAGCACTAAGATACTTCAAGAAATCACCAAACTTCAATGACAACTTTATTATCTTAGTAGCTCATAGCAACAATCTCCAAATTCCATTCTTTACAAATGAGAAATGAGGCCTTTATATAGGTCCTCAATTACAATGAGTGACTTGAATTGAAAACAAAACCGATGGCCTAGATTGTGCCACCTCGACCCTAATTAGGGTTAGGGCAAAAAGAGAGAATCTGCAATTAATGCACAAGACCACACAGACCAATCAAAAGAAAACCACTTCCTTAGTGGGGTAAAAAATGCCCACTATGCTAGCCCATGAAACAGGAGAGTGGGACGACAGGAATGCCCACTATGCATTAAATGCTCCTTTGCCTTGAATAGATTATTCTCAATTCCCTCGCTTAAATGCAGTGAATTTTGACTTGGAGATCTTAGATTAGCTGGTGGAGATGACTGAGCGCCATGTCAGCATGCTGGGTGTCAATCAATATGTTTTTGACTACATTTTGTAACCTAGATCCAACTTTGATTACTTCTTTTGAAATTATCTTCCTTTGGCCATTTTCTTCCTTCCATGCGCCTACTTGGGAATTCATCTTCTTGAAATGGATTGGACTCCCTCATCAATGATTCTGGAATTTCTTCACATAGAACTTCCTTGGCCATGGTCTTGGACTTTCAGATTGAACTTATGATTTTTGAAGTGCTGAACCTTGAATGCCTTGAACCAAATTGCTTGAAACTTGGACACCCTCAACACTGGAACTAAAACTCTCATACTTGAATGTCTTCCTTGAACATTTGGAAATGGAACCCCTCCTGCAAAATAAAATAATTGACATAAGAATCGCATAAAAAATTCTTTCATATTTTTCTCTAAGATAAAAATCCTCTCTAAACAAAAATCCTTTCTTTATGATTTCCTATCTGATTCAAAATTACTTCTCTTTTGAATTTCTCTCTAATATTCCTATCTCTCCACAAATGTACTTCCTTCTTAAAAGCTCAGACCTTCTCTCCAAAAACTTTTTTTCTCTAGAAACTCTTTCTCTCTCTTCAAAATTCTCACGTCTTATACTAATTGTTCAAATCCATGTCAAAATTCCTTTTCTTTAAAATTCCACATATTCTTGCTAGAAATCACACCTCTCTAGAAATTCTCTCTCCAAAATTCTCTCCTTCTTTCCCTCTTTGAAATCCCATTCTAAGCACATACTTGAAGGGGTGGGAATTTAAATATTCCAGCAATTAAACCATTTCCAATGTTTTAACCATTAAATATTGGACGTCAAAAAATTCCCAAATTTTATTATTTTTCAAAATAATTCCAATATTTATCTTGATCTTGACTTAAGTTTTAAATCTGTCATTGCAATTTGATTCTCCCGACGTGGACTTGGGCATGATCAAGGATTTTCAAATTCCTTTACATAAATTTAATTATCTCCATTTCAGTTGGCATGGGATTTCATAATATTTAACCGAAGTTTAAAATTTACAATGTTTTTGTTATAAGTCTACATAGTTGGACAATTTATATCAACCCCCCCTCATTCCAATTCCCATTTGAGTGCATGTGACATGTATGGGTGAACTTTAATATTTAGCCATCTCCAAGCAGTTCTTCCAATTACACTCTCGGGTGCATACATGGGAGAATTTCCCCTTTGTCATCAAACTTTAGTTTCACCCGAGCATCATATTATCATTTCCAACACCCTCTTGTAATATCATTTTGAAGGCATCTTATTTACTAGATAGGATTTTTAAAACTTTAATTATTTCCTTGGTCGTAATAGAATAGCACTATTAAGTGCATACTTGTGAATGTGGAGGATTATATATTTGCCAAGGATTTAATACTTCCTATCCCGTCAATAATTTGCACCATGGGCACACACAGACCTTGGTGAAGGATTTTCAAACTTTAAAATTTTTCCTTGCCGCGTAATATTTTGGCCCCAAGAGCATATAGACCTTGTTAAAGGAATGGCAAACTTTAATTCTTTTCCCTGACTATATTAAAATCACACTTTGGGCGCAAATACACCTTTCCTTTAGATTTTTTCCTTGTGAATGGAATCTTCAGCCTCATGGAAATCGCACTCTGGGCGCATTTGAGGCCGCATGAGGGATTTTCTATGTGGAGCAAGATTCCTAGACACCCATGGATTAGCGCTCTGGACGCATCGGAGGTTTTGTCGTGGACTTTTCTCATTGAGCAGGATTCCACTATGCCAGTGAACTAGTGCTATGGGCACGTCTAAGGGACTCAGTCTAGATTTTCAAGTTTGGTTTTCTCCATGAATCTCGCTCCTCTATTGCATAAGCATCTCAAAGTTACAAAGGGTATTTGTCTGCAAGATCAAGACTTTCAGCCATTCTTGCTATAGCAACTTGTCTCTTGAATCTTGAAAAGAATGAAATATACTTATGAGGAATGTTGTTGAAGGTGAAAAGCATCCACGCCAAGATTCTTCTATGGTCTACATCATTTTCTCCCAAGGTTCGTTGATGCCATCAATGTACTCAATGATAGTAAGTTTATCAATAATGGTGATGTCACCGTTCTTAAAAACAAGTATTTTCTCAGTCAGGTTCATGCAAAAAAACCCCAGATCCAGGTTTATGCCCTTCGATGGATTCATTTTGTGAGACCCATAATCTATGCCTTTCCTCCAAAGCAAGTTGCACCTTCTAACTGTTCAAACTAAATGGATGGTGATATAAATGCATCGCTTTCGAATAATTCACATCTCCAAACATCATGATTTCCTCACATTCCCATGCATGTTCCCTAATTTAAATTGCAGATGGAGCCCGTCAAGGAATTCAGTTCCAAATTTGTGTTTGAATGATAAATTCTTCACTGTGTTGCATTCATAATTGCTGTTTGATGAGAAGTTTTCACATTCACTAGGTTCAGATTCCTTGACCCTACTACTAAAGGCAAATTGGATCCCAAGGAAGAACTCTTGTGCACAATGATCATGGGCACAAATCAGGTATGGCAACAGACTTTAGCCCTTTTAAACATACTTTGTCTGCCTTAGTAAAATTTACACTTGCTGGTGCAAAAGATGCATTTGTGCTAGATTCTTTATTTTCAAACTTTCTTGCCACACTTGAACTGGTGCCTTTGAGTCCTCCAGATTCAACCATTTTCCTATTCCTTCACATGGTCATGGTCCATGCTTACCATTTGCTCAGATCCTTCATTTCTAAGTATCAAGGAATTCTTCAGAGTTAGCCAAATGTATCATTTCCCATTTGAAACACGGAGCTTTAGGAGACTAACATTAGAGCCACTGAGAAAACAAAGCCAAAAAGGCCAAGTGAACCAAAAAGAAGGGGGGTCCCATTTCCAATGGGCAATGTGTGAAAAGGTCACAATAGGACCCACGGTGTAGTGCGCAATGCAGCGACATTCCCTCTCTTTGGGATGCACTATGGACAGGGAATGTTTAGCCATTGTACATGAGCTGCATGAGCCAGTCACCATTTTATTTGCGATGCTTGTATGAGCCAGTAAATATCATCTTTGAGATTCATGTATGAGCCAGCCACTATGTTATTTGTGAAGCTCGTATGAACCAGTTACTATTGTCTTTATGATTCATTTATTGGCCAGTCACCATCATCTTTGTTATGTATGTTGGATCTACTTATTGTTTATGTGAAGTATGGTAAAGTTATCCATCTTGTGTGCCTATGATGTGTATGAGCTAGTCCTTTGTGTATATGTGACATATGCTTGAGATAATCATGTGTATGTGATTTATGATATGGCCCCTATGTGTATGTGTAAGTTGGTACAACTAATGATTGGTGATGATGGGTATGGAACCAACACGTGATGGCAATGTATATCTTTTATTGAGATGGGACTAGGTTAGTGAATTACACTTAATTAATAGTCATTGTTTAAAGAGAGATCAGCGATCTCACCAAGAGGATAGAGTGAACTCCCTCTTAGAGCGAACTACGAAGACTCTAACTTCCCACGAGAGGATACCTAGGCAGGGTCATCAAGAGTGAACCCTCGAGGCTTTAGTCTGGGTCTAAGGGATGACCCTAATTATGAAAACTTAGCACTATCAAGTGTAAGCATATATTGTGATATTAACTTGTTGACAATGGACATCATCAACAAATGATATTTTAATTCACCATTCTGAAATAAATGGAAGTGTTTGGTTGATTAAGTTAATAAACAATGTTAAAAAAAAATTGTGGCCAAGGGGTGGATTTTACAATCATGCGAGAGAATTAACAAAGTTTCTACGGATATGACGATGCCTTCTCTATATTCCTACATTTTGTGTACATTTCTACAAGGACAGTCTCCACAAAAGCATTTCACTCAACTTTTTTAGTTTTTTTTTCAACATGTACTGATGAATTTCCTTGCCATGTTTCAAACACACTATGTTGGCAAATTCTGTTAGTACACTAGAATTGGTAACCATATTAGGTTTTAGTCCTTAAAATTGCATTTAATTAAGGAGAATCACGACTGTCCTCTTGTACATAGCCTGGAATCGTTGCATTCCAGGAGACTGCACTTCTTTTATGAATTTTCATGAAGAACATCCTTGCAACCACAAGACAATGGCATTTAAAATACATGTCCACAAGAGTACTTCCCGCAAAAACATCTTTATCAATTCCAGTTCTAATTATAAAAATTCATACACAGTTCTAATTTTCCTCTTCCTGATGATGGACCACTTAGTGTGTTCCAAAACATCAAGCAAAAATTCATACCCAGTGTAAACCAGAAGCTTATGTATACTAAAAACATTTTTATCAATTCCAGTTCTTATCATACAAGTATGAACTTGCCTCCCCTTTTGTACACCAGCCAAGTGATAACATGCTGGAAGAATACTTAACAGTAAAAAATTTGCTCGCCAACCTGAAAGCTGCATTTGATGGAAAAGCTTAAGGGTTTACACATCATGTCATTGTGAATGTCCACGAGATCAAGTCAAACTTCATACCTGCCATTTGAATTTCATGCCAAAAAAACAAACTCATACAACAATTTGAGAATAACCCACAATCATAACAACCCATGAAGCCATCTCTTTACAGACACTTTATCAAACAATTTGCACACATCCTCTAAAATCCTTCCTTTCCCATAAATAAAAACAAGAGAATAGGACACCAAAAAATTGGATTCAAACCCACATCTAATAATGTAGCCATGGATTTCAGTACCAAGTTGTATAGCTAACAACTTTGCACATGCCTTAGGAACACAAGGAAAAACCAAATTTTTTAAATCTGAGATCGTACCTTTCTCTTGCATCTGGATATAAAGTTCAAGAGCTTCTTCAGGTTCTACTTGTTTAACACGCTCTAATATTGTTGCAGTCCATGAGAACACAGAAAGAACTAAATAACAGAAACTTGACATGTTCCTTGGTCATAGCTAGGTACACAAGATATTTGACCATGTAGCCTTGTGTCCTGGACTTCTCTGTTTGATCCAATTAGTATTACCAATACTCCCACAAGAACATTTTCCATCCTTGACATTTGGAATGCCTCATAATAAATTCTGAGCCAATATTCTCTAAAACTTACTTAGTTGCAAAACCATAATCCCTACAGCCACGTATATTCTTGAGCTGTCCAAAAGGTCTGTCAGATGATGATGAGCCAAAAAGTAGTGGCCAGTTTATCATCTTGACCACAGAGGACTCATTCCTACTCCTCCACATCATGGGCCACAAAATTTTACTCAGGCACATACCCTGCTCCATTCCTCCTATTCCACATCAGGCACATACCATTTCTGGATGGGATTTGTTTCCTACAGAAAATGTGTACATGCTTTTGTCAATCTCAATCCAACTGCATCCTAGCTTCTTTCTCACCCCTCTGTCTCTCATCATCTTCCTAACCCTTTCGGCATCATCCCACCTGCATGTTGCAGAATAGATGCTTGAAAGCAATATGTAATTTCCAGAATTTTCAGGTTCCACCTTAAAAAGATGATCTGCCATCAGTTCTCCAATCTCCACATTGCAATGAGTTTTGCAAGAAGCAAGCAAAGCACCACATATGCTAGCTGTAGGTTCAAATGGCATGCTGTTGATAATGCCATATGCTTCATCAAGGCATCCAGCACGGCCAAGAAGGTCAACCACACATGCATAATGTTCTGCACGGGGTGTGATGTGATAGACTCGGTTCATACAATCAAATAATTCCATGCCTTCACGGACCATTCCTGCATGGGTACATGCAGACAAAACACCAGTGAAAGTGATATGATCTGGTATTAAAGCTATCTGCTGCATTTGGTTGAATATAGCCAAAGAATCTTCACCCCTTCCATGCAAGGCATATGCTGTGATCATTGCATTCCAAAAGCCTACACATCTTGTTGGCATTTTGTCAAAGACTCTGTGGGCATCCTCTATATTTCCACATTTTGCATACATATCTATTAGAGCACTTCCTACAAGGGAATTTGAGCTATATCCATTTTGAATAATATAATTGTGAATTTCTATGCCCTGTTGCAAAGCTGCAATGTCAGCACACGCAGGAAGAATGCTTACCATTGTGATTGAATTGGGTTTCATTCCTGCTATTTGCATTTCATGAAAGAGCTTTAAAGCCTCATTACCATGTCCATTCTGGGCATAGCCTGCAATCATCACATTCCAGGAAACCACATTTTTTTCTAACATTCTTTCAAATACAAGGTGTGCCTTTTTTATATTCCCACACTTTGCATACATACTTACAAGGGCAGTTTCCACAAAAACATTTAGCTCAACTTTATTTTTGAGTATGTATTGATGAATTTCCTTACCATATTTCAAACACACCCAATTGGCACATGCTGGTAGTACACTAGCAATGGTAAACGAATTAGGTTGCAAGCCGGACAATTGCATTTTATTAAGAAGCCTCAAAGCTAAATCATAACTACCCTCTTGTACATATCCTGCAATCATTGCATTCCAGGAGACCACACTTCTTTCAGGCATTTTTTCGAAGAACATCCTTGCATCCGCAAGACACTGGCATTTAACATACATGTCCACAAGAGTACTCCCCACAAAGACATCTTTATCAATTCCAGTTCTAATCATATAACTATGAATTTGCCTCCCCTTTTGTACACTAGCCAAATGGTAACAAGCCGGAAGAATACTTGAAACCGTAAAAGAATTTGGTCGCACACCTGAAAGCTGCATTCGATGGAAAAGCTTAAGCGCTTCCACATTATGTCCATAGTGAACAAACCCAGAAATCATGGATGTCCAAGAGATCAAGTCAAACTTCATACCTTCCATTTGCATTTGATTGAACAAACCCAAAGAATTGTCACAGTTCCCAATTTGAGAATAACCCATAATCACAGCAATCCATGAATCAATCTCTTTTACAGACATTTTATCAAACAGTTCGCGTGCATCGTCTAAACTCCGACATTTTGCATACATAAAAACAAGAGAATTGGCTACCGACGAATCCGATTCATACCCACTTCTGATAATGTAGCCATGGATCTCCTTACCGAATCGAAAAGCTGACAATCTAGCACATGCCTTGAGAACACTAGGAAAAATGAGATTTTGCTTATCGGAGAGCGTACCTTCCTTTTGCATTTGGACATAAAGTTCAAGAGCTTCTTTAGGTTTTCCTTGTTTAACACGTTCTCCTATCATCGCAGTCCATGAGAACACATTTTGTTTTTCACAAGACCGGGAGTTGATATGTGTCCTAACAGTACTAGAAATATGACTGCGTTGTTTGTTTTCCTGTGATTTTCCTCTGAATAATAGCCCATCAAGAACACTGACCATCGTGGGAAAGTTGAACTTATTAATCCCACTGGTGGACTTCAAAAGAATGCGCATGCGATGCTTATCAGAAGCTTCAACACTGTCGAAATATCTGTTCCTAAGTTACCAGATCAAGAGGGAAAATTTTCAAAAAACTTCATCGGGCAGAAAATCTAATAATAAAATAAGAATTTTATTTTAAAATTTGAAAAAAAATTCAAACTGAAAAGTCATAATTAGTAATTGCTTTTAGGGTAGTATTATTGTAATATTTTAGAATTTGTAGTTTAAGTTATGATTAAAAAAATGTTTTTCTATTTTATTATAAATTTGATTTTATCTATAATCTAAATGTATACTTCTTAGGTTTTAAAATTTTGAAAAATATTTTATGTCTATTTGATTGACCAAAACAATTTCATCCAAATATCATCTCCATCAACTATTTTTTATTTTTTATTATTGCTACTTGTCATAGTTAATATTATTGCAAACATTAACCAGTTATTAATAAACTGATTTTGGAGGTAAATTAATGGGTTGGACTAGGTTTCTAAGGGCAATCCGGGTCCACTTGGAATTGGTTTTGTGGCTCAGGATTGGACAGAAAATAACATTGTCATGAGAGCAAAAAAATAGAAGGTGGAACTAATAATGTGGTAGAGGCAATGGCGGATGTTCAAGCGATTAGATTTGGCAAACGGTTGGGTTCTTCAAAAATCCATTTGGAAGGGGATTCTCTAATCACCATTAATGCAGTTATTACAGGTGATGTGCAAGTGTGGCACTTGCAAAAGTACATTTTTGCAATTAGAAGTGAATTGGATACTGTTGATAGAACTACCAAATTAGTCATGTTCGACATACGAGAAATAAGGTGGTGGATATTTTATCCAAATGGGCATTAATGTTCAATGATGTGGGGGAGATACAAATTGAGGATTTTTGTACCCTCACATTCGATGATTGACATCATCAATCTGCAATCAAATGAATGTTGCATTAATGATATGTATAGCAAGGAAATGGACCGAGGATGGGACTTTGGCCTCAAGGAGATGTTAAAAGGTGGTCTGTGTTTTTCACTATGGATCAAGGCAAAGGTGATTGGGGGTGAAGAGGCAATGGAGGCGAATTTCACCTTGGTGACTTCACGATAGCACACGACATTTTTTGGGTAGGTTTCGTCGAAGCCTTTGAAATCCATTTTCAAGTTTGTGGACATGGAACAAGTGTACATGTGATTGAAAAGTTGGTGGGCAATATTTTCTCTAGGCAAGCATCATTACAAGTCAAACATGGACTTTGTTTCTCTGGTCCTAGCATGGTGCTTGGAATTGGGGGAGGGTGCACACTATTAAATGGGTGATGAGGGTAATTGTAGAGGAGGAGTGGTTGTTTGGATTGGACTCCCTTTTGGAATGGGCTATCCTAGGAGCGGGATTTGATGTTTGAGAGGGTAAATTGAAAATTGTCATGAAAAGGTGTATGAATTGACTCATTTTTTGTGTTGGCCTACTATTTTCAACCGAGATGGGTGAATAGATGGGGTGTTCTAGGTAGGAGTCACTAAACCACTACATTTGATAGAGGGAGGCCATGGTGAATTGTGCTTTGGTGATGGTAGATGATAAGGACAAAGGGAAGGGGAAGTAGTGCACATGAAGGAAGAGTGTGGCAACGCTGAAGAAGAGGAGTACAGAGGTGGGTGACACTGGCACAAAATAAATTTCTATGTTTCTTTCCGCTAGTCTGGTTATCACTTCAAGTTACCATTTTGTATGTAAAGGATGTAATAGATGACTCTTTGTCATTGTTGGCATGCAATTTTTTTTGTATGTTTGGCTCTTCGGTGTTTTTACAACTATGGAGCCTAGGTAGTCTCTGTATATAGTGGGTAGTTATTTTGTAGTAGAATGTATGTTTTTTTTGTTTGGTCGAATGGGGCTTGGCTAATGGTGCAGGTGGTGGTGGTGGTTTTAGGGAACAAGGAGGCTAGTTTTTTTGGTCCTCAAACCAATTATTTTTGACAAATGTATATGCCATGTAATTTCCAATTTTAAATATTAATAAAAAATATCATTATTACCGACTAGGAAAAAATGGTTTTGGAGCAATAAGAAGATTTTATTTATTAATTTTACGATGTTGAACATTTAATAAATTAAATGTTGGTTGTTTGATTATTTTATTTTATATTTTATTTATTTAATATTGCTTTTATTAATTTATGAATTATTTTATTTTAAAATTATATTATTACATAAATAAATGTTTATTTGATTGAATGGTAAAAAAATGGCGGAGTGGCAGCCATGGCCAAGGTTTCGAAAACACATTGAACTGGGATACAGAGGTGGATTTGGGTACTGATGGCCCTTTAACATGAGGGAAAAACAAGATATGACCCGTGTTGGGGGAGATTCAGCGTGATGGACATGGAAGGCTTTGGTGAAGGCTAATATTTGGAACTCCTAAACGAGTCAAGGCAATTGTGAAAATGGGTTTGAACAGGTGATAGTAAAGATTGAACAAGTAGGGGTTTTGATGGCTTTCAAGCATTGCATATTGATAGGAGAGTTGGTTTCAATCAGATGAAAGACAAATTTTGGAGGCTAAAAACCTTGATCTCATTGGACAAAGGTGCAGAGGTAAGTCCAAATATGGAACACAATAGGGTTGTGTCTCTTTCAATAGAAAATGGGGAGTGGAATAACTTTGTTTTCTTGCTCAAAGAGAAAGCCTTTTTTTATGAAATAGGGGGTTGTGGCCCAGATCTTGGTGCAATGAACATTGGGGCAATAATGAAGAGCTTAAAACCCTAGGGAATGTGTTCTATTTGGTGCCCCTTTTTCATGAGGGAAAAGGTTTCTACCTTGAAGTAATGGTTCCCTAGCTTCAATCCTTGTGATGAGGTCATTAACAAAGTCCTATCTAAATTAGACTTCTTGATCCACCTTTTGAATATAGAGACTGGGAAATTCTAAGAATGATTGGTAATAAACTTGGGGAGTTTGTATTGGCTAAAGAAGCCCTAAATTAAAAAACAATAGTATGTATTCTCGAATATGCCTTAACTAGCAATCGGTTCATTCATTTCCATATACGATGAAATCAAAATAGGTGTATGGATTTGAAAACAAGGGATAGAAATTGAGGAGCTTATGGACTCATGCTCCAAATGCAAGGATCTAGTGCACTCAATTGATTCTTGCCCATAAGTGAATAAAGGGAAAGGCCTTTTGCAAAACTCATTAGCAAAGGAGATTATTAGATTAATTGAATGCAATCAATACGAAACCCAGTGGAATGAAAGAGTTTGGGCTAGTAAAGGAATGCCCTCAAAGATGGGGCAACAATCATCATGGGGTGGAGCTCAAAAAGCATCATAGATAAGCTCTTTGATAGTGAGAGCAATGCTTCAAAATCCGATAGTGGAGATGATGTTGAATCAACAATCATTAACAACCAAGTTAGAATGTTAACAAACTATTCATTGCAACTACAAGGTTGGGATAAGACATTAACAGAAGAGGATGTGATAGAAGAATGGAGAACCAAATCTAGAATAACACTTGGGTATGTAATAGGTGTTGAGATTGAAGGGAAAATTGTGATGCCTACTATTTTAGATGTTAAGGGGTAAAAGTACATAGTTGTGTTGCACTAGAGGACATTTTTAATGGTTTCAGTCGGAACAGGTCCAGCCGGACCAGTTTCAGTCGAACATACATGGCGCACACAAGGCACCATGTGGCATCGATGTGGTAGGGGAGTTTTGGCCGAAACAATTTTGGCCATAACGGTTCCGGCCGAAACCATTCCATGAAAAACTATATAAACCCCCAAAATGGGTTGGGTGGCTCATCCACGGGACCGTGTTTGGTCGCCCATAATTTTGACTGAACCTATCTAAATGGCATCCCATGTGACAACCAAATAAGCAAAAAAAGGTGAGTCTCAGAAGTTCTCACTTCTGGATTTGAATTCCCTGTCAAAAATTAACTTTCTGTAAAATCTAAAAATACCCTTTTGTAGAGCTTGGAGTCAAGATTATGGTCATGTAATTTTTATTATGTTTTAATTTCATATAATATATTATAAGTTGAAAATACTTCAAGTATGTATTTTAACATTTAAGAACACGCTCGTTCAAAAAAAAAAAAAATCATGTCAGAAAAATTTAAACTTATAATTAACACTAGAGGAGAGAGTCCTCTTCAAGAATATATAATTTATTTTTTAATGGTGTAGATTTGATAGGGAAAATTTGGTGGGAACTAAAAACTATTGATTTTGGGTAACAACGACTTTGGATAGTTATAACAGATAAAATATATACCAAAATTCAATCTTTCTTTTTTTATGCACTAGCTATACATGTCATCTAAAACATATTCTGAAATCAGAGAAAAAAAAGATTATTTGCATATAGTTTTTGGGTGGGAACTAAACCCTAGATTTTTAGCATATTTCAGCAATAAAAAAATGGACTTAAAAAATTAAAAACTATGTCAATTTTTGTTCAATTTTTTTAAAAAAAATTATAAGCATAAACTTCATCAAATTTTACACATTTCATTAGTTTACATTATCTTCAAATTATAAACACAAATGCCACTTTTATGTTGTTAAAGTTGAAAAATTTGCATGATGTCATCCTTTTCCTTTATAAAAGTGTGACACAGGTTTGTACTTTTACCCTAAGATAAGCAGACAATTAGCAAGTGATAAAATGTTACCCTCTGAGGATCAACAAGTTAAGGAGCCAATAACTTCCAAAAGGATTGATAACCAGACTGAGGAAGAGATGTGTGCTTCCAAAATTCAAAGTTATTGGACAGAAATATGGAATAGATGGTCCAGGAGTTAGCAAATATTCATATATCCCCTATCCAAAATCTTGAGATCTCATTTGAAGGGGTGAAAGGCAGTGGAGCTAATTCTATGGATTCATATTTTGATTATGATTTAAATGAGGAAATGGCAAGAGAGGATAAACTAGGTATTAATTAAGCATTGAAGTGGTTGAAAAAATATCACTGGAGCAAACTGAAATGCTGCAAAATAAAGAAAAGGTTGGAGAGAAGAAGCGGGGTCCCAAATCCAGTAGGGTGAAGTTGGAAATGGCTAGAAATGCAACATGCCAAAGTGAATTGAGATCAATAAAACCCTAGGCCTTTTCCTAGAAGCAATGAGGTCCCTTTCGTGAAATGTGAAGGGCTATAATGCCCCTAACAAAATCCACCTGATATTTCTCTATTACAAGAAATTGAAATTAAGAGTGAAGATGTTGATGATTTTTCTAGGTGCTTTCAAAGATGGAAATGTAAGTTGGTAGAGGCCTTGGAAGCCTCAGGAGGATTGGTAGTTTTGTAGAATGATTCAATTTTAGATGTACAAAGTATGAGGCAAGAGAGATGTTGGTAGTGGTTGAAAATAGAGTCAAGATAGTTGAATGTGAGTTTCTATGTTTTTAATATATATAGACCTAACAACCCATCCCAGAAGAAGAAGGCAGTATGGCAGGAAATATCATGAGTGCTTGTCCAAGAAGAAGGAATTTTTTTTAAATTTTTTTGAGGGGGAGGGGGGGGCATTTTAATGCCCTCTTAAGGCCCTCTGATAAGCTGGGGGGGCTGATTAGAAGGAGAAAAGTCACAAAGACTTTAGTGAATTTGTCATGAATCATGGTTTGATTGAGCTACACTTCAAAAATGAGGAACATACATGGAAAAATAGGTGAAGTGGGTTCTTAAATATAGTGCAAAGAGGTTGTACCATTTCTTCTTGGCAGGTAATTGGGTTGGCTCATAGTGGATTTGTATAGCGGAGATTCTACCCATCACTGGTCTAAACCACTATCCAATAAGTGTCATAATTCAAGATGATGCTACCCTAGATAAATTCCCATTAAAATCTGAAGCAATGTGGCTTTGAGATATGAATTTCAGAGGTTTGGTGATGGGCCAGTGGAAAATGTTTGACAAAAATGAGGTAACAAAGCTTTTTTTTCAAGAAGTTGCAATTTATGAAAGAACAAATCAAAAAGTTGAATAAAGTCTTTCAAGAATATTTTTAATGAGAAGTTGAAACTAGAAGCAGATTTAAAAACTTAGACTATTTTAGCTAAGGGTATGGATGAGGATTCATATGCTAATGAAAAGGTCTTAAATAAGCAATACTCATAAATCCTTGCAAGTTAGGAAATATTTTGGAGACAAAAGTCTCAGGAGACTTGGTTAAAGGAACACTAGTACATTTGAGTCCTTTTTCCGATGGCCATACGTCCCAATTCTGACACCACCCCATCGATTAAGGGACACTAACCCCTATTGCAATTTTGGTGTTGGAATCACCGCTGACTAGCATGTGCATCGTAATTACAACATATCTGACCGTCGAAATATGCATAGGAAGGGGCCCTGCCAACATGGTCAGAGATGGTCAACATGTCGTCGGGACTATTTATTTATGTCACAATTTTGATGGGGAGCCTGCATATACGATGGATATGTTGTACATGCAATGTCTACCTATCAAATATTTTTGACAGATAGCCTTCGTGTGTAGTGCTTTGTTGTCGGTCATCCACCGATAACTGTTGTAATTGTGACGGGATGCTATATTTTGTTATTAAAAAAAAAATTGTCGTGCATGGAGTGAGACCTTAAAATATTGATCTTCTCTTTGTTTCGAGAATAGTTTAACATTCTCTACTTAACAGGGCCAACCACATGAAGGTGGAAGCTCATCTGGCCCCTCCTAGGACCCTCTTATGACCCTTTACGACACTTTAAGACCTCTAAGATGTATTCTTGGGGATCGTAAAGGGTCATAAGGGATCCTGAGACACAACAACTGATAAACATAAATGTAGGCATCATGGTCACAATTATTTGGAGACACAACATAATTGAGTAGTATACCCAGATGATGCAACGCAACCACTACTCCTCTAATTCCAAGTTGACAGTGGAGGGTCCAAAAACCATAGATAAGGAATAAATTTAGAGAGCAGAGGAGGGCCATAACAACCGAAATAATATAGGGACCTTGTATAATTTTGGTCATTATGTCCCTCCTCCACTCTCTAAATTTATTCCTTATCTATGGTTTTTGGATCCTGTAGTGTCAACTTGGAACCAAAGGAGTAGTGGTGGAGTTGCATCATTTGGGTATACCATTCAATTATGTTGAGTCTCTAAACAACTGTGACCATGATATCTACATTTATATTTCTCAGCTGTTGTGATATATACATTTATGTTTCTTAGCTATTGTATTTATGTGCATGTTCTTTATGTGTTGGGCTTCTCTCCCTCGCATCCAAAATAAGATTTTCCCACTCTGAATCGAGAATGCACGTGCAGCTGCATAGAATATGTATGGATAATAGGTGGAGCTGAAAAATGCACCACGTTTACATTTTTTTAATAGGTCTATAATTTTTTAATTTATAGACCATCGTGAACATTACAACTCTGGTAGCTATGGGCGAGAGAATGTCCTCAACAAGACAGCAAATAAAAAGTCTTGATTTGCTTGCATGCTGAGGACATTACCCTCGCCTATAAGAGTCAAAATTATAATGTTTGCGGTGATCTATAACTTAAAATACCTAATTAAAGAACTCTATCAAAAATGCAAACCTGTTGCATTTTTCAACTCCACCCAACATCCTATGCATATGAATTGAGATTGCATATTGAACTAGGCACCTCCTTTTGCATTGCATATTGAACTTGTACATTGACTAGAATGTTGGTGGAAGAAGGATGATTTGTTTGCAACCTGTAGATATAGACACTGAACAACCATTTTCTCAACACAAAGGGACATTTATCAGCCATAGAAATATGATTATTTTTAAATGGATTACACCAAGGAGTACCATCAGAAATATTGACCATTTACAATCATGAATAGTAAACTTGATGTAGGAGCATCTCGAGTCCTTGGCAATCTGGTGTCACCCAAAAAATATTTGAATTTTGTCTATATTGCTCGGTTCCTACTTTGACCGAGTTGGTTTAGTGTTGCTCAGTTTCCTTGTTGACTGAGTTGGTCGGTTATCTCTCTGGCACTCAATTAATTCCCTGGCGCTCGGTTTCCTTGCATTTTGAGTTGTTTGTTTTGGATTTCTTTTGAGGCCGACTTGTGTAATTAATTTGGGTCATGGATTTAATGCCGGTATCCACCATTGGGAAGCGTGTGGACCTAGATTTGGTCATCCCTTCCATTGATTGTGGATCTAAAGGTTGACTTGGCTCAGTAGCCTCTTGTATAAATGTAGTTGTTTGGTTAAAGTTTAGAGGACATTTTTTGGAGGAAGTTTTGATAGAAGATAGAAGATTAGAGATTGTTGGCAGATCCTCACATGTTGGAGGACTTCTGTACTTGATTGTAATATCTAGCCTAAACTGGGAAGGCCTTACAGCCCGACATGTATGAATCAAATTGAAGATAATATATGAAAGTTTATGTATTCTCTCTCTCACTATTGTGTGTTGTTGCTTCCGCGTGTTGTTTTGCAAGGTGGATTTTGTTAGGATGTGCCTTTGGCCCCTCTCTTTATCCTCCCTTGTGTTAGGTGGTATCAGAGTGAGGTGAGATCTGGATCTAAGTTTTTGAATCTAGGTTTGAAGGTTCCTTCTTGTGAAGCCCTAGTTGAATTGTTGTGGGGAAGCAGATTGCGATCTGACCTACAATTGCAGAGGGTTTTCAAGATGGTTCATGGGAGCCAAGATGCGGATCTAGGATTGGCAGACATGTTGAGACGACTTGCTGCTAGATTAGAAGTTGTTGAAACAACTCAGAGAAGAGGAAGACATCTTGAAGATGTTAGTGATGATGAAATTGAGGTAGAACAAGGTGATGTAGAACCTACACCTGTGATGGATCAGGGTGAGGAAAGATTCTTGAAGGCTTTGACAAGTCTAAAGTCTACACCACACTTTAATCCTCTTGAGTATGGTGGAAAATTGGATTCTGATGAATTGGTGGATTGGATCACTGAGATGGAAAAGTACTTTGAATATGAAAATGTACCTAAGGAAAAGAAGGTGAAAATTGCAAGCACAAAGTTGAAAAGTCATGCATCCTTATTGTGGGAACATATATAGTTGGACCAAAATAGGAAAGGCAAAGACAAATCAAGATATGGAGTAAAATGGTGAATAATTTGAAAGGAAAGTTTTTACCTTGTGATTATCAGATTAACTTAGTTAGGCAAATGTAAAGTTTGAGGTAGAAAGATAGCTCAGTAAAGGAATATACTGAGGAATTCTATAAATTAGATATTAGATCTGGACATGGTGAAGATGATGTGGAAAGAATTGCTAGATACTTGAATGGTTTGAGAGTTTCCATCCAAGAAGAAATCAATTTGGTCAAATTGGAGAACATTGAAGAGGCTTATCAATTTGCATTGAAAGCTAAGGAGAAATTGAATAAGAGACATGAGAAAAGACAAAGAGGTAGAGGTAGTAGATTCCCTAGAGGAAGAGGTAGATCTCATGGTGAAAATAGTAGATGTGAACCTGAAAAGACAACTCTAGATAAAGGCAAGACCGAGTGGAAAGGTGAAAGTTCATCTAGAGGCAGTAACTACTAAGGTGGTTATAACAAAGGTGGATTCTGAGGAACTTGTTACAATTGTGGAGAAGAAGGACATAGATCATTTGAGTGTACACATGTAAGTAAGAAACCTAATAACAGTAGAAATGCTTTGGTGCAAGAAGAGTCACTGAATGAAATTGAGAAAGAAAATAACTTGATGGTAAAGAGAGCATTGTAGAATGAAGGTAAAAAGGAAGATCTGGTAAGGAAAAGTTTGTTCAAGACCAGATGTAGAGTTTCTGACAAAGTTTGGAAGGTAATCATTGACAGTGGTAGCTCATAGAATTTGGCATCTGAGGAAATGGTTGCAAAGTTGTAGTTGAAAAGGTTCGAACATCTGAAGACCTAACAAATTTCATGGATCAGAGATGAGCATACACTCTTCATAAGTGAACAATGTTATGTGAATTTGAAAATTGGAAAGTACTATGATAAGGTGTTATGTGATATCATGCCTATGGATTATTGTCATATTTTTTTAGGTAGACGTTGGCAATTAGATAGACATACTATATATGATGGAAGATTGCATAAATATACTATTTGGGCTTATGGGAGAAGAAAAATCTTGTTACCTTTGATTGAAGAGTCTATTAGTAATGTTTGCACATTTGTTAAAGTTTTCTTGATGGAAGGAAGAGATTTTGTTAAGGATTTGAAGAAGAATGATGTATGTTTTCCTGTGATTCCTAACAAACCAAGTAAGAAAATAGAGGATAGTGTCCCTAAGGAGATTGATAAGTTACTCACTAAGTAAAATGAAATCATTTCTGATAATGTACCTGATGGTTTTCCACTGAAGAGAAACATTGATCATTGCATGGATCTTATCCCTAGAGCTAGTTTACTGAATAAGGCACCACATCGGTTGACACCTACTGAGAATCAAGAATTGAACTAACAGATTCAAGAATTATTGTAGAAAGGTTTGATCAGAGAAAGTTTGAGTCCTTGTGTAGTACCTATTGTATTGGCACCCAAGAAGAATGGAGAATGGTGAATGTGTACTAATTCTAGAGCAATCAACAAGATAATATAGGTTTCCTATATTGAGAATAGATGACATAATGGATAGTTTGACTGGAGCAAATTATTTTATCAAAATTGATTTGAAAAGTGGGTATCATCATATCAGAATCAGAGAAGGTGATGAATGGAAGACTATTTTCAAGACAAAAGAAGGTTTGTATGAGTGGTTGGTTATGCCTTTTGGTTTAACTAATGCACCGAGTACTTTTATGAGATTGATGAATGAAGTTTTGAAGAAATTCTTAGGTAAGTTTGTGATTGTATATCTTGATGATATTCTGATATTCAGTAAGACCAAAGAAGAACATTTGTTGCATGTTAGACAAGTTTTACAGAGGTTGAAAGAAGAAAAGTTGTTGATAAATCTGAAAAAGTGTTCATTCATGAAAGAGGAGATTGTGTATTTGGGATTTGTGATTTCAGCTGATGGTTTGAAAATGGATCCTGAAAAGGTTGAAGCTATTTTGAATTGGCCTACACCTAAGAATGCTAGTGAGGTAAGATCATTTCATGGTTTGGCAAGGTTTTACCGAAAGTTCATTAGGAATTTTAGTTCAATTTGTAATGCTATGACTGAGACTATGAGAGGAGAAAAAAGAGAATTCAAGTGGACACATGGAGCTGATAAAAGTTTTGAGACTCTGAAGCAGAAGGTTGTTGAATTGCCTATTTTGGCATTGCCTAATTTCAATAAGGTATTTCAAGTGGAATGTGATGCAAGTGGAAGTGCAATAGGAGCTGTGTTGAGTCAAAAGGTAAACCTGTTGCTTTCTTTAGTGAAAAGTTGAATGATGCAAGAAGAAAATATTATGTGAATGATCAAGAATTCTATGCTATTGTTCAAGCACTGAAGAAATGGAGACATTATTTGATGCTGAGTGAATTTGTGTTGTATACCGATCAGAAGGCTTTACAATATTTAGGTAGTCAGAATAAGTTGAATCAGAGACATATGAAATGGGTTTAGTATTTTCAGAGTTATACATTTGTGATAAAGCATAGGAGTGGAGTCACTAACCAAGTTGCTGATGCATTGAGTAGAAGAAGATCTTTGATGACCGAGATAAAAATTGAAGTTCTTGGCTTTGATGACATGAGAGATTCTTATGAATTTGATCCTGATTTTTCTAAGCTATGGAGAAAGTGCAAAGTGCCTATTCAAGATCAACCGAGTACTAAATGGGATGAATATTTTATTCAAGAAGGTATGTTGTTTAAAGGTATTCAGTTGTGTATACCGAGAGGACTAATGAGAACTAATTTGATAAAGGAGAAACATAGTAGTGGTTTGGCTGGACATTTTGGTGTTGATAAGACATTGAATTTGCTTAAGGAGAAATAATTTTGGCCATAGTTATATAAAGATGTTTAGAAATTTGTGAAAAGTTGTGGAATTTGTCAAGTTGCAAAAGGAGTAAGTCAGAATACGAGATTGTATACACTGATTTATGTTTCTGAGAAATCTTGGATTAACATCAGTATGGATTTTGTTCTTGGCTTATCGAAGACAGTAAGAGGTAATGATTCTATATTTGTTGTTGTGGATAGATTTTCTAAAATGGCACATTTTATACCTTGTAGAAAGACATCAGATGTAGTACATGTAGCATATCTTTTATTTAAGGAAATTGTCAGATTGCATGGATTACCAAGGAGTATTATCTCTGACCGAGACAGTAAATTTGTTGGATACTTTTGGAAGACTCTTTGAAAAAAGTTTGGTACTGAGTTGAAATATAGTTCTACATTTCATCCGCAGACTGATGGACAAACAAAAGTTGTGAATAGAAGTTTGAGAAATCTTTTGAGATGTTTAGTTGGAGACACACCAAGTAATTGGGATTCTCTGTTGGCACAAGCAGAGTTTGCATACAATAATTCATTGAATAGGAGTACTGGAAAAACACCTTTTGAGATTGTAAATGGCATACAACCGAGAGGTATATCTGATTTGAGGGATATTACTGATGAAAGAAAGAGGAGTGCTGAAAGAGTAAAATTTGTTGAGTACATGAAGACATTGCATGAGGATGTGAAATAAAAGCTGGAGAAAAGTAATCAGAAATAAAAAGACAGAGATGATAGATCAAGGAAATATAAGACTTTTTTTGTTGGTGATGAAGTGATGATTCATTTGAAGAAAGGTTGATTTCCTATTGGAACATATGAGAAGCTAAAAATGAAGAATTTTGGACCTTGTAAGATACTAAGGAAATTTGATAGTGGAAATGCATATGAAATTGAGTTACCTAATGACATGGATATATCACCTATTTTCAACATTGTTGATTTGTATGAGTATCACGAACCTGATGAAGACATGACAGTACTGATGGATTATCCTAAGAAGCAGATGGAAGAAGTTGAGCAGATTTTGAAGCAAAGTATTGGTAGAAATACAAGAGAAAAAAAAAATGGAATATCTGGTAAAGTGGAAGAATAGACCAATTGAAGACAGTTCTTGGATTTCACAGTCTGAGTTGGAGGTAGCTCAGATCATACCTATTTCATGATTCAGAGAATCATTTCAAATAACCCCAGGTGTCTGATGCAAGAGCATCTCAGGTCCTTGGTAATCCCATGTCACCAAAAACATATTTGAAGTTTGTCTGTGTTGCTCAGTTCCTACTTTGATCGAGTTGGTTTGGTATTGCTCGATTTCGTTGTTGACCGAGTTGGTCGGTTATCTCTCTGGCGCTCGGTTAATTCCTTGGCACTAGGTTTCCTTACTTGCCGAGTTGTTTATTTTGGATTTATTTTGAGGCCAACTTCTGTAATTAATTTGGGTCACAAATTTAATGTTGGTATCCACCATTGGGAAGCATGTGAACCTAGATCTGGTCATCCTTTCCATTGATTATGGATCTGAAGGCCAACTTGGCTCGATAGCCTCTTGTATAAATGTAGTTGTTTGGTTAAAGTTTAGGGGATAGTTTTTGGAGGAAGTTTTGATAGAAGATAGAAGATTAGAGATTGTTGGCAGGTCCTCGCATGTTGGAGGACTTCTGTACTTGATTGTAATATTTGGCCTAAATCGAGAAGGCCTTACAAACTGACATGTATGAATCAAATTGAAGATAATATATGAAAGTTTATGCATTTAATTTCTCACTATTGTGTGTTGTTGCTTTCGTGTGTTGTTCGACAAGGTGGATCTAATTAGGGTGTGCCTTTGGCCCCTCTCTTTATCCTCCCTTGCATCAAAACCTAAATCAAATAGCTCATTTTTTTATCAACATGTGTAGTCTCTGTATATATGAAAAATGAATGAAATATCAAGTTGAAATAAAATAGTGAGCAAAAATTCAAATTCAAGGCCTAATTTATCAAAAGCAAAAAACATTAGGACTATAGAAAAATCATTAAGACTATAGAAAATCAAGTTCTAGAAATGGACGGTTATGATGCTTTGCCATTACAACAATTGAGAGCTAGGGCATCATTGCTATTACCTTCAAGGCATTGTGTGAAGTGTTTGGTCTCTCTTTATTTGTTTTTTTGTTGATATTCACTATGTGGTACTCCTCGTTTATGATCATTTTATGAGGAAATGTCTTGATGGCTTGTGGGTTGCAAGCTAGGGCATCATGCATTATTTATGAGCTCACTATTTGAGCACCTCATGACCCTGCTACTATCATGGCATTGTGTGGAGTATTTAAGCATTTGATTTATGCTAATATTGATGCTCACTAATTTTTCCATGCCCATGAGCTATTTGCATCATTGATTGGCATTATTTTATTACTGATATCCCTATTTGATTGGTGTCGTATTCATTTTTTTTTTATGTTTTCTGAATCTTAAACTAGGGCATCATAAGTTTGATTTGGTACTCCATTCATTCTCATTTCTCATCATGGGTTCACAACTCATGCTTGTGGTATATGAACAAGTGAAAAACATACAGATTTGACCAAAACAATTTGGGAACTAGACCTAGCAGCAAATGGACTTGTGATGATTTTCACAATAGTACATGTGTTTCTGGGTCAACTCCCAGAACTGCTTAGGCAAATCTACATGTTCATCACTTGTGCATATGAAGTGGCTCTAATGGTAGATACAGTCATTGAACAACCATTTTATTAACTCTAATTTTGTCAACATAGAGGGAAATTTATCATAGTCATAGAAACTTATTGTTAGAAAGGAAAGACCACCAAGATAACTGAGAGGGGGGAGTGAATCAGTTATCTGATAATTAAACCATTCATCATCATTAAATTCAATATCAACTTCAATAGCTTTAAACCATATAATTAATGTAGTAACCAACCACATAAAGATAACCATACACAATGACACAATAACACAAGATATGTTAACTAGGGAACCTCTTGATCAAAGAGTAAACCCCGGTGGGAATGATGCCCACAAAATGATGCACTAATATGAAAGTTCCTTGTTAGAGGATGGACCCTATTAGGAGTCTTATGAAATACATTTAGTACATATGAATCTCTATTATGAGATTTTGAATCCCTGTTAAAAGATTCTAACCCTGTTAGGAGTTATGGAAGATAGAAGGACCCACTGCCCAAACAGCTTCAAGGCAAGATCTTTGAACTCACCGTCCAATAGATCTTAGGATTATTCAATAGAATAATATGAAATATGTTACCTCCTTCACACTATTCCAAAACCACACTCTCTGCTACACAAGATCACAAATTTAGTCTTCCTTCATCACTGAATTAGCTCTTTTCTTCACTTCATGCATACATTTGCATCACAACTTTCATAATTTCATATCACAACTCTTACAATCCTCATGCATAACAAGGAAAACATTCCTTCCTTTATACCACACTCAAATAATTACAAATGAGTCAGCATGCAAGTACAAAATAATAATTTCAACACGCTACATCAAAATTACATAAAACTGTCAGCTTCCAAATACAATAAATTTCCAATCATGTGACCTCAAAGTTTGTGCTATGAACCACATCACCACCAATGAGTCTCAAATTCCTTTTAACTGCATAGAATCAGTTTCCATCTTGATTAGGAGATATCCTCCGATTACCAAAAATCGCTACATAGGAAAACTGCCAAAACACTGCTTCCACCAAAATGCTTATAACTTTCATGAATAAATGAATTTCTCTTTGTGCTATTAAAAATAGGCTAATAACACACCAAAGAACATACAATCAACTGCACATAACTCAATTTGCAATATAACATGTGCGCAAAACAAAACTGTGCCTACTTCTCTACTAACACTCCAGAATAACACTGTGTTGACATCAATGACAATCATAGTCATGAATGCAACAACCACTGCTACAAAATGATTTCCAAGGGCTTTAGCATTCATTCCTAACAATCTCCCCCATTGGCATTGATGGCAACATAGATGAAAAACATCCAATGTTCCAAAAATCCAATCACTGCTGCTCAACTGCACTGCTACTCATCATCAATCAAATCTTGCTTCGTTATCCTATTCAATCTCTCAACAAATATAGTTCCTCAATGTTTCCTCAACATTTTTCATGATTCTCTCCCCCATTGACATCAATGATAGAAATTCTATAACTATGTCAAACAATAGCTCAATGTCAAAAGACACTATTTAGAAAATACATTCACAAGAGTCCTCAATGACTTAGCTCAAATACACATACTCCCCCATAGAGGAAGTACCAACATCCAATCTAGAAAATAGATAGGGTCATAAACCACTAGATGGATGCAACCAACTGCATCATTACTCAAAAGTAAGTTGGGGCATAACCCCAAGCATACCTCTCAGATACTTAAATGTATCCTTAGGCAAAGGCTTAGTAAATATATCTACTATCTGCTCCTTTGTGCTTATGTACTCCAGTCTGACTTCTTTATCTGCAACTTTCTCTCTTACAACATGATACTTGATTTCTGTATGCTTTGTTTTAGAATGTAAAACCAGATTCTTAGACATACTAACTGTACTTGTATTGTCACAATATATGACAATAGGCTCATCAAACTTGATTCCAATGTCCATCAACATCTACTTCATCCAAATTATCTGATTACAATTGTTTGCTGCTGCAACATATTCTACTTTTGTTGTACTTTGTGAGATATAATTATGCTTTTTTCTCAACCAAGAAACTAATCTTCCTCTAAGAAAAAAGGCTCCACCACTAGTGCTTTTCTTGTCATCAATGCTGCCTCCCCAATCAGCATCAGTATATACACATAGGGTAAAATCATCAGAATTTTCATACCACAGTCCATAGTCCATTGTTCCTCTAAGATATCTCAATATCCTTTTTACTGCTGCATAATGTGACTCTCTAGGTTCGGCTTGAAATCTTGCTACCATCCCAACTGAATGTTGTATATCTGGTCTAGTGTGTGTCAAGTACTGCAATCCACCAATCATAGATCTATATTTCTTTTACTCAACTTCTGGTGTTTCATCTTTACTAGATAGTTTATGTCCTGTAACCATAGGTGTTCCAACTAGTTTGCAATTATCCATACCAAATTTTTTCAACAAATCATTCAGGTACTTAGTCTGACTTATAAAGATACCATCTTTGTTTTGTGTTATTTGCAATCCCAAAAAGTATTTCATTTCTCCAATCATACTCATTTCAAATTTTGTCTTCATTTCATCAGCAAACTTGTCACTAGCTTCATCTTCTCCTCCAAAAACAATGTCATCAACAAAAATAACCAAAATTAACAATCCATTCTCAATTTCTTTTGTGTATAAGTTGCTATCAGCTATTCCTTTTGTAAATCCCAATTTTAACAAATACTTATCTAATCTAGCATACCAAGTTCTAGGTGCTTGCTTTAGTCCATACAATGCTTTCTTTAGTTTACATACCATGTCTCCTTCTTGAGTCAAAGGAAAACCTTTAGGCTGCTCAATGTAGACTTCTTCTTCTAATTCACTATTTAGAAATGTTGACTTCACATCCATCTAATACACTTTGAATTTCTTAAATGTTGCATAAGCTAAAAATATTCTTACCGCTTCAAGTCTTGCCACAGGGGCAAAAGTCTCTTCATAGTCAATTCCTTCTTGCTATGAGTATCCCTTACATACTAATCTTGCTTCGTTTCTAATTACTTCTCCTTGTTCATTCATCTTGTTCCTGTATACCCATTTAGTTCCAATCACATTTTTGTCTTTAGGTCTAGGGACCAATTCCCATGTCTTGTTCTTTTCAATCTGATCCAATTCTTCTTTCATAGCTTTAATCCAATGTTCATCTTCACAAGCTTCATTAGTAGATTTAGGTTCAATTTGAGAAATCAAACATAAATGTACCTTCTTTCTAGTCATAACTCCTTTGTCCAAACTTCCAATAACTTGCTCAATAGGATGATGTCTTGATATATACCTGTTAGGTGTCATAGTCACTGATCTTTCTTCAACTATAGATTCTTCTCTATTTTCTTTAGCATGACTTTCATTCAACAATTCACTATTAGTCTCAAAAAATTGTTTAGTAGTTTCAATGTTAGGCCGAGGGTTAGTTCCTTCATCAAATTCATAATCAAGCATTCTTTCCTAAATTTTAAACTTCTCATCAAATTTTACATTTGCACTTTCAACAATAGTTTTAGTTCTCTTATTGTAACATCTATATGCTTTACTTTTCAAAGAATATCCAAGAAAAATTCCTTCATCACTTCTAGGATCAAACTTTCCTATATCATCATCTCTCTTAATATAACATTTTCTTCCAAAAATTTTAAAATACTTAACTGAGGGTGCATGTCCAAACCACAATTCATAAGGTGTCTTGTCTGTGTCTGCTCTGATTTGTACTCTGTTCATTATATATACTGTTGTATTCACTGCTTCTCTCCAAAATGTCTTTGCCAAATCACCTTCAAATAACATAACTCTAGCTGTTTTAGTTGCTGATTTGTTCCTTCTTTCTGCAATACCATTTTGTTCAGGTTTTCTAGGGGCTGATAACTATCTCTTAATACCATTTGCTTCACAAAAAGTGTTGAACTCTTTAGATGTAAATTCTCCACCTCTATCGGATCTCAAACATTTAATCCTCATTCCTGATTCATTCTCAACTTTATTCTTCATGACCTTAAACTTATCAAATGCTTCATATTTTTCTTTCAAAAATGCAATCCACATCATTCTTGTAAAATCATCAACAAGAATCATAAAATACCTTTCTCCATAGAATCCTCTAGTCCTAGTAGGACCGCTCAAGTCTGTATGAACAATCTCCAACTTCTCTGTAGATGTGAACTTCTTGCTAGGAAATGAACTCCTTTTCTGCTTAGCCATCACACATTCCTTGAAAATCATGTTAGTAGGCTTCATGATCTTAGGTAAGTCTCTTACTGCAAGTGTAGAACTCACTTTCACAATATTATCAAAGTTTATATGACAAAACCTTCTATGCCATAACCAACTGTCATCAATCTTAGTCATCAAGCATGTCATCTCAGTAGGGTTCAACTGAAATACATTACCTCTGGTTCTAGATCCAGTTCCAATTAGATTTCCATCTTTATCCTTAATCGCACAAGTTTTCTCAGTAAACCAAACTTGATATCCTTTATCCACTAACTATCCAACACTTAAAAGATTATGTTTCAATCCATCAACAAAGTAAACATCATCAGTATTAGTCTTTCCATCAAGAGTAATAGATCCTATACCTTTAATCAAACAAGGTGCATTGTTACCAACTCTAACAACTCCTCCATCATAATTGTTAAACTTTATGAATTTTCCTTTGTCACCAGTCATATGATGTGAACAACCACTATCTATAATCCAATCAGCTTTCTTTTCAACTTGGGAAACTAAAGCTTTTTCTTTTTTAATATTAGATTTAGAATTTTCTTCCTTAATTGCTACAAATCCTATGTCATCAAAGTTATCATTATCATTGTCACTCAAATGTCTTTCAATTCTTGCTTCAATTTCTTCATCATTTGCATAATAACATTCTTTAGATCTTCTAGGCTTAAAATTATTTCTATACTTCTTAACTCTCTTAGGACACTTAGATGCAAAATGACCATATTCTTGACATGTCCAACATTTAAAGATTTTCTTACCATCTAGTTCTCTTTTCACAAGCAAGGAAATACCTTCTTCAATCTTCTTGTCTTCATCAAATTTGGATCTGCTACTACTGGCATAATCTCCATTCACACTTGTACTTCTAGACAAAGTAGGTCTAATGCTAAGAGCACTGAATGTTGTCTCCACTCTAGGTAGTTCTCCTGATAATCTTAGATTCATCTCTGCTACTTCCAATCTTCCAAGAAGAGTCTCTCTTGAAAAGTTTGGTGTACAAGGTATCACTTGTTCAATCATTTGTGTAGTCTACCTGAATATCGGTGTCAATGTTCTCAAAATATTCCATATTACTTCATTCTCTGTCTTTTCACCTCCACAAGACTTTATTCCTACAACAATTTTTGACATCCTACCAATATAGCTTCTAACAGATTCATCTTCCATCATTCTTATGTCTTCAAATGCACAAATCCAATTATGTAACCTAGCTTTCTTTGCATGTTCATCACCTTCAAAAGTAGAATGTAAAGCTTTCCAAATATCATGAGATTTAGTTAAACCTTTTACCTAACTGTATTCATTCTCTGGAAGTGTTGATAAAAGTGCTTCTCTTGCAAGTATGTTACACATAAATAAATCTACCTCATCTTTAGAACTTGTTTCAAGATTGTCTTCTTCAATTATAGTCCTTTCATTTTTTGCAATCAATCAATAACCTGGTCCTAAACACAAGAGATGTGTCTTCATCTTTTCTTTCTAGCTGTCAAAATTTACTCCATCAAACTTAGGGATTTCTTTCCTGAAATTCACCATAGATCTCCTTAAGTTGTTAAACTTCTCTTTCAAGGACCTGCTGCTCTGATACCAATTGTTAGAAAGGAAAAACCACCAAGATAACTGAGAGGGGGGGGGGTGACTTAGTTATCTAATAATTAAACCATTTATCATCATTAACTTCAATATCAACTTCAACAACTTTAAACCATATAATTAATGTAGTAACCAACCACATAAAGATAACCATACACAATGACACAATAACACAAGATATGTTAACTAGGGAACCTCTTGATCAAAGAGTAAACCCCGGTGGGAATGATGCCCACAAAATGATGCACTAATATGAAAGTTCCTTGTTAGAGGATGGACCCTATTAGGAGTCTTATGAAATAAATTCAGTACATATGAATCTCTGTTAGGAGATTTTGAATCCCTATTAAAAGATTCTAACCCTGTTAGGAGTTATGGAAGACAGAAGGACCCACTGCCCAAACAACTTCAAGGAAAGATCTCTGAACTCACTGTCCAATAGATCTTAGGATTATTCAATAGAATAATATGAAATATGTTACCTCCTTCACACTGTGCCAAAACCACACTCTTTGTTACACAAGATCACAAATTCAGATATCTGTACTTCGCAAGTCTTCCTTCATCACTGAATTAGCTCTTTTCTTCACTTCATGCATACATTCGCATCACAACTTTCATAATTTCATATCAAAACTCTTACAATCCTCATACATAACAAGGAAAACATTCCTTCCTTTATTCCACACTCAAAGAATTACAAATGAGTCAGCATGCAAGTACAAAATAATAATTTCAACATGCTACATCAAAATTACATAAAACTGTCAGCTTCCAGATACAATAAATTTCCAATCATGTGACCTCAAAGTTTGTGTTGTGAACCACATCACCACCAATGAGTCTCAAACTTCCCTTTAACTGTGCAGAATTAGATTCCATCTCGATTAGGAGATATCCTCTGATTACCAAAAATCGCTACACAGGAAAACTGCCAGAACACTACTTCCACCAAAATGCTTATAACTTTCATGAATAAATGAATTTATCTTTTCACTCTTAACCATAGGCTAATAACACACCAAAGAACATACAATCAACTACGCATAACTCAATCTGCAATATAACATGTGCACAAAACAAAACTGTGCCTGCTTCTCTGCTAACACTCCAGAATAACACTGTGTTGACATCAATGACAATCATAGTCATGAATGCAACAACCACTGCTATAGAATGACTTCCAAGGGCTTCAGCATTCATTCCTAACACCTATCTCATAACTATCTATTTCTCCGTGTATATGAAAAATGAATGAAATATCAAGCTGAAATGAAACATTGAACAAAATAGTATTCCACATAGAGTGAATGAAATATACCATCAAAATAAGGTGAACTCCATAATTGGCACAAACTCAGACATGGGCAAAGTCAAATTCAAGGCATAAATAGGAAATAAAAAGGGACAAATTACAAGAAATAAGAAAGATCATTAGGACTATAGAAAAATCATTAAGACTAGAAAATCAAATTCTAGAAATGGACAGTTCTGATGCTTTGCCATTAAAACAATTGAGTATTCATCATTTGGTACTTCTTGGTGTATTCCATTTAAGTATGTTAGGCACAAAGTATTCTATTTAGTATTCCATTTATGATTGCATACACCAATCTGCTTGGAACAGTGAACAAACTAATTGCTTTCCTTGATCAAATCTTCACAAAAACTATAAAAGTTTTCATGGAAATGATTAATAACTCAAAAAACTCTAATATCTATAAGAATTTTGATATCACTTTGATACCATGTAAGAATTTTCCTAAAGAAAAGAATAAAAGCCAAGATCTAGAAGCTCAAGAGATAGCACAAGAGAGATAAGAAAAATAATCAAATAATTGATTATAGCTAATTGAATTGATTTACAAAGTAGGAGTGCCTAAATATATAGGCAATGCAATAAGACTACATGATAAGGAGGTGATAAGAGATCACCCACACAAGGTGGAATCACATGTCCACCAAAGGTGGATCATCCTCCATTATACATCAAAGTATGTACAACAATGAGAGGATGATAATGTGATAAGAACACTAAAGGTGGATCTCGCACATAAAGAGGTATGTGATAACAACTATCACACCTAAAGTGGATATTATCCTAACCATGTGCTAAAAAGAAATGCAAACTCTAAAGTGTCTCAATACAAACTACTATGCAATGCATTATCCTAAGTAAACTTAAGTAAAGTGTAATTAGTGAATATTTAATTACACCAACACCCCCCCTTAAGTGCAACTTAGGGGATGCACTTAAGCTCACAATGCAAGATGGGTCCCGGCTACTAGGCCATGTTAGGTACCCATGTACAAAATGCAAGAACAATGCAATCTCTCATAAAGTGGAGAAAGAGGGAAAACCTCATGGGAAAAACCCTCCCCCCAAAAAAGAGATGAATACAATAATAGAATATGAGAGAGAAGACCTCATGTGAGGAAAATATCCCCCCCATAAGAGAGAAGACCTCATGTGAGAAAATATCCCCCCACAAGAGAGAAGACCTCATATGAGAGAGAAGACCTCATGTGAGAAAAAATTTGCCTTAGATTTGACTTTTGCCCAACATAGGCAAATTTATAGTCAAAATTTATGGAAACAGCCACCCAGATGCAATGGTGAGGTCCAATCTTGCTCAAAATGCTCCCACAAAATACTGATCCCAGATTTGATTCGTGGCTCTCCAAACATTGAAGCAATCAATCGCTCTCCAATGGCTGTGCAATGAAGACTCCTTTGGCTCTGATACCATGTAAGAATTTGCTTAAGGAAAAGAATAAAAGCCAAGATCTAGAAGCTCAAGAGATAGCACAAGAGAGATAAGAAAAATAATCACATAATTGATTATAGCTAATTGAATTGATTTACAAAGTAGGAGTGCCTAAATATATAGGCAATGCAATAAGACTACATGATAAGGAGGTGATAAGAGATCACCCACACAAGGTGGAATCACACGTCCACCAAAGGTGGATCATCCTCCATTGTACATCAAAGTATGTGCAACATGTGCAACAATGAGAGGATGATAATGTGATAAGAGCACTAAAGGTGGACCTCACACACAAAGAGGTATGTGATGACAACTATCACACCTAAAGTGGAGATTCTCCTAACCATGTGCTAAAAAGAAATGCAAACTCCTAAGTGTCTCAATCACAAACTACTGTGTAATGCATTATCCTAAGTAAACTTAAGTAAAGTGTAATTAGTGAATATTTAATTACACCAACAATATCAAATCATTTCCAAATAACATTCATTAACACATAAGATTAATTAGCATTCATAAGACTCATTAGAATTCATTAACACATCATAACATTCATTAACACATAACAAATTAAAACATCAAGACATAAACATCAGTCATTATCAAATAAGTTTTTGATTAAGGAAAATAGGTTTTAATGGGGCCCTGAAACCCTTATAGAGTTAAAGCTTAAGAAAGATATAGCATTGAAATATTACAACATCAAAATAGCCATAGCAAAAAAGACCAGCCAGACACAGTCCACCAGCAAAGCAAACAAAAAGACCAAAAAATAGAACCAAGGACAGAAACAGAAAACCAGGCCAGACACAAAGCCAGGAGAGAGGCTCAAGCAAACTCTCTGAGGATCTCCGCTGCACGAATCTCAAGCTCAAAAACCTTATCCGCCACCTCCTTAAGGTCAGCTAGATCTTTATTAGGTTCATGGGTGTCCTTCTTTATAGTGTTGGATCTAGTTCTCTTCCTCGGACCATCCTCCAGAGATTTATCTTTACCGCTATTGGGAGACTCCTCCTTGCTACCCCTGTGTTCCTTAATTTTGCTGATCAGAACCTTTATGTTGTCATTTAAAGCTTTGAGAATGCTATAGCATAAATGAGAATCATTTCTTTTTTGACTTTTTCTTTTTTTCTGATTCCCTAAATTGTTGCAAAGGCATATCCATGTCATCATCATCCTTTCTTCTCGCCCATGCACGTGATCTCATTATCCTTTGTAAAGGTGGATCCTCTACAAAAAACAAATAAAAGGGTTAAATTAGAAACATATTATCATAATTGGGGTTAATTTAAAAACATATTATCATTATTGTTACAAGCATTTCAGTACTTTAAAAAACATAGACATGATGCTCTTTACCTTGTCCAACCACATCATCTTGCCCGACGACTTGAACCTCAACACACTCATTGGGAACAACCTCTACATCTCCTGCAACTGCAATACAAAATATTTTATTAATTCCAACACATTATAATTAAATTTTTATTACTACGCCATATTCAATTTAAAATGTTTACTTGTATTAATAATTCAATAATCAAAATTTGAATAGAAAATGTATACCTTGAGTACTACAATGCACATTCGAATCGACGCCTCTATCGTGCTCGGATGGTGTATCAGGATCGACAGGCTGCATTCTAATGTAAATAATTAGTGCATTTATCGATAATATATACATATAAATACAAGAAAAATACTGAGAGATGTTAATCATTCAGTTTAATACATATAAATATATTCAATTTAAAGTTTTAAACAAATATATAATCATTTTTTCCTTACTTAAAACAAATATATTCACTTTATGTTGGAACTTAACATCAAACATAGTAATTGGTAAAGTATCCAACTTGAAATAAAAATTAATTGACTTATTTACCTGATCAATAGATCCACCAGAAGAACCTTACGCACTCATTGATCAGAATCGTTCAACCACGACTATATAGCCTTGTTTGTAGCCTATTTTCTTGTCCTCTTCTGTAATCTTTTTTTTGAACTCCAAGGCCTACATTTTTGCTTGGTATCATGAATTTTTATTGTAGTGAATTTCATCAAAACTAAATTGATTGCAATTTATAAATATATGCATATGGTTTTTCATTTATTAATACTTACAACTCGTGCAACAAGTTTTGAATATCCACCTGAGCCGAGCTTGTGTTTCTTGTGCTTTTGTTTTCTCGCTTATGTTGCCTTTGATGTGTCAGGCAACCTATGTGATGTTTGAAATATGTTAGATCACATAAGTACAAATAGTAAATAGTACATAATTTCATTATTAAGATTATCATGTGCCTTCTTTCCTCGGGTGATAGTATTTGTCCACCATGTCTTGTGCTTCTCTCAAGTGCTTCCTTTTTAAGATTCTCCCACTCATTAATGGAAACATAGGGGGGTCACTCATAATAAGGGTTGCATTCTATTTGGGACATGTAGTTGTCCCTAATATACTTCAAAGCTTGGCCTACTTTCTCAAGGAGCCTAAGTCTTTGAAAGATGTTGGGTCCAAAAAGTTTTGTCATAGAGTCAATGAATTTATCCTTTAACTCTTTATCTTGTAATTGCCACCTTTTAAGAAAAAAAAATTGTTAGATTCATAAATGAAGTGAAGCTACCTTTTAATATACTTGAAGAAAGGGATGAAAGGAAATTTTATCTAGCAATGAAATCAAAATATGATACCATGTGCATATGGTCGGCTCGAAAATGCGCAAACATTCATTATTAAATTTTTCATAAAATAGATTATTCCCTGCAAAATAATAATGGGATTATTATTTATTGTAAGGGACTACACAGGGGGTTAGTGCATTACATTATGAGTATAAGATTGTATAGTAAAAGAAAAGATCAATCTTTAAAGTACCTAGAAGCTGGGGTACTCTCAAGGGAAGTCCATCTTCATTATTCACGAGCAATTGATCACAATTCTCTATTGTTCACATACATCTAACATGAGTACATCTAGTAATTTCCTCATTGCCTCCTACATAAAATGAATCCAATATTACAAAATGCCCCCTAAGAAAGAATAGTTCAAGTGAAATAAACACATGATAAATGAGAGAGAAAAAGAGGAATCTACTTACCAATAGGCATTGCCATTGCATCTGTGGTCATGCTACATGTTGCTGACATTATAGGTGGTAGTACCTCTATGGTTCTGATCCTCGTAGCAGGCAACATACTTAACATATGATCAATAGTAGGTGTTGAAAAATAAGATTGTTAGAGCATAAAAAATATGGACAACCATGAACAAGATTGTTAGAGCTATTAAATAAAAATATTATTAGAGCAAAACACAAGTGGAGGATAGAACATGCGATGTACTTGAACCACCTAAAGTATCTACATCTCGGACATCGCCCTTTAATGTTTTTTGCATCCTCTGTAAAAATAACACATGTATTTTAGTTAATGACATAAATAAAAGAGTATACTATAAAAATTATTATTGAACTTTTGTTATAATTAAAAACTACATTAATACTTATTGTATAAGTCTGAACCAGGTGAATCAACTCATCCTCTCTCATTTGTATTTGAGGAGTCTGAGGTTGAATCTCCACCAATCGAGTTAACTCTCTTGATAGTGCACAAAGGACCTTTTGTAGTGCAACCACAGGATCAACGTCTGATGTAAAATCAATAATGAATAGATTTTTCTCATCCTACAGCTCTTCATGGACTACCTTTTCCTTTCCCTTTTTCTGATCAACACTCATTTGTGAGAACAATATTATTAGCACTTTATTTAAAAGCAATCCAAAATAGTGAAGAATAAAACATAACAAAAAATACGCATTAACATTTTTCTTGTATGTGCATTTGTACAACAACAAGGAGTTTTACCTGTCAGGAAGAAGAAGTCCCATGAGAACCATCATCATTGTGCGTATCATGTGGTTGTTGATTCATATTATAGTCTTGTATCTAAAAAACAAATCATTGAGACATGTTAAAATACATGTGTTCTTATTCTAAGTTACGTTGAATAATAGACAATTATCAGAATGCATACCACCTTGTCCATGATAGTCATGGTTTTTTTTTTATCTATGTGATTCAAATTGTAATTGATAAGCAACTCTTCACCTCCACGTATTGATTTGATTGCACAGACAAATACACAATTTCCCTCATGTGCCTCAAATATGCAACTGGGTTGCTTCTTAGTTGACACAGGTCATGTACTGTTTATAAAACCTACAATATTCCCTGATGCTTTTAGTCTTCTATCAACATATATAGCTACTATTTTACTTTGTTCACTGACTTTTTGTTGTATATAATTTGTCGCAAGTGCATACCTACACACACTTTTTTTATATCTAACAATCTACATCCAACTACTATAATCATAACAAGGTCCGACATACTCCATCAATTCAACAACTTTGTTGTAAGAGACCTTTATGCCATCCATAGAAAATAGGCCCAAACCATGTAATGAAGATAGTTCTATGCGATATATCCTCTCTCTAACACAAAAATCAGTGTTTATTGAAGGAAGTTCATCGGGGAACCATTGTTTATGTAGATTTTTGTACCTAAAGGGCACCTTGGAGTCACATTTTCTCTCATCATAATAAGAACATGACCCCCCTTTAGCAAGGAAAAATTCCATGCGTTTATTGAATTTATTTTTGATCTTTTGAGCTTGAGTCGATCTCCTTGATTTAGACATACTAAATGTGATGCAGGAGCATCTCAAGTCCTTGGCAATCCCGTGTCACCAAAAACAAGTTTGTATTTTCCAGTGTTGCTTAGTTTCTTCTTTGACTGAGTTGGCTCGATAGTTACTCGGTTTCCTTTGTTAACCAAGTTGGTTGGTTAATTCTCTGGCACTCAGTTATCTTTTCCTGGTGCTCGGTTATCCTTGCTTACCGAGTTGTTTATTTTAGTTTTCTGTTGAGGCCGACTTGTGCAATTAATTTTGGTCATGGATTTAATATTGGTATCTATCATTGGGAAGCATGTGTACCTAGATCTAGTCATTCCTTCCGTTGATGGTTGATCTGAAGGCCGACTTGTTTGGTAGCCTCTTGTATATATTGTAATATTTGGTTGTAGTTTTAGGACATCAGTATTAGAAGATAGGAGTTGGAAGATTGAAGATAGTTTCAAATCCTCGCATGTTGGAGGACTTCTATACTTGAATTGTAATATTTGGCCCTAATAGGGAAGGCCTTATAATCTGGCATGTATGAATCAATTTGAAGTAATATAAGAAGTTGATCTACATTCTCTCTCATTTATGTGTTATTTGCTTCCATGTGTGATCTCTACAAGGTGGATCTAGTTAGAGTGTTCCTTTGGCCCCTCTCCTCATCCTCTTTTGCGTCAGGTGGTATCATAGATGAAGTGAGATATGGATCTAGGTTTGTGAATCTAGGTTTGAGGGTTCCTTCTTGTCAAAACCTAGTTGATTTTTTGTGGGGTAGCAGATTATGATCTGGCTTGCAATTGTAGAGGGTTTCAAGATGGTTCGTGGGAGGTGAGATGTGGATCCAGGATTGGCAGCCATCTTGAGACAACTTGCTACTAGATTAGAAGCTATTGAAATAGCCCAGTGAAGAGGAAGACATGTTGAAGATGTTAATGATTATGAAATTGAGGAAGAACAAGGTGATGTAGAACCTACACTGGTGATGGATCAAGGTGAGGAAAGATTGTTGAAATCTTTGACAAATCTAAAGTCTACACCACATTTCAATCCTCTTGAGTATAGTGGAAAGCTAGATTTGGATGAATTTGTGGACTGGATCATCGAGATGGAAAAGTACTTTGAATATGAAAATATTCCTGAGGAAAGGAAGGTGAAAATTGCAAGCACAAAGTTGACAAGTCATGCATCCTTGTGGTGGGAACATCTGCAGTTGGACATAAAGAGGAAAGGCAAAGAAAAAATTAAGGTATGGAATAAGATGGTGAATAAGTTGAAAGGAAAGTTTTTACCTTGTGATTATAAGATTAACCTAGTTAGGCAAATGTAAAGTTTAAGGCAGAAAGATAGCTCGGTAAAAGATTATACTGAGGAATTCTATAGATTAGATATTAGATTTGGACATGATGAAGATGATATGAAAATAATTGCTAGGTACCTCAATGGATTGAGAGTTTCCATCCAAGAAGAAATCAATTTGGTTAAATTGGAGAACATTGAAGAAGCTTATCAGTTTGCCTTGAAAGCTGAGGAGAAATTAAACAAAAGACATGAGAAAAGACAAAGAGGTAGAGGTGGTAGATTCCCTAGAGGAAGAGGTAGATATTATGGTGAAAATAGTAGATCTAAACTGAAAAAGACAAACCTGGACAAAGGTAAGACTGAGTGGAAAGGTGAAAGTTCATCTAGAGGAAGAAGCAATAACTACCGAGGTGGTTATAATAGAGGTGGTTTCTAAGGAATGTGTTATAATTATGGAGAATAAGGACATAGATCATTTGGGTGTACACATGCAAGTAAAAAGGTTAGTAGCAGCAGGAATGCTTTAGTGCAAGAAGAGTCACCGAATGAACCTGAGAAGGAAAATAACTTGATGGTAAGAAGAGCACTTTGGAGTGAAAGCAATAAGGAAGATCTGGTAAGGAAAATTTTGTTCAAGACCAGATGTAGAGTTTCTGATGAAGTGTGGAAGGTAATCATTGATAGTGGAAGCTTAGAGAACTTGGCATCTGAGGAAATGGTTACAAAGTTGTAGTTAAAAAGGTTGGAACACCCGAAGCCCTATCAAATTTCATGGATCAAGGATGAGCGTACACTCTTGGTAAGTGAACAATGTTATGTGAATTTGAAAATTGGAAAGTACTATGATAAGGTATTATGTGATATCATGCCTATGGATTGTTGTCATATTTTGTTGGGTAGACCTTGGCAATATGATAGACATGCTATATATGATGGGAGATTGCATAAATATACTATTTGGGTTGATGGGAGAAGACAAATCTTGTTACCTTTGATTGAAGAACCTGTTAGTAGTGTTTGTACTGTTGTGAAAGTTTTCTTGATGGAAGAAAGAAATTTTGTTAAGGATTTGAAGAAGAATGATGTATGTTTTGTTGTGATTCCTAAAAAATGGAGTAAGAAAACAAAGGATAACATACTTGAAGAGATTGATAAGTTACTCACTGAGTATAGAGAGATAATTTTATAATAATGTACCTGATGGTTTGCCACCAAAGAGAAGCATTGATCATTGCATGGATCTTATCCCTAAAGCTAGTTTACTGAATAAGGCACCACATCGGTTGACACCTACTAAGAATCAAGAATTAAACTGACAGATTCAAGAATTGTTGTAGAAAGGTTTGATCTAAGAAAGTTTGAGTCCTTGTGTAGTACTAACTATATTGGCACCTAAGAAGATTGGAGAATGGTGAATGTGTACGGATTCTAGAGAAATCAACAAGATAATAGTGAAATATAGGTTTCCTATACCAAGAATGGATGACATAATGGATAGTTTGACCGGAGCAAAGTATTTTACCAAAATTGATTTGAAAAGTGGGTATCATCATATCAGAATTAAAGAAGGTGATGAGTGGAAGACTTATTTTAAGATAAAAGAAGGTTTGTATGAGTGGTTGGTTATGCCTTTTGGTTTAACTAATGCACCGAGTACTTTTATGAGATTGATGAATGAAGTTTTGAAGAAATTCTTAGGTAAATTTGTGATTGTATACCTAGATGATATTCAGATATTCAGTAAGACTAGAGAAGAACATTTGTTGCATATTAAACAAGTATTGCAAAGGTTGAAAGAAGAAAAGTTGCTGATCAATCTGAAAAAGTGTTCATTCATGCAATAGGAGATTGTCTATTTGGGATTTGTGATTTTAGCTTATGGTTTGAAAATGGATCTTGAAAAGGTTGAAGCTTTTTTGAATTGGCCTACACCTAAGAGTGCTAGTGAGGTAAGATCATTTCATGGATTGGCTAGTTTTTACGGAAAGTTCATTAGGAAATTCAGTTCAATTTGTAATGCTATGACTAAGACTATAAGAGGAGATACAAGAGAATTCAAGTGGACACATGGAGTTGATAAAAGTTTTGAGACTCTGAAGTAGAAGGTTGTTGAATTGCTTGTGTTAGCATTACCTGATTTCAATAAGGTATTTCAACTGGAATGTGATGCAAGTGGAAGTGCAATAGGAGCTGTGTTGAGTCAACAAGGTAAACCTGTTGCTTTCTTTAGTGAAAATTTGAATGATGCAAAAAGGAAATATGTTGTGTATGATCAAGAATTCTATGCTATTATTTAAGCCCTAAAGAAATGGAGATATTATTTGATATCGAGTGAATTTGTCTTGTATACCAATCATAAAGCTTTACAGTATTTGGGTAGTCAAAATAAGTTGAGTCAGAGACATATGAAATGAGTTGAATATTTGCAAAGTTATACATTTGTGATAAAGCATAAGAGTGGAGTCACTAACAGAGTTGCTGATGCATTGAGTAGAAGAAGATCTTTGATGACCAAGATGAAAATTGAAGTTCTTGGTTTTGATGACATGAGAGATTCATATGAATTTGATCCTGATTTTTTTGAGCTATGGAGAAAGTGCAGAGCACCTATTCAAGATCAACCAAGTACTAAATGGGAAGACTATTTCATTCAAGGAGGTATGTTGTTTAAATGTATTCAGTTGTGTATACAGAGAGGATCAATGGAACTAATTTGATAAAGGAGAAACATAGTAGTGGTTTGGTTGGACACTTTGGTGTCGACAAGACATTGAATTTTCTTAAGGAGAAATACTTTTGGTTGTAGTTGTATAAGGATGTTCAAAAATTTGTCAAGTTGCAAAAGGAGTAAGTCATAATACTAGATTGTATACACTGATTTATGTTCCTGAGAAACCTTGGATTGATATTGGTATGGATTTTGTTCTTGGCTTACCGAAGACAGTGAGAGGTAATGATTCTATATTTGTTGTTGTGGATAGATTTTCTAAGATGGCACATTTTATACCTTATAGAAAGACATCAGATGCAATACATATAGAAGATCGTTTCTTTAAGAAAATTGTCAAATTACATGGATTACTGAGGAGTATCATCTTTGACCAAGACAATAAATTTGTTGGATACTTTTGGAAGACCCTTTAGAGAAAGTTTGGCACCGAGTTGAAATATATTTCTAAATTTCACCCATAGACTGATGGACAAACATAAGTTGTGAATAGAAGCTTGGGTAATATTTTGAGATGTTTCATTGGAGACACACTGAGTAATTGGGATTTTGTGTTGGTACAAGTAGTTTGCATAAAATAATTCAGTGAATAGGAGTACTAGAAAAACACCTTTTGAGATTGTAAATGACATACAATCGAGAGGTATATCATATTTGAGGGATATTGCTGATGAAGAAAAGAGAAGTGTCAGAGTAAATTTTGTTGAGTTCATGAAGACATTGCATAAAGACGTGAAACATAAGTTGGAGAAAAGTAATAAAAAATACAAAGATAGAGCTGATAGATCTAGAAGACATAAGACTTTTACAGTCGGTGATGAAGTAATGGTTCATTTGAAGAAAGGTAGATTTCCTGTTGGAACATATGGGAAGCTGAAAATGAAGAAGTTTGGTCCTTGCGAAATTTTGAGGAAATTTGACAGTGGAAATGCTTATGAGATTGAGTTACTTGATGACATGGATATATTACCTATATTCAACATTGCTAATTTGTATGAGTACCATGAATCGGATGAAGAAATGACAATACTGAATGATTATCCTAAGAAACAAATAGAAAAAGTTGAGCAAATTTTGGAACAAAGAATTAGCAGAAGTATAAGAGGAAAATAGTATATGGAATGTCTAGTAAAATGGAAGAATAGACCGATTGAAGATAGTTCATGGATTTCACAATCCGAGTTGGATTCAGCTTGGGTTGTACCTGCTTCATGATTTGGAGAATAATTTCAAATAACCCCAGGTGTCTGATGCAGGAGCATCTCAGGTCCTTGGTAATCCTGTGTCACCAAAAATAAGTTTATGTTTTCTTGTGTTGCTTAGTTTTTGCTTTGACCAAGTTGGCTTGGTAGTTTCTCTATTTCCTTTGTTAACCAAGTTGGTCAGTTAATTCTCTATCGATTGGTTATCTTTTCTTGGCGCTCAGTTATCCTTGCTTATCAAGTTGATTATTTTAGTTTTCTATTGAGGCCGACTTGTGCAATTAATTTTGGTCATGTATTTAATGTTGGTATCTATCATTGGGAAGCATGTGGACCTAGATCTATTCGTTCCTTCCATTGATGATGGATCTGAAGGCCGACTTGTTTAGTAGCCTCTTTTATATTGTAATCTTTGGTTGTAGTTTTAGGACATCAATTAGGACATCAGTAGTAGAAGATAGGAGTTGGAAGATTGAAGATAGTTTTAGATCCTCGCATGTTGGAGGACTTTTGTACTTGAATTGTAACATCTAGCCCTAACCAGGAAGGCCTTATAGCCTGACATGTATGAATCAATTTGAAGTAATATAAGAAGTTGATCTACATTCTCTCTCTTATTTGTGTGTTATTTGCTTCCACGTGTGATCTCTGCAAGGTGGATTTGGTTAGGGTGTGCCTTTGGCCCCTCTCCTCATCCTCTTTTGCATCAAAATATCTCACTTTCTTCTTCCATTCCTACATTTTCCTCACTCGAGGAAGATAAATTTGAAAAATACCTATTCGCTGGTACCTACAGTTCATGAAATGAGAGAGGCAGGTGGCAATGAGAGAGATATTTTACAAATGATAAAAGACATTAATATCTATGGGATGTATTGACTTATACCTGACAATCCATGAGACTATGTGGGATACCTGACAAAAGATAATAGTTATATAATCAGACAAACATAGTTCACTCCATTGTGGAGAACAAGGAGAATCCCTTGTGATTTAACATCATTCCTAAGTACTCAATTGCTCACAAAGTATCTGAAACTAAGATGTTTGACAGAATGCCACAAGAGTAGTGTCTCATGCAATGCTGAGATATTCACTGTATGCTAGTTTGTCAAAATACTTCAAAGAAATGTGATCTCCTATAATATTTTGAATATCTCAGCATTTCATGAGACACCACTATTGTGGCATTTCATCAAACAATTCTCGTGCCTTGCTAGTGTTTTTATGACATCTTGTGAAGGACATTATACATTGTTAAAATTATCTATTTATACTTTTAGAATTATCTCACTCCATTGTAGGGAACAAAGAGAATCCCCTGTGATTTAACATCATTGATGTGCATGGAAATAGAAAATTATCAGAAGCAAATTTCATAAGATAGTATTTAGATTAAATGCATTGATATAAAAAAAATACCCTAGAAAATCATAAAGAAAGGTAATTTGCTTAATCATGCCACTAATTTGTGCATATCTAAATATTGGTGTCTTTCAAGTGATTTGATTCTTGTCATGCCCACTAGAAATGAGAACAGTCTTAACTAGTGAGGTTGTTTAAGCATATAAAGATAAATACACTCTTTTAGAATGAAATTTCTCTTAACAAAAGATCAAAGATATTAGTAGCACATATAAAATAAGGTGAATAAGAGTATTTAGATATTAATGCTAAAACCAAAAATGCCATTAATATAAAACCCTAAGCATATTAGTGGAAAAAGTGCAGATTTCAACCCAAAATAATTGTTAAAACATGCCAAACAAGAAAAGTCGTATGGACATTTTATCAAATGGTTCACATGCCCTGTCTATACTTATATTCTTTAGGCATTTTGTCAAACATATTGTGTGGATCATTAATGCTTCCATCTATTCCTTCAGGGCTAACATGCAGTTGAAGATAAAACATCTGGCATAATTGTACATTTCATTCATGTCATTGATATTCTTCTTCATCCATCTCATCATCAAGATCATCTTCATTGATGACATCATCACTACCACTATCCTCATCATCATTTTCATCAACATCATCATCATCGTTGTCATCATCCTCCTCATCATCATTATGATCAGTTGCAAAATCATCATCATCTTCTTCTTCATATTCTTCTTTGAATAACTCTCGATCGTGATCAACATCTACATCATCTTCAACTTCTTCCTCTTCCTTGGTATCTTCTTCTTCCATCAAATTATACTTTATCGGCCTTCCTCTTGGATCATATCTAACAACAAATGACCAACCCAGTTTATGTGGAACCTCTAAGTAAAATACCTGCTCATATTGGCTTGGAAGAACATAGGTCTCTTCTCTAACTGGCTCAAACAACCTTGTATTAATCATTGGAAATCCATTGTCATGTTCAATAATAGTTCTATCAGGATCATTTTTATTGAGTCATAGTCTGTACCATTTCATGATGAAGAGAACTAATTTGAAGGATCTAAAGTCACAATCAAGTATATCAACCAAAATACCATAGTATCGATTTTGTGACTCTCGAGGATGTAATTTGTTTCTAGATAAAATATTAGTCACCTGAAAGACTGCACTTATCCCAGAATCACAAGTTTTCTTTGTGTCATCCAACTTTTTGATGCAAAATTTATAACCATTGCATAACATAGCCTTGTGGTGTTTCACCTACAATAATGTCAAACATGTATAAATTATTGCATCACAAGTTGAAAAACATACAGTTGATTAACAAATTTATAAGTACTTGGTGATCTCTTAAACCATATGCTAAATCTATTTCCTTTTGTGTAACATTGGGATCTCCATTATGATGAGCTTGTATAACCAATGAAGACACAGATTTCCATTTTAATATATGACCATAATGTTGACATCGTTCAATCCACACCGTCATCCAATCTTGATTGTTTGTAATAAACAAATGTATTGTATCCCACTCTTTAGAAATTGTACAAAAGTAAATAGATGACTTACAACAGATTTATTTTGAAGATTAAGAATTAATTAACTATAATAAAATCTCATAATTTATTACCTTTCAATTTCCTAAATCTATCGTTCCCCACCAAGTACTTCCCTTCAAATTTTTTAATGGAGTCAAGATCCCAAATGCAATCTATATGGGTCTTTGCTGCAAGATTAGGAAGATATTGAGTAACGTACACCATCATCTGGTATACCATATATCCCTCAACCATAGAACCCTCAGGATGTGCTCTTTGTCATACCAAACCCTTAAAAAATTTCAAGTGTCTCTCAACCATCCACATTAACCTAGCCTGTACAGTTCCACACAATTCAATCTCCTCAACTTGGTGTATGAGGTAGTGTTCTTGTGCATTGAAAAAATTTGAAGGTAAACACTTTTTCATTTCACACATTAGTCGACAAATTCTTTTCTTCCAATATTTTATATCTTCTTTATGGATTTCTTTAGATGACAAACACCTACAAGGGATTCAAGACACAAAAATATATAAATACGAGACTTTACAATATATTACTTATTTGATATATTGAAAAAATATCATTTCTTACCTCATGTATTTTCCAAGATCATATATCACTTATTTGATATTATTGTCGAAGTTCTCCGGGAGCGATAGGGGTAGCACATACTGCAACAATTGTTAACTGATCATTTCATATAATAAAAATTGAATGCAGTTACACAAATATATTGTAAATAAAAAAGAGTATGACTTACCTTGATAAAGGTATGCCAATCATGTGTTTTCATCCCTGACCCAAATCACTTTTCTTTGATATGAGATTGCTTATATTTGCAACAAATCCTGTAGGAAATTGAATTTTTTGTATGACTTCTTTTATGGCCTTACTTTGTTGCTCGTTAATAACCAAGGAAGAGCACTTGTATTAATACGGTCTCCATTTCTATTTGATTCAATGATATTTTTCATTGCATGATTGGAATCATGAATGTCACTAGAAATTTTGCCAATTTTTTCTTTGTCATGCCTTCCATCTAATATTTTCCATAGTGTCTCTGTTACATTCTTTCTAATATGCATAGTATCAAACAAATGCACAATTTGTAGCTACTCATAGTAGGGCAACCTACTAAATTCTCTAGGATAACATTTTAGTCCCTTTGGAAGCTGGTTAGTGATGCCTTCACAACCTTCAAGATCATAAACTACATAATTAGCCAACAAAACATAATTGAACTATATATTTTTCAAACATCAACCATTAGGTGGAATGATATTACCTTGAATTCTATTATATTCCAACTATCATAGGTGAGGTGTCATTCTTCGGGGCTTTAATGTAGTCTCTTCTTTCCCATTAAAAAGATGTTTTTCAGCACTTCGATATTTATGATTTCTATGAAGGAAGTGCCTATACTCATCAAACACCTTCTTTCTTAAACTTTTGGAATGACAAGATTTCATCTTTGGACCACACATTGGACATGCAAATTTTCCCTTTGTTTGAAGACCTACAAGATAACGATACAATTGGATTAAATATGTTAATTTTTAGAATTAGAATTATCATGTACAATTAGAATTCACCATAACATACCACATAAATGTGTCAACCTTGGAGCATCATGAATTGTCCACACAAGCATTGCATGGAATTGAAATTGTCTTTGTCTAATTGGTCTAGAGATGTCATATATAGTGAAACCATTCCATAACACCAACAACTTGCCGATAAGAGGTGCAATATATACATTCATATCTTTCATTGGTACTTACCTAGTTGAATTAACAACAATGTCAGATAATTATTGTGGCCATTTCACTCTAGGACTTATAATTACATATAGATAACTACAAAATAATAAAATACCTCGAACAATAATTGCCAACATATTGTGCTCCCTCTTTATTGACATCCATGGAGGAAGGTTATTATTGATAACAAAAACAAGCCACACTAAGTAAACACATCTCATCTCTCCAAATGGATTGACACCATCTCCTACCAGAGAAAGCCTAAGATTTTGAGGTTCTTCTTTAAAGTGTGGCCACTTTTCCTCTATGTCCATAAATGATGAACCATCCGTAGGCATTTGAATAATGTCATCTCATGACTTGTCACGTGCATGGTAATCCATAAATTGTGCCAAGCTATTGCACCTGAATAATTATTTCAGACGTGGAATAATGGGGATGTAATGAAGAACTTTGTGAGGCACCTTTTTTATTATTTGATCATCTCAATATCTGCTCGTATGGCATTTTGTTCCATTTTTGTGTTCTTTATGATAAATAACATGATCTTTGGGACAATAATCTATTGCTTGATGCTCCATTCCAATATGTTTTATAGTGGCACATAATTCTTGGTACGAGTGAGGGAGAACATTTGATGGTGGTAACAAAAACTCACCTATCAATCGACATAAAAAATATAAGTCATTACTATAAATAATCTTAATGGTATATGTTTCACCTTTTATAGACTATAATGACGTATATGACAAACCTTAGCATACATGACATTGCTATGTTGGATAAACCATTCATAACCTTCAAATTCATCAACAATAATACAACAAAGAGAAGAGTAGATTGGGAGCCTTTGCAAAGGGCCATGTTCACCTTCTAAAGTAGAGGTATATCATGGATGATGCCAATTCCATCCTCATCATAATCATCATCAGCATCAATAGCAACAACACCAACAACATGAGTACCAAATGTGTCAATGATCAATGCATTCATACCATCATCTTCAAATATATTTTTTGGTGCATGATCTTCATCTTCCATGGGATCATGATCTTCAGCTTCAATACTCACACCTCCATGTTCCTTTATATTCATGCCCCCATGTTCCTCTGAGATGTGGTGGTCCATATTACGTACTACACTAAGGAGATTGACCTATATAAAAATGATGATAATCAAACCCCCCTTCAATGTGATAATCAAATCTCCTTCCATGGTTCATATGTATATTAATTGTGAAAATAATATAACAAACAACTTACCAATGGATGATAATCAAACCCCCCTTCAATGTGACCATTCTCCCTACAATGTCTCTTTGCTATTTTGATTTTGATTCTTCTTGTCTTTAAGTTGTTACTACTCTTGCATGGACAATAACGTTTGTCATCGCCTTCTCTTTGAAAGTTAGACAACAATCTAGCAATTGTCTCCCTATTTTGATCAAATTCCCTTGTATTATCTGACATGATCCTTAATGTGTATATCTGCAAAAAAATTGGACATGTTGTACTTAATGTTTATATATGCACATATGGTTTTGATAAAAAATGGTCACTCTATTTGCTCGTGGTGAGAACTCTTCAAAAAATAACATGTTACAATAAGTTTTATAAATGATATGTTACTTTGCAAATTTAACTTTAGGTTTTATAACTATACATATATGTTCTTCGACTCCCCCACATCCATCTCATATACCCTCAAAAGGGAAATTCTTGTTAGAGATGCTTCCTTTAATTAATGTATTGCTCTAGATTTCATATGGACATTTTGTCAAATGGTTGGCATGTATGTTTATTCAAATGTAGTTTCAACAGTGTTTCGTAACACCATAAGAATTCAATTTTCTTAGATCTGAAATGCTGATAATAATCTCATTAGATTTCTGAATAAATTATACTTCAAATATCATTTGGAATGGATATATGATAGGTTGATATTGAATTCTATGTCAAGATTTACAACATTAAATTGATCATAGTTGGAAGACTGAGACACAAGAAGAATATAAGTATAGCCAACTTTCAAAAGAATATGAATGAATGCAAACATACATAAATGGATGAACATAAATAATGAAGGTACCAGACATTGCCTGAAGTAATGAAGTGTTGACCCAAGGTTGAATCTAGTATGCTCCTATATGATCCAGAACTTACAAGGAAGGAAAAGATGGGGTTAGATCCAAAGGATATAAGAAATGTCTGGAACCCTATTACTAATCCTCATCTACAATTATGCATGTGCATAGTCAAGCCATACACTTCTAAAATGAACTATGTTACAAAACATGTGCACTGAGGAACATGAGAATTCATACCATAAAGACATAATAGCAAAGACATAAAACATGGAAGCACAAATAGGAGATCAACACTGAAAGAAGAAGTAAGTGGCTGCATTTATGTCTCTATGAACACATGGTGAATCACTGTTGTGACTGCATCATCTAAATAGTGCAACAATAACACCAGATGTTGTTGTTCCATCTGGTGTTGCTATGACATCATTTACAAATGATGCATCCACAACATTAACCCACCATGCCCATCAACACAAGGTAGTCATGATCAAGCATAAGCAATGGAGGGGACATTATCAAGGTCAAATTAGAGGTCAAAGTCATCTATGAAGTGTGTTAAATCTGCATGCAGTGAGTAAATCAAGACCAAAATGGAACAAAAAGTATGATGTCAAATGTGTTATCAAGCAATAGCTCATGGGCTATGAGTTAACATGGTATGATGTTTATACAAGATCATTAAAAGGACATCTTGATAAAATAGTATGCAAGATCATTAAGCCTAGATGATAGTGATACAATGGTTCACATCTTGAACCTCACAAGATCTTCAAGCTAGCATGCTATCAAAATAGAATGGCAGTGGTGATTCAATACATCTACAACCTCAACAACATGGAAACATTGATCCAATAATAGAAAATACATTAAAAATGCCAAGCTCACGGTCTCAATGAAATAAATAGTGTATAAAACAATATATGGTGCACAATAGCAACAAGCATGCAATGTCAACAATAACATTGCATGATGCCCATGATGAGTAGTGAGAATGAATGGAGTACCAAATCAAAATTATGATGCCCTAGTTTAAGATTCAGAAAACATCAAAACAAAATGAATATGGCACTAATCAAATAGGGACATCAGTAATAAAATAATGCCAATCAATGATGCAAACAACTCACAGGCATGGAAAAATTAGTAAGCATCAATATCAGCATAAATCAAATGCCTAAATACTCCATATGGTGCCATTATAGTAGCAAGGTCATGAGGTGCTCAAACAATGAGCTCATAAACAATGCATGATGCCCTAGCTTGTAGCCCGCGAGCCATCAAGACATTTCTCACATAGTGAATATCAACAACAAAACAAATAAAAAGAGATCAAACACTTCACACAATGCCTTGAAGGTAATAGCAACTGTGCCCTAGCTCTCAAAGCTCGTGGGTCATCGAGCATTCCAAATGCAAAGATGTAAACAATGCCAGTATTAACATTCATATTGTGCCATTAAATCAACAAATGTACTCAAAATGAAATTGAGTTAATGAGAAGACAAAGCTTGAATGCCTACCTCAAGTCATGGCTACCATATGCCAAGCTTCCAAATTGAGCTCGAGCTTCACAACAAAAGAGCAGTGCAAAGTGGGAACTTTCCAATTTTACCACAGTTAGGGCCCTCTTTCCAATTAATTGTTTGGTTATGGTTGAAAGGGTTATGAAGACATGGAATAGTCAATGTAATTTTTTGTGGACAATCAAGTCAAGGTTATGCTTGTGTGGGTCAGTGGATCTTGGGAATATAATGGACATGCAATGAGTCCACTAGAGTCTTGTAATGGTGTGAAAAGAGTCTAAGAAGAACTTGTGGGTCATTCATTGATACAATGGTGATTGTTAGTTAAGGGATTGAGTGAACCTTTTATAAGGAAAGGCATTGATGAATCTGGAAAGGAGAGAGATCTAGTTGTCAAGTTAGGACATGAAGTATATTCTAATAATAAGAGTGATAGTATATTCTACTTAAGACTTTTCTCATACACACAAATGGAAGGATTGGTGAGTTTTTCTCATATTTAGAGGCTAAATTTTGTATATAAGTGGTAATGAGTTGTCTTTAGTTATTACTAAAAATTGGTAGATCGATGAGATAAATATGACAACACATATTTCTGACTATTGATTCTATGTTTGTTGGTTGCACTATCAATGAAAAGGACCTTCAAGAAGAGATAATTGAAGAGTAGGTCGAAATTCAAGAGAATTGATCTGGGTTAGTTTGTGGTTAATTTTGTTATTCAAGCAGACTTATGTGTGTTGGGAGTTTGATTTGAGAACAACGCTTTATGAGCTTTATGTTTTTTTTTAAAGTGAAGACAAAGATTATCTTAATTTGTTATCTTTAAATTTTATTCATTTTATGATTTTAAAAATTAAAATAAAAAATATTTGAATTATATTTGGAGTCATGGTCGGTAGCACCTAACATCCAAGGTCTAGTCACTGCATAATTATTGTTTGTGACACCTTAAAGGAAGCTAAATAAGATTGGTAGCAGATTGAGTCTTGCAACAGTGCAAAGAAGAGAGCTTAGAAGTTTGTGAGGAAGAAAATCTACTCAGATTTAACAGGTAACCAAGTCTTTATTATTTTCAGTTAACCAATGAACAAAGCATTTTAATGAAGATGAATGGTAGAAAGACCTTACTTAACATGAAATAAATTCCTTTGTTTGATCACCATCTAATGCTTTCCTATGCCAATCTTTCTCTTTCTATGCTACCCATTACTCTTTTCTTTTAGGTGCTCTCTATATCAATGGTTATTTTTATCATTATTAATATTGATTTATGAACTATATTATAGTTAATTGTAATTTATTTATAGTCACAATATTTAATTTATTGGTGAAGAAAAAATCTTTATAATGCTTAATCAAAGAAGTTCACCTACGGATTCTTTACTAAATGTCATCAATGTTGAATTTATTCAAAGTCCAAAATTTCAATGAGACAATCACCGACTTAGTTGTTGTTTTGATTTAGTGTCACATAGATAAGCTCAACTAATTGCATTTATGTATCAACTGGACATGTTAGTCTGAAGATGTCCAAAAAAACTGTTGATCAATAGGGAAATTTGTGGATCCATGCATGCAACATAATTCTGCATTATTGAATGAGGAGCTGATCTTTTCTTTATTTTCCAAATCCAATAATGAAATGGCAATGGAGGCCATACACATTTTAAATATTGAAACAAAGATGCAGTGGAGCAATATCATAAGCATGGACCAACGAAGGAGTATGCTAGCTAGGTAATGAGATTGAGAAGTTATGTATATTGATGAACAAATTTCGAAAGAGGAGACATACTAAAGTGAAGAAGACAATACAACATAGAAATCAATTGTGTTAATATGATTTAGAACAACAGAGAGGGGGGGTGAATCGGTTGTTCTTAGGTCCTGATGTATAAAACAATTTAAAAAACTTATCCTTAAATTAGATCCAATAACCAAAACAAACTCGATCATCACTGATTCAATAATAGAAACATACAACAATGCAGTTCACTACACAGTTGTAACTTAACTTGCAAAACATAGTGTTATACACTGAGTTTTGTGCCTCTGTCTCAAGCTCTCGTAGTCTTGATAACTCAATATAACTTGGGAATCATCTCAAGGCTGTGGGACCTTATGCTAACCGAGATGAAACCTCCAGGTTCTAGGCTGGTTCCTCTTGGATTATCACCTTAATTTGCTTCTTGACATGAAAGTAAATCTTTGAGGGGAAAGGGTTAGAAGGAATGCTTGGAAAGGGAAATAACTTGAAAGCAAACTACCGCCTAGGTGATGCATCAAAATTAGGGTTTGGATCTCAGTATAGAGGGATGGGATCAATGAAAAGCTCAGGTCTAGTAGGTCACAACTTACTAAATAGGCTTGCATAAGTGTTTCATAGGAGGGCCTGAACATTAGATACAACCTATGACCTGGAAGCAGACATTCTTTTCAGCAGAAGGGCATAGGAATGAGACAAGATGACAGGGGGCTGAAGAATACCCACAAAATCATCCAAATTAGATCATACATAGTAGTACACATATAAGCTAAAAGTAAGAGGGATCAGGAACCCTAAATATCACTAAAAGCATTCATAGACTTCAATCCAATAAGAGATAAGCCAAACAAGGAAGCACAGGGACATGAAGGATTGTCACAAACTACCTCTGCAATATTTGTATTATCAATGGGAATTACAAAATGTGGGGAACTAGAGGGCAGGAAGAAATGCCACAGATAGCTTCCCAAGAAAGAGTCTTTCTTTTTTACAAAATGTGAATTCTGAGCTCTACAAGCTCCAAAAAATGTTATATACAACACTCACTACACACAGGCAGGAGTCAAAACTAACTAGGGTTACAAGAATCTACAATAAAATAATCCAACCCTAAACCAGTCACTTCTAATCATAAATGCATCTAAATATATCTCAATTGATTAGATATTTCTCTTTGCGTGCCCATGCCTGTACCACAAGCAGCCTGCAGACAAGCAACCTGGACTCATCATTCTTTTTTACACAAAGTCACACCATGAATGCTAACTGGTACCTTGCAGGGACAAGAATCAACCCCTGATGACTGCCTAGACCTCTTCATCATTTTCCTATAACTGCGCATGTCCTGGAGACATAAACTCTTTGAGCTACCTCACCACTTGCAAACATCTCCTTAGAAGAAAGCCCACAAAAAATAAAAGGCTACACTACTTCGAAATGACACTGGTCACATGATCACATGCAATTGGAAAGCTACATGTGATCATGCGACAAGCGCAAGATGTCACCTAGCCAGACTGCAAACCACAAACTGGCAAAAACCTTCATTGAACTACTTGAAATGGACTCCAATGGCTAGCTAGAAAAATTTAAAATGCATCCATCGATATCCCCTTCTCCCTGGCAAATGAGTGGCCTAGATGCACCCTTTAAAATAGTTTAAAACCTTTTTGACAAGTCAACCACCACCATGGAAGTCAGCAACCAATCACAAGCGAGCAAGTCAGCATCTCGGATAGACACAGACCCACAAACCTGAGAAGCACCATTAGACGGCTGTCGCTATACTACTGAGGTTAACAATCGAGTGCTTTGGATTTGTGGTATAATGACAACCGCGAGATTTGATCACATTTTAACCCCTTTAGAAACCCCAGACCCCATGGGCCCACTAACATCGGCCACGTTGCATTTTTCCATTCGCCCTGACTACCTCATCAGCAAACACCTCAGCACTGCTCTGACATCGAACCCACTGAGAATAAGATTCCAATCGGACGGCTAGTTGCATGATCGCATGGGGTTAGAAGATCCCATATGAACATGCGACCATCGTTAGATCTTTCACACTGGCAACAATTATGAGGAACTGGGACCCACCTGGTCGAAGTTGCACACTTAAGGTAAAAAACACAAAGGGTTTTCAAAACCGAGGTTGAAAACACATAGGATTTTTGACACTGAACATTTTTTGGAACCCTGCAACAGTATTTCTTGCAAGCTTTTAAAATTGAATAACTTCCTAGGTTTTGTGAATTAAGCAATGCAATCTGGACTGAAGCATGGTGATACATCAAAGAACATGGGGCCAAGATCGAAAACCTTAAAACTTTGTGAATCAACTTCACAAATGAAAACAAGTTGCAGTAGGGATGAAATAAAAAATAGAGACCTTGGAAACTTGGCCAAATTTGTAGAATTAGCACGTGTGATCTGAACTGGGGCTTGACAATGCATTGAAGAACATAAGGTTTAGATTGCAAGCCATGAGACCTTAGAAATCTTATTCGCAGGTGAAAATAAGCTTGCAGCCAGAATTGAATGATATGAAATTTTGGGCAACATTTTGGCAACTTCTGTGGGATGTCAGCCTGCTAGACATGTACCAGTGGCCTTGACATATCCATTGGGCATAGGAGTTAGTTCAGGAACACAAAAAACTTGACAGAGGGGTAGAAAACTATGCTCAAGCACTTCTTGGAAAATAGGAAACTAAGCTTAAAAACTGGAAGGAAGCAGGAAAACTAACCTAACCTAAACTAACTAGTGTAGAAACTTGGTTGAACAAAACCATTCACTGGTTGTGAAAAGTAGCTACCCTTCCTCATCAGGGTATTTTGCATTGGATTCATGAGGATAGCTACAAGGATGTGAGGCACATAAAATTTTGGCAAATGAGGATGCACTGCCTCTACAAAAACAAGATCAAGTTCACTCACCTCAAATGGATCACATGGAGGTGCTTCAGTGAACTCTTTTTGGGCCAAATATCTAATAGGGCAGTCTCTTGAAAGTCTAAAGGTGGAACTTTCCTTGATGGCTTCTTCTTCATCTTCATGGTTTCCCTCCATCATAGATAGCTAGGTCAACTCATCATCTGTGGATAGGGGACTGTCGTGTTCTTCTTGTAAACAGGCCATGGGCTCATTGCAAATAGGCTCCATACACAAGCCTCCTATGATGCTTCCCAAATAATCTTCCTCAAAGCTCTGGTTATCCTCTGCACATTGGGAAATCTCCTCCTCAAAGATGAGATCAAGCTCATGAATCAACATATCCTCAGGATCAATCTCTTCCAGCTACTGCAACTTCAAAGAGGGAGCTATGATCACATCCTTATCATCTTGCTCAAAAAAACTAGGCACCTCATCCATTAAGGACATGGCATCCTCTTCTATATCAACCTCTTGTTGATGGTGAACCTTTGGTTCTGATTGAACTTCACCCGTAGGTAATGGCCTGGTCTCTTCTTCATTATCAACAAAGAGGGGGAGCTCATTCAACAAATCACCCAAGAGCTCAGGCTAGGAAACAACCTCCACCTCCTCACCTTGCTATTCCATTTCACCATAGTCGTCACTTTGCAATGATACCTTAGATGTCCTCTCCTCTTCATCGCATGAAAGCTCATCTACCACAGGTGCTTGCTCTGATACTAGACTAGTATCTTTGAAAAGACTTGGCATCTAAAAACTTGGAGGCAGAGTCCATTGGGGAATCCAAAAAACCTCATCATCTTGAGAGACTAGAGGGGTCTCTTGGGATAACTCACTTCTTTGAATAGGCTGCTCTTGTAGAGTGGGGGGCTACATCTCAAGCACAGGCTCTTGAAAATAATTTTTTGCCTTAAAACTTGGGATGTGAAACTAAGGGGGCTCAGAGGGAGACATAGAAGGCATAGACAAATGGGCCTTCCAGCTTGGGATCTTAGGTCTAGGAGCCTCTTGTTGAGCAATTAGTGATCTTAACCTTGCTATCTCAATTTCAGCTCGATGTCTGATCTCTTCTTGGAAACTTCTTACTTGCTGCTCATCAATAAGAACCTCTACCGCTTGGTAAGGAATGAACCCTTGCTCATAACTTTGAGCTTCTATCTCCTAGTAGGGAGCTGGCTCCTCTTCATAATAACTTTGAGCCTCCTGCTCTCTCTGCTCCCTAATCTCAGACACTTGCTTAATCAAATCAAGCAACACACTCTTTGTCTTCTCTTGAAACTGCCTTACCTGTTGCTCATCAGGCTAAGAAGGCGAGGGTGGGTGGTAAGTATGATGGGGAAGCTAGCTTTACATTTTTTGTTGTGCCTCTTGTGCCCATGATCCATCTTGCCTGAGAGCCCGCTCATAATTTTGCACAAGGGCAAACTCATTTGGGGCATATTGGATATATTGATACCCTTGAGAAGTATAATAGCTTGGGGTAAAAGGAGGCTTTAGGCTTTGATAAGGCTACTGACTAGCCCATTGAGCATTACTCTCATAATAGGATGGTGAGTAACCTGTCTGTCCATAGAAACTTGACATGTCTACTCATGTAATCAGCTGGAATTTGAATATGAAGATTGAAAACATACCAACACTTGATCTTTGAAAATAGTAGACCTTCCAGAGTCACCAGATATGCAACAAAATGACCTCTTCTAGGCCTGTGGTGTGCTACCAGCATATCAGAGATAGCATACCTTAAACATGAATCTAAACTTTGGTCCCATCGGGCGTGCCATAATTGTTATACACTAAGTTTTATGCCTCTGTCTCAAGCTCTCATAGTCTTGATAACTCAGTATAACTTGGGAATCATCTCAAGGTTGTGGGACCTTATGCTAACCAAGATGAAACCTTCAGGTTCTAGGCTAGTTCCTCTTGGATTATCACCTTAATTTTCTTCTTGACATGAAAGTAAATCTTTGAGGGGAAAGGGTTAGAAGGAATGCTTGGAAAGGGAAATAACTTGAAAGCAAACTGCCTACTAGGTGATGCACTGAAATTAGGGTTTGGATCTTAGTATAGAGGGATGGGATCAATGAAAAGCTCAGGTCTAGTAGGTCACAACTTACTAAATAGGCTTGCATAAGTGTTTCATAGGAGGGCCTGAACATTAGACACAACCTATGACCTGGAAGTAGACATTCTTTTCAGTAGAAGGGCACAGGAATGAGACAAGATGACAGGGGGCTGAAGAATACCCACAAACTCATCCAAATCAGATCATACATAGTAGTACACATATAAGCTGAAAGTAAGAGGGATCGGGAACCCTAAATATCACTAAAAGCATTAATAGACTTCAATCCAATAAGAGATAAGCCAAACAAGGAAGCACAGGGACATGAAGGATTGTCACAAATTGCCTCTACAATATTTGTATTATCAATGGGAATTACAGAATGTGGGGAACTAGAGGGTAGGAAGAAATGCCATAGATAGCTTCCCAAGAAAGAGTCTTTCTTTTTTACAAAATGTGAATTTTGAGCTCTACAAGCTCCAAAAAATGTTATATACAACACTCACTGCACGCAGGCAGGAGTCAAAACTAACTAGGGTTACAAGAATTTGCAATAGAATAATCCAACCCTAAACCAGTCACCTCTGATCACAAATGCATCTAAAAATATCTCAACCGATCAGATATTTCTCTTTGCGTGCCCATGCCTGTACCACAAGCAGCCTATAGACAAGCAACCTAGACTCATCATTCTTTTTTGCACAAAGTCACGCCATGAATGCTAACTGGTACCTTGCAGGGACAAGAATCAACCCCTAATGACCACCCAGACCTCTTCATCATTTTCCTATAACTACGCATGTCCCGGAGACATAAATTCTTTGAGCTACCTCATCGCTTGCAAACATCTCCTCAGAAGAAAGCCCGTGAAAAATAGAAGGCTATAGTACTTTGAAATGATGTTGGTCGCATGATCACATGCGGTTAGAAAGCTACATGTGATCATGTGACAAGCGCAAGATGTCACCCAACTGGACCGTGAACCACAAACTAGAAAAAACCTTCATTGAACCACTTGAAATGAACTCCAACGGCTAGCCAAAAAAATTTAAAATGCATCCATCGATATCCCCTTCTCCCCAGCAAATGAGCAGCCCAGATGCACCCTTTAAAATAGTTTAAAACCTTTCTAACAAGTCAACCACCACCATGGAAGTCAGCAACCAATCACAAGCGAGCAAGTCGGCGTCTCAGACAGAAACAGACCCACAAACCTAAGAAGCACCATCAGACGGCTGTCGCTATACCGCTGAGGTTCACGATCGAGTGCTTTGGATCTACGGTATAATGACAGCCGTGAGATTTCATCATGTTTTAACCCCTTTAGAAATCCTAGACCCCACGGGCCCACTGACATCAGCCACGTTGCATTTTTCCATTCACCTTGATTGCGTCATCAACAAACACCTCGGCACTGCTTTGACATCGAACCCACTGAGAATAAGATTCCAATTAGATAGCTAGTCGCATGATCTCATGGGGTCAAAAGATCCCATGTGAACATGCGACCATTGTTAGATCTTCCACATCGATAATGATTATGAGGAATTGGGACCCACCTGGTTGGATTTGTACGCTTAAGGTCGAAAACACAGAGGGTTTTCAAAACCGAGGTAAAAAACATAGGTTTTTCGACATTGAACATTTTTTGGAACCCTGCAACAATATTTCCTACAAGCTTTTAAAATTGAACAACTTCCTGGGTTTTGCAAATTAAGCAATGCGATCTGGACTGAAGCATGGTGATACATCAAAGAACATGGGGCCAAGATCGCAAACCTTAAAACTTGTGAATCAACTTTGCAAATGAAAACAAGTTGCAGCAGGGATGGAATAAAAAATAGAGACCTTGGAAACTTGGCCAAATTTGCAGAATTAGCACGTGCAATCTGAACTGGGGCTTGACAATGCATTGAAGAACATAAGGTTTAGATCGCAAGCCATGAAACCTCAAAAATCTTGTTCACAAGTGAAAACAAGCTTGCGGCCAGAATTGAATGATATGAAATTTTGGGCAACACATAGTAATCTTCAAATCAAAACATTCACACAAGTATTAACACCAGGATTTATAGTGGAAACCCAATTTGGGAAAAACCACTTTGTAACATGCTACTATTATTTTCACTCTTCTGAAAAGAGCTCGGTAAAAAGCCAACCTTGTCAAAGGTTATAATACACATTGTCAGGTGTGACTCGGTTAAAGGATTTCAATCACCCTGTTAAAAGTGAGCCTAGTCATAGGACTTACATACACTCCATTAGAATGCAACCTTTTTCAAAGGATTTAACATATGACTATTAGGTCAACCTCTGTTAAAAGGGTTTTGACTGTTACAATGGTTAGAAAGTAGTAACAATATTATTTGAAAAATATACAACTCACTTTGCAAATATCAAATCCGATTCCGTACACTAATGCTGGTTTACTGACTTTGAAACTTTGTCATTTCCATCTCTGATCTGCTCAGAACTTTTCTTCAAGCAACCACCACAATTCTACTTCAACCTTTTCTTCTTATTCAGTCAATAAAACTTTCCTCTTCCAGCATTCTCTTTTCACCCATGTGCACATATGTATCCAAATGCTCAAGTTCCCTTTATACTTTCCTCAATTAGGTTAACTCATCTTATGCTGCTCAATCTCATTCATAGATCTTAGGGTTAGGTCAAATTCATTGAATCTACCTGCTTCATGTTCTTCAGCTCCTTTTCTATAATCATCTCAAATCTCTTAAAGATTTACAATAAAATGTTTTATAGTGCATTTAATGCTTCCAAACAATCAATAAATAAAGTCAACACATTTTACATAATCCAAGAATTCAACAATGTCATCTCCAATATTAAATTCTCTTCAAATATAAAATTGTCAATGCTCAGTTAATACTGTGATTGTCCATTCGGTCTTCATGTAGAAAGCTCAATCATTACTAAAACTGTTTCCTCGGCTTACACTATCTTCCTCGGCAATTAACTGTTGTTCGGTCGACACTATAATTTTGCTCGACATACATTTACTCGGTCGACACTAACATTACTCAGCTTAAACATGATTTTTCCATTCTTTGCTCGGTCAAGCCTACCAGTTTAGTCTTCAGTCTTACTAAGATAAACAATACATTATCTTATCATTGTGCAACATAGTCAAGTACACTTTGTAGTATCAAGATAACTCAACCTTTCCTTAGGTGCTATTGTTACCAACCTTGCCTATCCCCTTAGCAACACTCAAATAGATATAGTAATTTCCTAAGTAGCAACCGTCTTACCAATTAAGGTTTGACATCAATGACAATACAAAAATTGTTTCAATTGTAGTTTCCAACAATCTCCCTCTTTGGCATTGATGGCAACACCATATGATATCACCTGAATAACACATGGATTACCAACCAATCCAAAAACTTATCTATCCATCAGAGAATTATTTATAATATCCTTAGCTTCATTTTGATTCAGAGTCCTATAAGCCTCACTTCTATGACTGTCAGAAGTATTCAGATCTCCCTCTATCCTAATTCTTCATTTCATTTTATCATCCTTATCTTCAGCATCATTAGTTCATCTCCCTCTTATTTTTCAATATCATGTGTTATCATATCAATTCATCTCCCTCTTTGACAAAAATGCCAAAGTAGCAACTAAAACATACATCCAACAGATGTAGATAATATCTATGCAGCTCAGTGTTTCTCCCTCTTTCATCTTGCTTATGACTGATTCCTTGTCTTTGCTTCTTTTCACAACTCTAGGCCAGTCCTAAAGTGTGACAAACTTCTGCATCAATTTGTCAAATATTTTGCTGTAGCACATTTGATGCAGTGCTCCTAGCTTGTCTAGGCAGCCTCAATTAGGGGAAGAACCCCTAATTGACTTCTCAAATACTCATGAGCTTCTCTGGGTAAAGCTTTAGTGAATATGTCTGCTAATTGTTCTTTTGTATTCACATATTCCATTCGGACTTCTTTGTCTTGTACTAATTATCTCAAGTAGTGATACTTGATTGCAATGTGCTTGATCTTAGTGTGCATCACTGGATTCTTAGAATAGCACTTGTGTTGTCACAGAAAATAACAACAGGTTCAGTGATTTCTTCTTTCATGCCTATCAACAATTGTTTTATCCATACCAAGTTTGAATAGTTTACTGCAGTAGCAACATACTCGGCCTCGACAGTAGATTAGGAAATGCAATTTTTTTTCTTGCTTGTCCATGAGACTAATCTCTATCTAAGAAAGAAAGCTCCACCACTAGTACTCTTTCTGTCATCTACATTTCCTGCCCAATCAGCATCTATATAAACTTTGAGTTCAAATTTTTCATCCTTCTTATAATATAGACCATAGTCAATAGTTCCTTTCAAGTATCTCATAATTCTTTTCACAGCCATCATGTGTGTTTCCTTAAGATTGGTAGAGAATCTTGCTACAATCCCAATAGCTAATGCTATATCTGGTCTACTATGTATAGCATACTACAATTTTCCAATCATGGATCTGTACAGAGTCTGATTCACTTCTGCAGCATCATCATTCTTAGATAACTTTTGTCTAGTAACAATGGGAGTTCCCACTAGTTTAGCATCTTCCATCCCAAAAGTTTTTAGTATTTCATTAACATACTTAGACTGTGTAATGAAAATTCCATTCTTCCTCTGATATACTTGTAAACCAACAAAGAATTTGATCTCACCAAACATACTCATTTCAAATTCAGTTTTCATTTCATTTGAGAAACTTTTACATAACATATCTTGTCCACCAAAAATAATGTCATCCACAAAATTTTTCCCCAACAAGATACCTTTACCTTCTTCATCCTTCATGTACAGATTACTTGTGTCATTTGTTCTTGAAAATCTAATCTGTATCAAGTAGTTCTACAACCTCTCATACCATGCTTTGGGAGCTTGCTTCAATCCATATAATGCTTTGTTCAATTTGCACACCATGTGTCTTCTATTTGGATCAATAAAACCTTCTGGTTGTTCTATGTAAACTTCTTCTTCTAGTATACCATTAAAAAATGTAGACTTGATATCCATTTGATATACCTTGAAATCTTTCTAAGCATCATATGCAAGCAGAGTTCTTACTCCTTCCAATCTAGCTATAGGGGCAAATGTCTCCCCATAATCTATTCATTCTTCTTGTGCGTAGCCTTTGCATACTAGCCTAGCTTTGTTCCTAGTGATTTCACCATTTTCATTCATCTTATTCTGAAACACCCACTTTGTTCCTATAACATTTTTGTTTTTAGGTCTTGCCACCAGAGTCCAAGTATCATTCTTCTCAATCTAGTCAATTTCTTCATTCATTGCTTGTATCCAGTCTTCATTCTCTAATGCTTCTCTAGTTGTCTTCGGTTCAAATTCACATAGTAGATATGTTGGATCCTTAGTCTTACTGCTGGTCTAGATTCCATTATTTTTGTCTCCAATTATCTATTCAGGCTTGTGATGTCTTCTTACATATTTTTCCAAAATAGGTTCAACTCCTCTCTCCTCTATTTCATCATGTTCCTCAACAAGATTGTCAAATTCAACTTCAGAATGCTTGACAACCTCTTCCTGATACTCAACAACATTTTCTTGTAGCTCACCATGTTCTTGTTCTCTATCGGCATTGTTTTCTTGATGCTCGACAACTTTTGTCTATCGCTCGACATTGCTTACCTGAGACTCAGCATTAGGTGCAAGTCTGTTACTTGCCTCTTCTTCTTCCTCAATGTACACAAAAGATTTATAATCTTCTGGTTCTCTTTTGCTGTCAGCTTCATTTCTTTTTGCATACTCATCAATTTTGACATTCACACTTTCCACAATTTTGTTAGTGTTAGAGTTCAAACACTTATAAGCTTTAATTTTTGTGGAGTACCCTAGGAATATGCCTTCATCACTCTTAGCATCAAACTTTCCATTCCTAGTGTCTTTTAATATATAGCACTTACTTCCAGAGATTCTAAAGTATTTAACACTTAGTGAATGCCCATGCCATAATTCATAGGGTGTTAGATTTGTACCTTTCTTGATATGTACCCAGTTAAGAGTGTAGAAAATAGTACTTATAGCTTCTTTCCAGTATTTCTGTGCCACATTCTTTTCAATCATCAATGTCCTTGCACAATCCAAGATAGATTTGTTTGTCCTTTTTGCTATACCATTCTGTGGAGGTGTTCTAGGTACAGACATCTATCTTTTAATTCCTCTATCATTGCAAAATAGATTACATTCATTTGATGTAAATTCTCCACCTCGATCAGATCTAAGACATTTCAAGTTCCTACCTGTCTCCTTCTCAACCTTAGCAAAATACCACTTAAAGAATTGAAAAGCTTTAGATTTTTCTTTTACAAACATTACATGCATCATCCTAGTATGATCATCAACAAATAAGATAAAGTATCTAGCACCACAGTAACTTTGTACACCCATAGGTCCACAAAGGTCAGTATGAACCAAATCTAAATTTTTTTCAGAAATAAAGGATTTTCTCTTGAAACTTGACTTTGTCATTTTTCCTAACTGGCATTCCTTGCACATCACATTCTCAGGTTTCCTCAATCTAGGTAGACCTCTTACCTTTTTCTTCTTACTTATCTCTACCAGATTATCAAAGTTAACATGACATAGCCTTTTATGCCATAACCAAATATCATCAAGTTGTGCAATTAAACATGTTTCTTCAGATAGGTCAAGATAGAACAAATTACCTCTAGTCTGATCTCCACTTCCAATCAGTTCTCCAGTAGCATTAAACATTTTAGCTTGCTTGTGATGAAATTTCACTCGGTAACTAGTTTTGTTAAGCTGAGAAACACTTACCAAATTGTAATTTAGACCTTCAATCCAATATGCATTTTCACAAGATATCTTATCAGCCAATTTAATCAAACCTTCTCCTCTAATAGGACATGGTGCATCATTACCAAATTTTACACTTTTACCTCTGTAATGATGTAAGGTCTCAAACTTATTTTTGTCACCAGTCATGTGATGTGAACAACCACTATCAATAATCCATTTATCATTCTTGTTCACATAGGATATCAGTGCAATTTTCTCATCCTCATTAGATTCATCTTTCATTGCAACATAGACTACCTCAATTTCAAAATCATCACTATCAGTGTCAGTTTCTTTTTCAACAATGTAACAAGATTTCTTACCTTTTCCCTTGTAGTCTCTATTCCATCGGTAGCTTCTGTCATCTTTTCTATCTTTGTGTTTTCTTTTCCTTTCATCATCTTTATCCTTCCTGTCAGGACATCTAGCAGCTATATGACCAACTTTATTACATGCAAAACATATAATAAGGAGTTTACCTTTATACTTTCCTTTTCCCCTTCTTAGTCTTCTAGCCATAAGAGCTTCTAGATCTTCTAGATCTTCATTAGAAGTGTCACTGTCACTTTCACTTTCACTATCACTTTCACTTTCACTAATGCATCTTTCTTTTTCTTTCTTTGGCTTGTTCAGAACTAGCTGTGACTTGAAAGCAGATTCAACATTTCCAATGCTTCCAATAGTGAAATTATCATAGTTATAGAGTTCAAAAGCAGTCATCTTACCAACCAAACTTTCCAAAGTAAGCACATTAGTAGAGTTACATCTAGATTCCTGAATAGAAAAGATCTTAATAGCATATATAGGACACAAGGTTCTTAGTACTTTCCCAATTATAGTTTCATCATCAATAGCCCCATTTTCTCCTCTAATAGAATTCACAACTTCTTTTATTCTACCACAATATTGTGCAATGTTTTCACCTTCTTGCATTCTCATTTCATCAAACTTACCTCTAAGACTCTCGGCCTTTGCTTTCAACACATTCAAGTCACCACCATAGATCCTTGCAAGAGTGTCTCACATATCCTTAGTGTTAGAATAACTGAGAGGGGGGGGGGGGGGGGGGGGGTGAATTAGTTATCCAGTGTCCCAAAACAAAATATATAATTCAAAACTATTTCTTCAATTTCTGCTCCTCGATAAATAATAAAATACTTTCACTGTCTGTGCTTTTACTGATTATCAGTCTAATGCTATAATAGTTACTGATCAAATATAACATATAACATGTAAAGAATGATAACGGACAATTATCACAATCAACACATAACATAAGAGATTTAACATGGAAACCCTATAAAGGGAAAAATCACCTGGGACCAGCAACCCAAAATTGTTCACTCTTCTGAAGTGAGGTCGGTTAAGAACCAACCCTGTTAAAGGTTTACAAACACACTATCAGGTGTGACCTTGTTAGAGGATTTTAGACTAGAAGTTATCATCCAACTAGCATTCACTATGGGGTTGACAATATAACAATGTTCATTCTATGAATGATACATCATAAGACTTTTAGAGTCCACTCGGTTAAGAGATTTTGATTGTATACAATGGTTAAATATGTAACAGTAAATGATCTACCTTAATACAACTTCAATTGTAGATTATAGATCAATATTCAGTCCATACAAATCCTTCTGACCAATATTTCACTTTAGATTCAATACTATATCAACTTACTGTCTATTAGTAATTGCTCTTTGTAGCTCGGTAATTGTTCTGCAGCTCGGTTCTTACTTAACCAGTATGATCAGAATGCATGAAAACCTTGTTCACATGATATTCCTACAGGTTCTACTTCTTCCAACATTCTTTCATAAAGAAATTTTGTTCTCTTATATAGATGAGTAAATTGATTTCTTTTCCACCATCAAATTTTTTCGCTTAACCATATTCATAGATTTTGCTGCTTCAAAGTTTCTCGGCTGATGTGTCAATAACAAGTTTCAATTTGCTTCATTGGACCTTCTTTTAATTTTGTTAGTCGTTGATCTTTATAAAAAACATCATTTGTTACCTCGATGTTATACTCTTGCCAGCTCATCAATCTTATCGGCTAAACTAATCATTTAATTCATTTTGTTCTACTTGGTTAACAAAGAAATGTGTCAATGAACACAACTTAGTTAATACTGCGATCGGTATACACTACACTCCATCGGTGTATACTACAATTGCTTCATTTACCGACAACACTGCTTTGTCTTTCAGCTCTATACTTCATCATAGATGAATGAAACTTAATAAAGTCAATATCATCAAGTCATAGACTCATCAACAAGTTACTCAATGTGTTCCTTATCCTCATCTGTCATGTACATCTTTCCTCATGTAGATTTCTCTGTTCTTCATCTCTTTCACCTTTCTTCAGATGTCTCGGTATAGTAACTTACAAGATAAGTGCTGTCAAAATAGTTGACATTAATGACAACATAATACTAATTTAATCATATTACATATCTAATCAAAAACTTCTTAGTGATCTTTAATCATAGATTCTTCAGTCAAATTCCAAATCAGTTATATTCTAACAATCTCTCCCTTTGGCATTGATGGCAACTCAAGTAATATGAAATGTACCATACACTTACCAAACATATATTATACAAATTTTTGAACAAAATGTTGTAAGTCGAATAGACTTAATATATTTAATCACTACATTACTAAACAACATTAGAAATACAGCTTTACCATTCTGTAGTTCTGTTTCTTTTCAGTTCTCCTATTCCTGCTTCTGTTCTTTGTAACTGATCTTCAATACTCTGTCTCATTCAGATTGTCTCTCCCTTAGATAGTTCTCATCGGTAATGTTCCTTGTTCCTTGTTCCTTTTCATATTATTTATCTCTCCCTTTGACAGAAATGCCAAAGAAATAAATAAGCAAACAATTCTGTCATCCTTTGTATCTCTGAATACTGATATCCCAATCGGTTCAAGTTCTTCAAACTTAATGACAACCTTGAACATGATTCAAAGTGTGAACTATGCTGCATCAACATGAATGATCTTTTGATAAAAGTAGGTTGATGCAACATCCAGATCACCTTAGTGACTGATAGATAGGGGATGAACCCCAAGTCTAGTCCTTAAGTATTCAAATGTGTCCTTCGGTAGAGGCTTTGTAAAAATATCGGCAAGTTGTTCTTTAGATGTGACAAATTCTAACTTCACTTGCTTCTCTTGCACTTTTTCTCTTAAGTAATGATACTTAATAGATATATGCTTTGTCTTAAAGTGCATCACATGATTATTTGAAATATTAATAACACTAGTGTTGTCACAATATATAATCACTAGGTCAGTGATTACCTCATTCATTCCTTCCAACACTTGTTTGATATATGCAATGTTTGAACAGTTAGTAGTAGCAACAACATACTCTGCTTTAGCTATAGACTGAGAAATACAAGCCTACTTTTTACTTGTCCAGGTTACAAGCCTTTCACCAAAGAAAAATGCTCCTCCGGTGGTGCTTTTTCTATCATCCACATTTCTAGCCCAATCAACATCGGTGTAAACGTTCAGTTCAAAATTTCCTTCCTTAGATTACCATAATCCATAATTCTCTATTTTATTCAGGTATCTTAAGATCCTTTTAGTAGCTATCATGTGTGATTCTCTAGGATTAGCAAAAAATCATGCAACAATACCCACAACATGTGCTATATCTGGTCTACTGTGAACTACATACATTAGCTTACCAATCATGGATCGGTAAAGTGTCTAGTTTACCTCTGTAGTTTCATCCTCCTTTGTCAATTTTCATCTAGTAGCCATTGGTGTTCCCATAGGTTTAGCATCTTTCATGCCAAATGTCTTAAGTACTTCCTTTATGTATTTAGATTGTGTGATGGATATTCCATCACTCTGCTGAATCACTTGTAGTCCAAGAAAGAACTTAATCTCTCCAAACATAGACATTTCAAATTCCTTTTGCATTTCATCAGCAAATGCCTTGCAGACAAGATCTGAGCCTCCAAAAATAATATCATCAACATATATTTTAGCAATGATAATAGTATCATCAGTATCACCTTTCACATACAAATTGCTGTTTTCACTTGTTCTAACAAATCCAATACTTAATAAGTAAGAGTGCAGTCTTTCATACCATGCTCTAGGGGCTTGCTTTAGTCCATATAAAGCTTTATGTAATATACATACCATGTTTTTATTGTTGGGATCAACAAATCCTTCAGGTTGTTCGATGTAAAACTCTTCTTCAAGTATACCATTTAAAAATGTTGACTTCACATCCATTTGATAGACTTTGAATTTCTTGTGTGTAGCATATGCACATAGCATTCTAAATCCTTCCAATCTAGCAATAGGTGCAAATGTTTCACCATAGTTAATGCCTTCTTCTTGTGCATATCCCTTGCATACTAATCTAGCTTTATTTCTTGTGACTTCACCATTTTCATTCAGTTTATTCCTGTATATCCACTTAGTACCGATAACATTCTTATCTTTTGGTCGGGATACTAAGGACTAGGTTTTGTTCTTCTCTATTTTCTCTATTTCCTCCTTCATTGCATTAACCCATTCTTCATTCTCTAATGCAACTTTCATAGTTTTAGGTTCAAATTCACAAATTAGACATGTACCTTGTCTTGCTTTGCTTCTAGTTTGCATTCCAGCATGTCTGTCTCCAATGATTTGTGTCTCAGGATGATGTCTTCTGAAAAAACTAGCCAGTACTTGATTTCTCCTTTCTTGCTCATCCTGTTCAGGGTCATTTCCTTGCTCGATAGCTCCATCTTGTTCATTGGTTTGTTTTGCCTATTGTCCTGTATTATTTCCCTACTAACCGGTTGTTACAGTTTGCAATGTCGGTAGATACTCTGGATGTTCAATGTAAGTGAATCTACCATAGTCTTCTGATTCCTTTGTACTTTCCTCTATGTTCTTGTAATCAAACTCATCAACATGCACATTAGTACTTTCAAATATCTTATTTGTAACCTTATTCAAACATTTATATGCTTTACTTGTAGTGGAATATCCCAGAAATATCCCTTCATCTCCTTTAGAATCAAAATTTCCATTTCTCTCATCTTTCAAAATAAAGCATTTACTTCCAAAATTTTTGAAATAACTTACAGTAGGTTTGTGTCCAAACCATAGCTCATAAGGTGTTTGGTTGGTGTCCTTCTTCAGTTGTACTTGGTTAAGAACATACACAGCTGTACTAATAGCTTCCCTCCAATATGTCTGAGCAACATTCTTCTGTATCATCAATGTTCTAGCACAGTCAATTATAGACCTATTCCTCCTTTTAGCAATGCCATTTTGCCAAGGTGTCCTCAATGCATATACCTATCTTTTAATTCCATGCTCATTATAGAAATTAGTAAATTCATCAAAGATAAATTCACCTCCTCTATCAGATCTTAAGCATTTTATTTCCTTTCCAGTTTCTTTCTCTACCTTAGCTTTATACCACTTAAACATTTTAAAAGCTTCATATTTCTCTTTCAGAAACATAATAGTCATCAGTCTAGTATAGTCATCAACAAAAAGAATAAAATATCTATCACTAAAACAACTTTGAGTTCTCATAGGATCACATAGATAAGTATGAACCAACTCAAGTTTTTTCCCTTTTTCAGTAGTCTTAGCTTTTAAAAATAGACTTAGTCATCTTACGTTTCTGACATTCATGGCACATGGCATGATCAGGTTTTGTCAAGTTAGGCAATCCTCTAACTCTTTTTTTTTACTAATCTTGATCATGTTGTCAAAGTTCACATGGCATAACCTTCTGTGCCACAACCAAACATCTTCATCCTTTATTAACAAACAAGAAGACTGATCCATATCAAGATAGAATAGATTACCTCTAGATTGCATACTAGTTCCGACAAGTCTTCCTCCATCATCATAGATCTTCACCTTTGTGCTCTCAAAAGCTAGTCAGTGGCCTGAATTATTTAGCTAAGCCACACTTAACAAATTATAGTTCAGTCCATCTACCCAGTATGCATTTTCACATTGTAGTCTGTCATTGATCATCAGTGAACCTTTACCTCTTACCATACAAGGTGCATCATTTCCCATTCTCACAGATCCTCCATTATATTCAACAAGATGATCAAACTTCTCTACATCACCAGTCATATGATGTGTACAGCCACTGTCTATGATCCATGTATCATTTTTGCTTACTTTAGAGATCAGTGTTGTCTCTTCATGTTTCTCTTCCTCCTCCGAGTCATCTTTCATAGTGACAAATACAACTTCTATATCATCATCAGAATCAAATTCAGTTTCAATAGCTTTGGCTATGTAACATACCATTTTGCCTTTTTAATCTCAATTGTCTCTATTGTTGTGTCGGTAGCCTTTGTTGACTCTTCTCCCATAGCTTCCTTCAGATCGATCTTTGGATCTATCATCATCTTTCTTCTGAGGACATCTAGTAGTGATGTGACCAACTTCTTTACAATTAAAGCATGCCAAAGGTAGCTTACCTCTATACCTTCCTTTTCCTTTGGGAAATCTTCTGGCCATAAGAGCTTCAAGCTCATCAAGTTCATCATCGATATTATCATCACTATCACAATTCTTATTATTCCTGCTAGACTTTCCAATCTTCAAAGAAGACATGAAAGTAGATTCAATAGAAGGAACAACACTGTTATCAAAGTTGTTTAATTTAAAAGTTGTAAGTTTACCAATCAGAGTGTTAAGAGTAAGGTTGGATGTAGCTCTTGTTTCATGAATTGCAAAAATCTTGATTGCATAAACCGGTAGCAAAGTTCTGAGAATCTTGCTTATCACTATTTCATCATCGATCACTCCATCAGATGATCTAATAGCATGTACCACCTCTTTGAGTCTATTTGAATATTGTACAATGTTCTCACCTTCTTTCATTCTCATATCATCAAATCTGCCTCTCAGGCTTTCAGCTCGGGTTCTTTTGACATTCAGATCTTCAATGTATATTAGTGTTAACTTATCCCACATTGCTTTGGTAGTTGTGCATGTCTTAATATCTTCAAATTTAGTGTCGGTACAGGTAGCAAAAAGTTCCATCATAGTAACATTGTGTTCATGCTTGTCCTTTAGTTGATCAAGAGTTAAGGGACCAGTGGGCGGTTGTATGTAGCCATTCTCCATCAGATCTAGTGCAGAATTCCTAATTCTAGATATGTGCAACTTCATTCTGCTTTGCCATACTACGAAGTTCTCCTTGTTCAGTTTCGGTACTTCCCTCTTATACATCTTGAGACCTTTATGCTTAAGTCCTTAAAACTTTGTTCTAAGCAATCAGAGCTCTGATACCAATTGTTAGAATAACTGAGAGGGGGGGGGGTGAATCAGTTATCTAGTGTCCCAAAACAAAATGTATAATTCAAAACTATTTCTTCAATTTCTGCTCCTTGGTAAACAATAAAATACTTTCACTGTCTGTGCTTTTACTAATTATTAGTCTAATGCTATAACAGTTATCAATCAAATCTAACATATAACATGTAAAGAATGATAACAGACAATTATCACAATCAACACATAACACAAGAGATTTAACGTGGAAACCCTGTAAAGGGAAAAACCACCTGGGACCGACAACCCAAAATTGTTCACTCTTCTGAAGTGAGGTCAGTTAAGACCAACCCTGTTAAAGGTTTACAAACACACTGTCAGGTGTGACCTTATTAGAGGATTTTAGACTAGAAGTTATCATCCAACCAGCATTCACTATGGGGTTGATAGGATAAAAATGTTCATTCTATGAATGATACATCATAAGACTTTCAGAGTCCACTCGGTTAAGAGATTTTGACTGTATACAATGGTTAAATATGTAACAGTAAATGATCTACCTTAATACAACTTCAATTGTAGATTATAGATAAATATTCAGTCCATACAAATCCTTTTGACCAATATTTCACTTCAGATTCAATACTATATCAACTAACTGTCTGTCAGTAATTACTCTTTGTAGCTCAATAATTGTTCTGTAGCTTGGTTCTTACTTAACCAGTATGATCAGAATGAATAAAAACCTTGTTCACGTGATATTCCTACAACTTCTACTTCTTTTGGCATCCTTTCATAAAGAAATTCTATTCTCTTATATAGACGAGTAAATCATTTTCTTTTCCACCATCAGATTTTACTGCTTAACCAGATTCATAGATTTTGCTGCTTCAAACTTTCTCGGCTGATGTGTCAATAACACATTTCAATTTTCTCCATTGGATCTTCTTTTAATTTTGTTAGCCATCAATCTTTATAACAAACATTATCCATTACCTCGATGTTATACTCTTGCCAGCTCATCAATCTTATCGGCTAAACTAATCATTTAATTCATTCTGTTCCATTTGGTTAACAAAGAAATGTGTTGGTGAATATAGCTTGGTTAATACTATGATCGGTATACACTACACTCTGTCGGTGTATACTATAATTGCTTCATTTATCGACAACACTGCTTTGTGTCTTTCAGCTCTATACTTCATCATAGATGAATGCAACATAATAAAGTCAATATCATCAAGTCATAGACTCATCAACAAGTTACTCAATGTGTTCCTTATCCTCATCTATCATGTACATCTTTCCTCATGTAGATTTCTCTGTTCTTCATCTCTTTCACCTTTCTTCAGATGTCTTGGTATAGTAACTTACAAGATAAGTGCTGTCAAACTAGTTGACATCAATAACAAAATAATACTGATTTAATCATATTACATATCTAATCAGCAACTCCTCAGTGATCTTTAATCATAGATTCTTCAGTCAGATTCCAAATCAGTTGTAGTCCAACACTTAGCAGTTGTGCAGTCCTTAATGTCCTCAAATTTTGGATAGCTTAGGGCAGATGCAATTTCCAGCATTGCCTGATTATGTTCTTGCTTATCTCTCATTTCTTTGATAGTCAAAGGTGCAATAGGTGAGACATAGCTATTTTCAATGTAGTACTTTACAGAGTCACCAATACCGGCCAAATGCAGCTTCATCAAGCTTTGCCATGCAGGGAAGTTTTCCTTGTTCAACTTTAGTACCTCCTTATACATCTCGATCATTTTCTTCAAGCCCCTTTAAACTTGATTCTGTCAACACTAATGATAAGCAACAAAGATCTGATACCAATTGTTAATATGATTTAGAACAATAGAGAGGGAGGGTGAATCAATTGTTCTTAGGTCCTGATGTATAAAACAATTTCAAAAACTTATCCTTAAATAAGATCCAATAACCAAAACAAACTCGGTCATCACTGATTCAATAATAGAAACACACAACAATGCAGTTCACTACCCAACTACAACTTAACTTGAAAAACATAGTAATGTTCAAATCAAAACATTCACATAAGTATTAACATGAGGATTTATAGTGGAAACCCAATTTGGGAAAAACCACTTTGTAACATGCTACTATTATTTTCACTTTTCTGATGTGAGCTCGGTAAAAAGCCAACCCTGTCAAAGGTTACAATACACATTGTCAGGTGTGACCCAGTTAAAGGATTTCAATCACCTTGTTAAAAGTGAGCCTAGTCATAGGACTTACATACACTCCATTAGAATGCAACCTTGTTCAAAGGATTTAACATATGACTGTTAGGTCAACCTCTGTTAAAAGGGTTTTGACTGTTACAATGGTTAGAAAGTAGTAGCAATATTATCTAAAAAATATACAACTCACTTTGCAAATATCAGATCTGATTCCATACACTAATGCTGGTTTACTGACTTTGAAACTTTTCCATTTCCATCTCTGATTTGCTCAAAATTTTTCTTCAAGCAACCACCGCAATTCTCCTTCAAACTTTTCTGCTTATTTAGTCAATAAAACTTTCCTTTTCCAGCATTCTCTTTTCACCCATGTGCACATATGTATCCAAATGCTTAGGTTCCCTTTATACTTTCCTCAATTAGGTTAACTCATCTTATGCCGCTCAATCTCATTCATAGATCTTAGGGTTAGGTCAGATTCATTGAATCTACCCGCTTCATGTTCTTCGGCTCCATTTCTAGAATCATCTCAAATCTCTTAAAGATTTACAATAAAACATTTTACAGTGCATTTAATGCTTCCAAACAATCAATAAATAAAGTCAACACATTTTACATAATCCAATAATTCAACAATGTTGGCTCCAAAATTAAATTCTCTTCAACTATAAAATTGCTGATGCTCGGTCAATACTGTGATTGTCCACTCGGTCTTCATGTAGAAAGCTCAGTCATTACTAAAACTATTTCCTCGGCTTACACTATCTTCCTTGGAAATTAACTATTGTTCAGTTGACACTATAATTTTTCTCAACATACATTTACTTGGTCAACACTAACATTACTTGACTTAAACATGATTTTTCCATTCTTTGCTCGGTCAAGCCTACCAGTTTAGTCTTCAGTCTTACTAAGATAAACAATTCATTATCTCATCATTGTGCAACATATTCAAGTACACTTTGTAGTATCAAGATAACTCAACCTTTCCTTAGGTGCTATTGTTACCAACCTTGCCTATCCCCTTAGCAACACTCAAATAGATATACTACTTTCCTAAGTAGCAACAGTCTTACCAATTAAGGTTTGACATCAATGACAATACAACAATTGTTTCAATTGCAGTTTTCAACAAATTGATCTCAAGAGAATACATTGGTAGGGAAAGTGGAGTATTGCAAAGTAGAGTGTGGAAACGTGGAAGATTAAGGAGAGAAGCAACATATCAAGAGGTGAACAAGACACATTTAATAAAAAGGTTCGACGCCATAATGAAATTTGTCAAACATGTTTAGAATAGCAAGAAAAGTGGACAACGACAAAAGAAAGTTTGGGATCCAAGAGGGAAATAAGTTACAGTAAATGCACCTACAATTGTAAAATATGGAACAAAGTACAACTAGCAAATTTAGTTACTAAGGACATGAGGAATATGAGATGAGGAATATTCCCAAAAACTATGACTTGTCTACTAAGGATTTATCACCCAAACATCCTGGCATCAAGACATCATCTTTGAATACAAAATCTTTGCGAGTTATGACTATTACAATTTTTCCTTTTAGGACAATCAAAAAAATAATTAATGACCCTTACTAAAATGGCTTCCAATAAATTGATGTGGACTCTTAAAGACCCTACAAATCCCTCTACCACCACACATAAAATGGATCAACTTTTTTTTTTGGTCTTTTGTAAGGTGATTTCTTCCAATTTGTTGTCAATTGAAGTCTTCTACATAGGGAAATTTATGGATGTATAATCATTCCTCAACCTCCAAAATGACCAAAATCAACTTGCAACCAATTTGCAAAATTTTTTCATTACAAATGAAAATGTTGTCATGACAACATGACAACTTTTAAGAAACTTTTACATCTTTTCATCAAATGACCCAAAAACATCAAGAATGGTCATATATGGTCACTAATGGTCAAAACTGACCTTATTTATATAACATAACTCAAAACAATACAAAACCCAAAAACTGTATCTCATAGGAACAAGAGTTCCCTTGTACCAATTTGTTCCCTTGTCATTTGATTACATCACAAACCTTTCCCTATGTCATTTGGAAAAGACAAATACCATGTGTTCAAAGATTCTAAAAATAAATTCAAGACAAGTACTAAAGAAAAAGTCTTTGAATCAAGCCATGTTGGAGTTAAGGCATGGGTATGTGATTGTATAAGTCACTCATACACAAAAACAATAGGGATGGGAGAGTGTAATACCTCAACACATCTAACAATTAGTCTAGTAGGGATTCATGGTAATATTGTTACCATAATTTTCATATTCATTTTAGATTGGTAACCTAATTACTAGATGAGAGACTATAGTACCCTACTTTGCATTATTAGATGATCTTGTTTAAATTTGTGCTCATTTCATGAGAAAAGATACATGTAAGGGAAAATAAATTTCTGCATCTAAAGATTACATGTCTATATATACCAAATATCTTGTATGTACTGTTCAAAGAAAGGAAGTGAAAGATAAGATCATTTGGGCTCACATAGGCCACATGAGCATAGCCAACTTTTAGAAGAATATGAATGAATGAAAACATACATAAGTGGATGAACATAAATAATGAAGGTACTAGACATTGCCTGAAATAATGAAGTGTTGACCCGGGGTTGAATCCAGTATGCTCTTGTATGATCCAAAACTTGCAATGAAGGAAAAGATGGGGTTAGATCCAAAGGATTTAAAAAATGCTTGGCACCCTATTACTGATCCTCATCTACAATTATGCATGTGCATAGTCAAGCCACACACTTCTAAAAGGAACTATGCTACAAAACATGCGCACTTAGGAAACATGTGCGTGCAATGAGTAAATCAAGACCAAAATGGAGCAAAAAGTATGATGTCAAATGTGTTATCAAGCAATAGCTCATGGGCTATGAGTCAACATGGTATGTTGTTTATACAAGATCACTAAAAGGACATCTTGATAAAATAGTATGCAAGATCATTTAACCTAGATGACAGTGATACAATGGTTCACATCTCAAACCTCACAAGATCTCCAAGCTAGCATGCTATCAAAATAGAATGGAAGTGGTGATTCAATGCATCTACAGCCTCAACAACATGGCAATATTGATCCAATAACAAAAAATACATTACAAATTCCAAGCTCATGGTCTCAATGAAATAAACAACATATAAAATAATATATGGTGCACAACAACAACAAGCATGCAATGCCAACAATAGGGAATTGAAAGTTGATAAGGTCTCATGGATTTTGTACCTCCTTGTTAAACATTTTGATTATTTATTTTGTATGCTACGAGATATGTGAAGGTTCTTCTTGTCAAGGTTCCCTAAAAGGGTCTCCTTCTCCTATCATTGTGTCTCTTCCTCTTGTTCTCTTATCTTACTTAATGGGTCCACTAAGTTAATATGTGTTTCTAGTATATATTTTCACTTAGAATAGGGAAGACATATTGCTAATGCATCTCTCTCCCATTACATTCCATATGTATCTTGAGCTTATAATTATCTTCATTGACTTGTTCGTAGATTGTTTTAAACAAAGATTATACTAACTAAATTGTAGAATTGGAAAATATAACAATTATACTATGAAAGAAAATACTAAGAAATTAAATCTATGCTAGATAAATCCTAAGCCTTAACACCAACCCTAGCAATGACTGGCTTCCATTATGGATAATTAGTTGGTGTATAAAAATCTATGCATGCTCCTAACAAGGCAACTATTCCTCAATTAAGTAACCTTTTATCTTAGGGGAAACCCATTTAATTATTGACTAGGGATGTATATAGTTAGATGACACTACCATTGTATGTGAAATAGATTATCTCTAGCTTATACTTTAATGCATAAAATAGTAATAATTTTTAAAGAAAACAACAATGATAAACAAAATCTAACTTTGGTTTTAGGAACCTTGTAAAACCTATTTTACATTATAAAAAACAATGATAAACAAAATATAACATTGGTTCTAGTCACATGGTAGTGGTTGTGAGTGTGACCACACAAGGATGGTTTCAATTGAATAAACCGGTGAAATAATAATAAATTAACTTATAATAAAATTCTTTTTATATTGAGACTAACTGAATCTATGCTAAACTAGTTTAACTTCTTATTATTAAGTGAGTAAAACTATCATCTAAAGTAACTAATAATCAATTAAACATATTACCACTATGAAGAAATATAATAAATGAAACTACTAATTGATCTAATCTAACTAGAGGAATACTTCACCTCAAGTAGCCCTTGCATAAGGATTCATAACCTTGAATCAATTCAGAACTTTAATCAATTGAAGATAATTTTACCCTTGCATTAATAGTACTAGACATTATAATAACAATAGTATATATTAATTATTGTAATCTAAAAAAATATTTGAGAACATTTGAACCAAAACTGTTAAGACTTTCTTAGATTTTATAGGAAATCTTAAAAGCAGTTGTATGCACCCTAAAATGGTTGCCTAGACTTTGGGCCCCCATTCATTAGTTTATCAATTTCCTGAATCAATGATTTGCAATATTTTCAATTAAAATCAATTTCTTTGATCAAATCATAATTAATTTAAATATTTTAATATTTCCCAAGGTTTGATCATTTTATCTTAAGCCTCATTTAATTAAAAAGAAAAACTTCCCTTTTAATTAAATAAAATCATCTCATTTAAAATAAAATTCCTCTTTTAATAAAATCCCCACATAAAATATCTCTTTGTGTTGGAAAAGGAAATAAAATAAATAAAAATCCCTTTTTCTCTCCACTTTGATTGCACATACTTTTAAGTGGTGGGCCTTTTTCATCTTTTTGTCTCTTAAAGAATCTTGAGCACATGGATCAACCAAGATTTAAATCTCCACCATTGCTCATTTTTTTTGCCTCTTAATCTTGACCGTCCGCTTTCCTTTATAAGGAGCCATCTCCTTCTCTTTTTCAGGCATCTAGGTTTTGGAGTATTGTTATGTTGCAGGTTTGGAGAGCAACTTTAGAGAAGATTCTTGAGCACTTGAGCTTGGATATTGCAACTTCTCTTTTTCTTGTCTTCTTCTCTCATGCTTCTATGGTAATCCATTTAGATTAATCTTGCATTTCCATATTAGATTAGATTCATATTTCCTTTCCTAGAATAATCTTGCATAAGCATTTCCTTTCATAGATTAGTTTGCTTTTATGCATTGTTATCATATAGAATAGCTTTCATTTTCATTTGCATGCATACTTGATGATCATGGAGACTAGCATTCTTTCCTTTCCTCTTTGAATCTCTCATTTTGTGGTGTACTTGCATGGGTACAAACTAGGTCTAATATGAGGGCCTCCATTACAAACCCTTGCACTCCATGAATAGTGAGCTATGAGTCACCATTTGAGACCTCATTCTTGGGCAATCTTGGATTTAATGACTCATAGAAGTGTGACAACTTTTTAGCACATATTTTTGGCGCCCACCGTGGGGCAGAATATTGCATTTCTTGCCTCATTTTATTTTATTTTATTTTTCTGTGATTTTCATGTGTTGTTTGTACTTTCATGTGTCACTGTTACAGGGTCTTGCATGAAGTTTTGCTGGTATTAGCATTTCTACGCGTGACAAAGGCATTTTCTTGCATGGGCCTATGTACTTTCTCGCACGGGTTGGTACTTTCTTGCATGAAACTATGTACTTTCTCATGCGGCACTGTGTACTATCTCGCGTGAACTTTCTGGCAGTAGAGACTTAAATTTCCAGATTTGTTAGTTTAATTTACTTGCTATTTTCTAACATTAATGCTTGCTGTGTTTGTTTCCTTGATTCTGATTGCTAAGGCAGCATAACATTGGATTGCAGATCTTTGGACCTAAGGTAAGTTGCTACAATCTCTATAACATTTGGATTTTGGAATATAAAATGAATCTCTCATGTGTCTAGCTTGAGTGCTTATTGCTTTCATAGATCACACTTTAATTTTGGGCTCTAAAAAGAACATAGATTCACTTTCTTGCATATGTGTTTCACATAGTAATTAGGCCCAATGAACACTATTTGTGGCATTCTTGAGAGAGTGGGTTTCTTTTGAAGCTCTTCTTGATGATAGAACTCCTTGTAGGTAGGGAGGATATTGTTACTATCTCACGGTCTTACTTGGTTTAGTCTTCAACATTGATCGGTACGTTCTCTCTTGGTGCCATTTAGAGAGCTTGGTAGACATTGTTATTGACATCATGAACCTTGGTGAGGTGGTTTCAATCTTAGTGTGTCAATGAAATTTCTTGCTATGTTTGGGTGAAGTGAAGAGGCTATAGGATTATGCTCTACTCCCTTTTTGGGTAGTACTAGAAACTCATATCCTTGAATCTAAACCAAGTCCCCATGTGATCCTTGTTGCGAGTCACCTTGTTAGAGAGGGTTAACCATAGTGGACATTCCCTTTATTGGGTCAACCACATGGACAGAACCTCAAGCGGTAATAGCCATTTTCACCATGGTAGTAACAACCACTATACAAATATTCTTGTGGAAGAAATCTCCACAGGTGTAGTTTCTTGTTGGGCTATCAGATCTCCTCAGCATCTCCAATTGATTAAATTCTCAGAATGTGTCAAAACCCCAGTGCACCTAGATTGGAGTTCACCCTCTTGAGATTGCAAAAGTTGCAGAGTCAAACCATTACTAAGAACCATAGTGCAACCCAATTTTTATTTGCTAGGACTATGTGAGTGGTTGGAAAACATTTGAAGAACATACACAAGTAGAATCTTTAAGGAGTAGCATACTAAGTCACTATTCTTGTTCATGTGCAAGGTTGCTTTTCCCCTTGCTCATTATTTGAAGACATTGTTTTCTTGAAATCCTTGATTTCTATCTTGCGTGCTTAATTGATGTTGAAAATTTGTTGATGTACTTACCTAATATTTTAAAATGAACAAAAAACTGAGTTCCTGAGTTTACAAACTTATTATCAAGTGACCTGATCCTATTTTGTCACCTAGTTCTGTGCACATTCTCACATGAGCCTAGTATTTTATTGTGCGAGATTTCATTTCCTTGCATGATCCTTGGTGTTTCCTCATGCGGGATTGCATTCCCTCACGTGAACTTGTAGCCTAGTCTATTAGAATAGTGAGCTGATTTGTGTCATTTCCAATTTTCCTTGGTCGATTCAGATTATAGTAGGTCACTTACCTCATAGTTGGAAGCCTATTTGCACCTTGGGTTCCTATGTCTTGACCTCTTAGATTAGTATTCTTTGATTTCACAAGTGACCTTTCTTGGAATCAGTTAGTTAGAAGTCATCCTTGTTGAGAAAGTAAACCTTTAGATTCTTTGATAACTCGCTTGGAGAGTTTCAGTAATCTCTTGTCCAATTCACTTCCATCCAAAATAAATTTCAATCAAATATAATTTGGGTAAATCATCCTCCTGATCCATACATGTTAGGATACTTATCCATTAATTGGGAACCTCTGTGGTAGTGTTGGTTTATACCTTTTGCAAAATTCTATCTTATCACCTCTCTTTTGGACAATTGGATGCTTTTACTATCCTAGTTTGGTACAAATGTTTCTTAGGGTCATCTTATCACCTAGGTTATTTTTTTTCATGTCAGTTACAAAAAGATATCAAGTAAATCAAGGAACATGACCTCAAGTAGTCTTTAACCAATTACCCTTAGTTCAAACTTGCCAAAAATGTAAGGGAAAAGAGCCTGTCTTTGATCAATCCCCTAGGAATACCTTAGAAGCTTGGTTTGATCCCAAGAGAAATCCTAGTGAGTTGAGCACATCCTTAACACATTCTCAATTAGATATGGATATGAGTTACACCATGACTTGAAAGGAGAGGGAAGAAAGGGATAGAAAACTTGACAACATATTAGAAATACATAGAGATAACATGTTGTTTGGTAGTTCATCTCATGAAAATCAAACAATCTCATCTCTTATTTCTACTAGATATTTGGATGCACATCAAAGGGTTGAGAGAGATAAGAGGAAACTCTCTCAAGAAGAGCAATCACAACATGACAGTCAAGATGATGAGCCTTATGGCACTCATGTGAATGCGGCATACACAAATGGATTGTTTAGGCATTCAAGACCAAGTTCACCGCTCGAAACAACTTCAAGATATACAAGTGAAAGACTCAAAATAATTGAGCATGAAAAGAAAGCCTTCCTAGATGAATAAGCTACAAAGGAAGAGAAACTTAGACTCCTAGAGTTAGAAAGACAAGCCTTATTAGATATGAAAAAGAGAGCCGCACAAGAAGAGAGAGATAGGTTTTTGGTGCAACAACTCAATGATCAATACAACAACATGTGTGTTGGTGGTGGAAACAACTCTCCTCCATCCACCCCTCCTAAAACTCCACAAAGTGGAAGATAATCAAGAACACCTTCAAGATCTCCTAGCCCTAGAGGAAAGAGGGCTTCACAACAAGACCATTATAGGAGACAAACACCTCCTAGGAACTTAAGGAAACCTTCTCAATGTGCTCACCATGGTTCACAATATGGTGGTGGTAGTTCAAGTTTTGACCTTGAATCTCAAGATTTCATGAAAATGCAACAAGAACCACTCTTCTAGTAGTATGTGGAGAGGTATGTGGAGCAATAAGATAAGTTCCTAGAAAATTTGATCAACAAGGGTGCTAGAGTCCCCTACAACTTTGATGTGGACATAAAGATCAAGAAGCAAGGTCCATCTCAGGAAGAAAGGATTAACCATCTTCATAATATGATGGAAAAGATGTTGGCACCCAAGACCTCATTCAATCTTGATTTGATTTGTCCTAATCCTTTTGACAAGAGTGTGAGTATGAGAGATTTTCCTAGAAAAGTTGAGATCCCCCAATATGACAAGTATGATGGTAATAGAGATCCACATGATCATGTGTGTTAGTTCTATATTATGAGTTTTGAGTTCCATCAAGATGATTCCTACCTCATGAGATTGTTCCCAAGGAGTCTTAAAGGTCAAGCGATGGAATGGTTTACCAACATAACTCCCCCCGTCAAGACTTTCAAAGAGCTTGTCCATAGATTTGTTCAACACTTTGCATACAATATTTCAAGATCTGTCACCATGTTGGACTTATGCAATTTAAAGAAAAATCAAGGAGAATCCTTTGTCACTTTCTTGCAAAGGTGGAGATGACAATGTTCTTGCTACTCTAGGACCATTCCTAAAAATGAGAAAGTTGATATCCTTGTTAGCAACTTGACTCTTGAAATGCGGTATGAAGTTAGGAAAATGGTCTTTGATTCCTTTGACACCATGGTTGAAACTACATGTAGAATTGAGGATGTTTTGAAAGAACAAGGAATTTTTACCAACAACAAAAACAACAACAATGGTCAAAATAACAACAACTCTAATAAGGATAAAGGAAAAAACTCACACTAGAATAGGAACAAACAAATGGTTAATGATGGACTTGTGGACTCTTCTCAACCTAAGGATCAAGTTGTTCTTCATTTGTCTAGTGCTATTCAAGCTATGAAGCTCAACTCATCTAACCAATGAGAGTACAAGCCAAGATACCAAGATAAGCCTAAGAAAGAGAGGTGTCAATTTTCAAAACTTGGTGATTCATACGAGGATGCCTTCAAAACACTCATTTCCAACAACCTTGCACATCCTCAAGATCCAGAAAAGCATCATATACCTGATGTGAAGCCACATTGGTGGGATGAGAAATCCTTCTGCAAATTTCATAATGGCATTGGACATAATATTGAAAATTGTTGGAAACTTAAGCACATCATCCAGGATCTCATTGAGAATGGAAAAATTCAGATAGATGGATTGAACACCAATGCTGATCATAAGGCTTTCAAAGAGCCTTTTCCCAAGTATGAGAAGGGGGAAACCTCTAAACCTAAGAATGGCAAGGCTGAGATCAATTACACTTACACAGCTACAAAGAATGTTGTCAACATGCTTGAAGTTGTGGAAGAAAATGTCAATATGATGAGAAATAAAGATCCCTATGGAAATGATCTAGACATGGACTCTCCTCCTATCTTTGATGAAGAACCTATTGTGGTGCTAAGGGGTCCTAACTCTAAAAGGTGATCCCAAGCTCTTAATGTTGTCACAAGAAGTCAAGGTCCTATTGTCATTAGAGGACCTAGTTCCAATCAACCCAATAAATCAAAGCAAGTGGCATCCAAGAATGTCACCTCAAAGCCAGTAATTAATCCCAAAATGAGTTATAATCTTGTTGATCAGTTGTAAAGAACCCCAACTCAAATTTTGATCTTTGAGCTCTTAGAGTTGTCCCCAAGACATAAGCAAGTCCTTGAGGATGCCTTGCGAGCAGCAAATGTCCCTAACAATTTAGATGTCGATCAATTCCAAAACATGGTTAACCATATTGCTAGCCCTCATTACCTTACTTTTTTAGATGACGATGACAAATATTTGAGCCACCCACACAATCTCTCCCTTCATATTAAAGTCATGATCCACAAAACCCATGTTAGGCGCGTGTTGATAGATGGGGGTGCTGGGCTCAATATTTGCTCTTTAAGTCTTTTAAAGACATTGGGTTATTTAGAAGAAGTCATAGATGCTAGAAAGAATATCATAATCAAAGCCTACGATGATGTAGAAAGAAGTTCCAAAGGATTGGCCATCCTTCCTGTTAGGATTGGTCCTGTTGAGAAGGATATTTTGTTTCAAATTGTTGATGCTGGTCCTCTGGCATACAATATCTTACTTGGTAGAGCATGGATCTATGATATGAAAGTAGTGCTATCTACCTACCATCAATGTGTTAAGTTCCCCTACAATGGAGTAGAAATTTTTATACCTGGGGATAGCACATTATCTGTCAACTCAATTTTAGCAAGTACTCATGTTCCCCTCAATAGAGAAGCAGGAGATTTCAATGCAATCTTAACAGAATGCAAAGACAAACTCAAGTCGTTAGACCTTGGTGTAGGAGGGTATCAACTTCACTCTTTTACAAAGCTTCCAGTTTCACCTAGGTCTTTTGGAAAACCTTCATAGGACATGAGACCTTCTTTAGCCATGACCTTATTTGGCACATTTGTAGAGTCCTCAGTACCTATTCAAGATGAGAAAGAAGAGGTGGCTATTAAAGGCTGGATTTATAGAGAAGATAAATACATACATAATGAGAAATTCTCTCCCTCTCCTAAGGCTTATGGAAGAGGGTATACTTTTGTCAAGCAGATGGGTTATCCTGGACATGGCCCTCTTAGTCACAGATTGGATGCTAGAGCTGAACCCCTTGATCATGCTCTTTTTGGATGAAGGTCTACAAAGATGGTTGGCCTAGGATTTGTGAATCATAATAATAACACTGCTCCTATCCTTGATAGTCAGATAGTGAAGATGAGCCAAAATATATGCCTAATTTGACAAATCAACAAGATATGTGTGAAGATTGGGTCCCTTCCACTAATCTCCTTTGGGGAGATCCAGATAATCCAATTGCTCATGTGATAATTGAAAAAATAGAAAAAGAAGAATCAGATGTAGAAGATCCTATCAAAGAATGTCAATGAAAGAACATTATTCATTTGATGGAGAGAGATGTTACCCTTGATGACATTAGAGCTTCCACATCAAGATGTCCCAAACTGTCATGGTGTAAACATTTTTGTCAGGATTCAGAAATAAATTCACATGAGTATGAATGGGACTCTCTCTCAGATCCTTCTATAGTTGACATTAATGTTTACATCATCCATACTTATAGTTCTCAACCTGAGGTAGCTGACAAGTCCTATGTAGGATTAGAGGATTTGAACCCACATGTTGCCTTAGTGGACGATTCTTCTCTTGTTAGGACAAATTCTGATTTGGGTAGCTTAGAAGGATACTTGATGGACTTTGACTCTTCAATCACCAAAGATGATATCATTCACATTCATAACCTTGAACTAGTCATTGACTTGCCTCTTGCTCATCCTAACCTCATTGATTGGTCCCAACACTATCAAGAACCTGAGCTCTTAACTTTCCAAAATGACTATGAGATAACCTATTACTTGAATGCCATTGAACCCGTAGTCTCTTCCACCAGTGAACCAACTACCAACATGATAGAGCCAGACATCAAGTACCTTAGTCACAAAATAAAAAGAAAAGAAAAAAAGAATAAGAGTTATGATGGCGAAAACCACTGTGTGGCGGTGTCAGAACCAAAAAAAGTGAAAATAAATGACGTATCCAAGGGTGAAAACCTCTCTGAGGTGCCTAAGGATGAGGTACTTGATCATCTCCCTAGTTACTTTCAAGATAGATCTTCAATTCTTGTTGAGCCAACACAAGCAGTCAACTTGGGTATAGATAAAAGTCCACAGATAGTGCATTTGGCTTAGTCCTTGTTACCACAAGAGAAAGAAGCCTACACTACATTCTTACATAAAAAGAAGATCAATTTTGCATGGACTTGTTCAGATATTCTAGGGTTGGACACTAATCTTATCATGCATCACTTGTCCATAGCTCCAGGAGTGAAACCAGTCAAACAAAAATTGAGAAAAATGCACCCTCACATAGCTCTTCTAGTCAAAGTAGAATTAGAGAAACTCCTTGGTGCAAGATTCATAAGAGCTATTGACTATGCTGAATGGATATCAAACATTGTACTAGTTTCCAAACATGAAAAATCCATTTGAATTTGCACAGACTTTAGAGATGTCAATAAAGCATGCCTAAAGGATGATTTTCCACTTCCTAATATAGACATGATAGTGGACATGACTGTGGGTTATGAGATTTATTCTTTGATGGATGGTTTTTATGGATACAATTAGATTAAGATAGCTCCTCAAGATCAAGAAAAAATTGCATTCACTTGTGCATGGGGTACCTATTGTTGGAATGTTATGCCTTTTGGATTAAAAAATGCGGGAGCCACCTATCGATGAGCTATGACAACTATTTATCATGACATGATGCACAAAAATATGGAAGATTATGTGGATGACACCTTGGCCAAGTCTAAGAAAAGAGACAAACACTTAGATGATTTAGAAGTCATTCTAGATCACATGGAATAATTTCAATTAAGGTTAAATCCTAAGAAGTGTGCATTTGGTGTCACCTCTGGAAAACTACTAGGATTCATCATTTTAGAAAAAGGAATAGAGGTAGACCTTGAAAAATTCCAAGCAATCATGGATATGCCACCTCCTAAAAACATTAGTCAAATGAGAAGTCTTCAAGGACGTCTTCAATCCATAAGGAGGTTCATTTCACAATTGGAAGATAGAGCTCAACCTTTCAACAAGAACTTACACAAGGGAGTCAAATGTGTTTGGAACGAGGATTTTCAAAATAGCGTAGATTAAATCAAGAAATACTTGGAAAATCCTCCTATTTTAATGCCTCCTATCCTAGGGAAACCACTTATTCTATATGTTTCAATGATAGAATCTTCCTTGGGAGCATTACTAGCTCAACTTGATGAATACGGGAAAGAAAGAATGATATACTACATTAGTCGTACTCTTATTTCATATGAGGTTAACTACACCAGTATTGAGAAAGCTTGCCTCATAGTTATGTTTGTTTCCCAAAAGTTGTGGCATTACATGCTTGCACACACAATACATCTCATAGCAAAAATAGATCCACTCAAGTATTTACTTGGTAAGGCTGCCCTCACCCCTCACAGGTAGAGTTTCTAAATGGATGATGATCCTTTTAGAATTTGACATAGAGTACATTGAGCATAAAGCAATCAAAGGACAAGCCATAGCAGATCAGTTGGCTGATTTCCCAATTCAAGATAGTGCACCTATGCAAGTTGATTTTCCAGATGAGCACCTTATGTATATGACTGCAAGAACATGGAGGATATTCTTTGATGGATCTTTTATGCAAAATGGTTCAGGAGCTGGTGTGTTGTTTGTTTCTCCTCATGGGTACATGATTCCTAAGTCCTACAAGTTATTGTTCCCATGTACAAACAACATTGCTGAGTATAAAGCTTTAACAAATGGACTTAAGATGGCCATAAAATGGAGAATCACAGAGTTACACATCTATGGGGATTCATAGTTGATAATCAACCAAGTCAATGGACAATATCAAACAAAAGATGACAAACTAGTACCTTACAAGAAAATGGTTGATTCCTTGAAATGATACTTCACATTTGTCACATTTCAACAAATCCCTATAAGGAAACTCAGGTGCAGAAACAACTTCCTACACTAATCTCTAAAGGAAAGTATTGTGTAAATTCTTTTATATCCTTACAATTTCAGATTCATTAACTACTTTAACAATGATATTGCAGCCATATACCATACATACAAAAAATAGAGAATGACACAAAGATTTACCCTGGGGAAAAAAACCTTTTGGTAAAAACCCCAGCACTCCAAAACCTACACAATGTATTTATCAAAACTATTATAGTTTACAATACACTTGCAATGCAAGTTCTTTCAGAAGATTTCCAACTCTTGAAGACAAATCGTGGTAGCATAAAAACATTCCAATAATACACTAACTTCACCTCTCTTCGCAACCCTAAAAAACACTTATATCACGCACTTCCCTTTTTAGGGAAACTTCCAAAGATAGCTATATTAGGGTTTTACCATTCTCCGAGAAAATAGGAACCTAAAAAAATTAAGATTGTAGAAGAGTGTACAGTACTCAACTTTATCAGTTGCCACATGTATTGCATGTCTTCACCCATCATTGAATCTTCCAGACATAGCTCTTATGTGTCATAAGAATTCATCATAACTGTTTCAGCCATGATCTCTTTACACATAATTCAAGATGCTGACACATCAAGTGGAGTGACAGATTAACATGCCAACTAGACATGTACACTCACACTTAATTACATTATTTGCAAGAAATACATTTTACAAAACAAATAATAAGAATAGGAATTATCCAAGGTTGAGACACCTTATTCTGAACATTCTCCCACTTGTAGAACACCTTGTAAGAGCAACATGAACTAACCACTATAGGCCAAAAGGCCCATAGACTCTGAACACCATCTGAACTTCTCAGTGCCCACTGGTTTCATTAATGCATCTGCAACATTCTTCACAGTATCTACCTTCTCCAAATTTACCTTTCCATCTTCCACCATATCTCTCACAAAATGAAACTACACATCAATGTGCTTCGCTCTGGCATGAAAAGTTGGATTCTTCGCAAGGAAAATAGTGCTCTGACTATCACACTAAATAGTAATCTATTTTGCATCAACACCAACATCAGAACACAATCTCCTAAACCAAATGGATTCCTTACAAGTATGAGTAGCAGCCATGTACTCAGCTTCTGTAGTGGACAAAGCAACCACAGGTTGTCGCTTACTCATCCAACTGATAGCACCACCAAACATAGTGAACACATAAGCACTGGTGGATCTCCTGCTATTAATATCACCTACCCAATCTAAATCCACAAACCCACAAATACAAATTGAATGCGGAGATCCATAAGAGTTACCATGGTAACATATGGAGTAATTTGATGTATCCCTCAAATATCTGAATACTCGCTTAACTGCATCCCAATGTACTAGTCCAGGGTTAGCCATAAACTGACTTAGGACTCCCACTACTTGGGCAATGTCTAGTATAGTACAGACCATAGCATACATAAGACTGCCAACTGCACTAGCATAAGGTACTCTACTCATGTCCTCCACCTCACTAGGAGATTTTGGAAAATCATCTACAGATAACTTTGTTCCCACAGAAATAGGAACACATAGTGGTCTACAATTTTCCATGCTGAACCTGTCCAACACAGACTTCACATACTTACACTGACTCAACCAAAGTTTTCTGTTAGACCTGTCTCTACTGATTTCCATACCCAAGATGTACCTTGCTACCCCAAGATCTTTCATCTCAAACTGTGCTAACAACTGAGATTTAAAATCAGAAATCATACCCTTACCCTTCCCAAACAGCAACATATCATCAACATATAATGCAACAATAAGAAGGTAATCATTTTCAACTCTGAAATAAACATAATGATTTGATTTTGATCTTACAAATCCAATTGACAACACAAAGGCATCAAACTTAAGGTACCACATCCTAGGAGATTGCTTCAAACCATATAGAGATTTCTTTAATTTGCAAACTAAGGATTCTTTACCTTTAACAATGTAGTGCCCAGGTTGTGACATATAAATCTCTTCCTCCAAATCACCATGAAGGAAAGCTATCTTCACATCCATCTATTGTATCTCTAAATCATATGATGCAGCAAGAGATAACATAAATCTAATGGATGTCAACTTTGCAACAGGAGAGAATATTTCACCATAATCTATTCCCTCTACCTATGAATACCCCTTTGCAACCAATCTAGCTTTGTACCTTTCAACACTGCCATCTGCACAAAATTTCTTCTTGAACACCCATTTATAGCCAATAGATTTTCTCCCTTTAGGGAAAGGTACAAGGTCCCAAGTTTTTTTTTTCTCCAATGAAGCCATCTCATCATCCATAGCCTCAATCCAGGAACCTACATCTTCCATGCCCAAAGCCTCTTTCATAGATCTAGGCTCATCAGTGTTAGTAATCAAAGCAAAAGCACAACTGGAATCTAACATAGAATAACCAAACCTTTCTGGTTGCTTTCTTTCTCTCATGGATCTCCTCAAGGGCTGAGGTTGAGGTTGTTCTTCCTCTTCTTCTGAACTATCAGATCTCTCCTCATCATTAGTCCCAACATGGTCTCTCTATTCAGTCTTCTCAGGGGTAGGAGGAAATTGAACAACATCTTTTTCCTTTTCTTTTTCATCTGGTTGTAGCACAATAGGAGAAGGTGTTAGCTCTCTGAAAAGAACATTTCTACTATGCAACACCTTACTAGTCATAGGATTCCAAAGCTTGTATCTTTTCACACCAACACTGTATCTGATGAAAATACATTTGATAGCTTTGTTTTCCAACTTAGATCTTTTCTCCATTGGAACATGTGCATAAGCTTCACAACCAAAAACATAAATATGTCTAATTGAAGGCTTCTTACCAGACCACACCTCCATGGGTGTCTTACCAACAAGAGCTGATGTAGGAGATCTATTAACCAGATAGCAAGCAGTGGCCATAGCTTCAGCCCAAAACCTTTTTTCTAAACCAGCTCCACTAAGCATACTCCTAGCCTTCTCCATCAATGTCTTGTTCATTCTCTCTACAACTCCATTTTGCTGTGGGGTATAAGGAGTTGTCTTATGCCTCTTGATACCTCATTCTTTATAGAACTATTCAAACTCTATGGAACAAAACTCACCACCATTATTAGTTCTCACACACTTGATTCTTTTACCAGTCTGATTCTCCATGAGAGCCTTAAATTCCTTGAATTGACTGAAAACCTATGTCTTACTTTTCAAGAAATATATCCAAGTCCTTCTGCTATAATCATTTATAAAAGGTACAAAATATACAGAACTGGAGATAGAAGGAACTTTTACAGGACCAAAAACATTAGAATGAATAAGATCCAAAAGTCCAGAAGACTTGTGAGAACTGGAGTAGAACTAAACATGATTTTGCTTACCATAAACATAGTGTTCATAGAAATCAAACTTGAGATTACAATCATTTAGCCCCTCGATGAGATTTTTAGTTTTCAAGGTCCTAAGACCCTTCTCACCAATGTGGCCAAATCTCATATGCCACAACATTGTCTTTTCTATAGGAAGCTTTCCTTCCAAAGTGTTTGCACCCTTAGGTACACTTACTGCACTGCCATCAGAACCCATTGCCATAGTCTTCTTTACTGCTTGTTCAGATGGTGGGGATGAAGTGATAGCCACTCTCTTCTTTGAAATAGAAGAACTATTACACTGAGCAATGCATGCATCAAGCTGAAACAAAGTACCTCTCCTAGTACCTCTAGCGAGTACCATAGAACCTCTCATCATCTTGTATCCATCTTTTGAAAAGACAACTTGCACACCTACATCATTCAGCATACTTACAAATAATAGGTTTCATGCCAAACCTAAAATGTGCATAACTCTATTGATTCCCTTTACTCGTCTATCAGGAAATCTGATAGTGACCCTTCCGCGTCCAACTATCTTTAGGTGAGAATCATCACCCAAGTACACCTTTCCACCATCAAACTCTTCATATTTTGAGAACCAGTTTCGATGAGAGGTCATGTGAAAAGAAGCACCCAAGTCTACCAACCACACATCATCAGATGCATGGGCTACCAAAGCTACAATAAAAGCATCTCCATCTTCTTGAGATTTTTTGGAAGCTGAATCTGAGCCTTTCTTCTTCTTCTTCGGTTCTTTGTAGTCCCTCCAGAAGTGCCCAGATTTATCACAGTTCTAACATTTCACCTTGGACTTTCTAGGAGTCTTAGAACTCCCATGGGATTTGGATATGCCCTTCTTTGACTTGTTGTCATTCTACTTTCCTTTGTCGTTGGATCTCCTGTGAACAACAAGGGCTTCCTTAGACAAATCCAAAGTCTTTCTTTGCATCTCCTCAAATAGTAGAGAAGACACCACATCATCCATATAGAATGTGACTATAGTACTTTCGAGAGCCATCACAAGATGGTCCTATGAATCCAGCAAGGAACAAAGCAGGGTTATACAATGATCCTCCTCCTCGATCTTGGCACCGGATGATGCCAACTATGCAATCAATAAATTGAATGCATTGAGATGATCAGTTACAGATCCACCTTCCTCCATTCTTAAAGAATATAAATTATTTCTTAGGAACAACTTATTCACCATAGATTTGGCCTGATACACAGACCCAAGCCATTTCCACAAAGAATTTGCAGTAGTCTCATCAAGAACATTCAGAAGAATGACATCTGCTGGACATAGTCTGATGAGACCCTTAGCCTTCCGATCCTTGATCTCCCAATCCACTTGAGATATCACTGTAGGTTTCACATCAAGTGAAGCATCCTCCCATAGATCATGGTCTTTAAGCATGTCTTCCATCTTGAGTTTCCACAACTCCAAATTAGTGCCATTAAATTTCTCCACCTCCATTTTACTGTATGAGGAACTTGCCATCTCAATCTACAAATAAGATTTAGAATGCTCTGCACAAAATTCCCACTCAACTTGAGATTAGCTCAAAAAACCCTACCCAACAACTAGGATCAAAAGTTGATTAGGCTCTAATACCACTTGTAAGGAAACTCAGGTGCGGAAACAACTTCCTACACTAATCTCTAAAGGAAAGTATTGTGCAACTTCTTTTATATCCTTACAATTTCAGACTCATTAACTACTTTAATAATGATATTGCAGCCATATACCATGCATACAAAAAATAGAGAATGACACAAAGATTTACCCTGGGGAAAACCTTTCGGTAAAAACTCCAGCACTCCAAAACCTGCACAATGTATTTATCAAAACTATTACAGTTTACAATACACTTGCAATGTAAGTTCTTTCAGAAGATTTCCAACTCTTGAAGACAAATCGTGGTAGCATAAAAATGTTCCAACAATACACTAACTTCACCTCTCTTCGCAACCCTAAAAAATGCTAATATCACATGCGCTTCCCTTTTTAGGGCAACTTCCAAAGATATCCGTATTAGGATTTTACCATTGTCCCAAAAAATAGGAACCCAAAAAAATTATGATTGTAGAAGAGTGTACAGTACTCAACTTTATCAGTTGCCACATGTCTTGCATGTCTTCACCCATCATTGAATCTTCTAGACATAGCTCTTACATGTCATAGGAATCCATCATAACTATTTTAGCCATGATCTCTTTACACACAATTCAAGATGCCGACACATCAAGTGAAGTGACACATTAATATGCCAACTAGACATGTACACTCACACTTAATTACATTATTTACAAGAAATACATTTTACAAAACAAATAATAAGAATAGGAATTATCCAAGGTTGAGACACCTTATTCCTAACAATCCCTAGAGCAGAAAACAAAGCAACTGATGCTATGGCTACACTTGCTTCACTCCTTCAGTTAGAGCAACATAAATCTAGATTTGAATTCTTGGTGGAAGAGCTACATCACCCTATTTATGACTCCCAAGAAAGCCATGTTATTTATACCCTTGTTGGTCGTGATTCATCCCATTATGGTGCCATTTAATCATACCTTCATGATGGCATTATCTTTGAAACCTTTAAATGATTTGAATGCAAAAACCTTACCCAAAATGCCTCTCACCATACCCTTATCTCTGGTGATTTGTATAGGAGGGGTTTAGATGGAACACTTCTTAGATGCTTAGAAAAGGAAGAATCTGATCAAGTGTTAGTTGAAATTCAAGAGGGCATCTGTGGGGGACATTCCAATGGTCTTTCCATGGCCTGAAGGTTGCTTAGGGTGGGGTACTATTGGCCTATGATGTAGATTGATGTGGTAGCTTTTGCAAAGTCATGTGAAAAGTATCAAAAACATTGTAACCTAATACATGCTCCAGGCAGGGAGCTCATTCCTTCTATATCTCATTGGCCATTTCAACACTGGGCCTTTGATCTTGTTGGGAAGATTCATCCCAACTCATCAGGTGGACACAAGTTTATTATCATTGCTACTGATTACTTCACTAAATGGGTAGAAGCTATCCCACTTTCTATTGCCTCAGGCAAGAAAGTATCTCTATTCATTCTGAACCATATCATCTATCGATATGGAGTGCTTTCTGAGATTATCATTGACAATGGAGGTTAGTTCAAAAATAAGGACCTTAAGCAACTCTACAATAAATTCAAGATTAAACAACATTGGTCCTCCATTTACTTCCCACAAGGAAATGGTCAAGTAGAGGCATCAAACAAAACCATTGTTAAAATCCTACATAGAACAATTCATAAGAATGGTAGAGATTAGCATTTACAGATAAATCTGGCTTTATGGGCTTATAGAATGAGTATTCGTACTCCTATTGGGGATACTCCTTTTGCCCTTACATATGGTGATGAAATAGTGTTACCTTTAGAGGTTGAGATTCCTTCACTTAGAGTTTCCCTCAAAGGTCTAGTTACAGATGAAGACTACTGCGCCATGAGACTTCAAGAGTTAGAACTTCTAGATGAGAAATGTCAAGCATCATTTTACCATATGAGGGTTTATCAAAAGTGTATGTCCAAAGCCTTCAACAAAAAGGTTCACCCTAGAGAATTCCAAGTGGGAGATCTTGTCCTACGTGAAAATCCTAAGAATCAACAGCATAGAGATCAAAAGGGAAAATTTGAACCTAATTGGCTTGGACCTTACATCATTACAATAGCTTTTGGAATAGGTGCTTATTTATTATTTATAGAAGAGGGAGAGTAGCTCCCTAGTCCTATCAATGTCTTACACCTAAAGAAGTTCTATCCATGATGCCCTTTTTATCTGGGGGCATCCTTTGTACATACTTATTGATCCTGAAAAAATCTCCCAAAAATGATATATTGTCAAAAATTCTAAAAATTGGAAAATGTCTCGAAAAAATGATCATCTTAGTGAAAACCTAGCAATAGGCACTTTGATGTATCTCCAAAAAAAATTATATATTCAAAAATTAAAAAAAAAAAAAATAGAAAAAGTGCCTTGGTGAAAACCTAGAAACAGGCGCCTTGGTAGCAAAAATACAAATTTTTTATATAAAAAGTCCTTTAAAAAAAAGAAAAAAGAAAAAAGAAAATATTTGCAATAAAATCAAGTGGTGAAAACCTAGAAATGGGCACTACTTGAGGCCTTTGTACCCCTGTTTCTTAGCATGCATCCTTGACACTTATCCTTCCTCCATCATACCTTGTCCTTGTTGCCTTGGTTTGAAATTGGTCTTTGTCTTTGTCTAGGGGGCATAACTATGTTAGATTTGGTCTCTTAGATGCATTAGTCTTTAGGACACCTCGCAAACTATGTTTTTCAACACAACCCATGGTGTCAAGTGTTTTTCAACACTTCTCGATTTGGTCTTACCCAGTTTTGTCATGTGACCTTACCTTCTTGCAAGCATTCGATCCTTATCCTTAGAACTCAGTATCAGTTAACACGCTTAAATTTTTATATGCAACACTTAATGCTTGAGCTATGTCATGATCTGTTCTTTGTGTGCTAACTTTATTGATTTTTGTTTAGTGTCCTTGCTTAATAAGTCTCTTCGGGATGCATAGCTAGAGGACTTGGGGCATGGGGAATGTTTTTATTTGATTTCTACTTGTGGGTGTGGTCTTGAAACTCTTTAGTGTCTCTTGTTGTTCCCTTGAAACACTTAGGAGATTTGAGGCATCATCCTTGACTATTTTTGCACAATCGTTCTTATGGTCATCTTGGCATCTTTTCCTTAATGTGAGCGTGGTTTTGCTACATTAAATTGGGTAAGCTAACATCAAAGTCATCTTGACCTTTATGTCTTTGATGCTTATGTTAGAATCTTTCCACATTCCAATTCGATATAAATCACATTCATATCTTCATAGTTGCACTTGTGACTAGTGATGATTGTGTGATTTTTTGATGTCCGTTAATAGTGACCCAATGATGAAAATAAGTTCCTTAACATTCTCTAATGAATGATGAACATAAAATCCTATGTTATAGTTTCTCTATTGCAAGTACACCTTTGCACTTTCATGTATCTTGCATTGTTAGACTTCATGTTAATTTGCATTTTTAGGCTGCATTAAGAGTTTGAGAGGGTTTTCCTTCATCTTTCTTTTTGACTTTTAATTAACTGTGATCACGTTTTGATCTTCATTTCCTTATCTTCTTTCATGGTCTCAATCAAAATTTCCTATCTTAAACAGTTGATTGATTTTGAGGCATTCTCTTTCTTGAGGCAAATTTCCTTTCTTCTCTCCATTTATTTCCACCTCTTCCAAACTTCGATCTTCCATTTGCTTTCACCCCACTTCTTTTCTTCTGATTCAATCTTGGGGCATAATCTTTCTTGATGATCTACCTTGGTTATGTGATCTTTATATCTTTCATCTTACATCAAGAACCTTATATTTAGTTCGATTTGATCAAATTTATTAATTTGCTATTTCTCCTCTATCTCATTTCGATTTCGATCACGAGGGGGAAGTACCTATCAAACTTCAATCCTTGATTCAGCTTTATCAATCCTATCAATTTCTTCACTTGGGGCAACCTTGCTTGAGATTCTTATCTGAGACTTGACAATTACCTATTTACAGGGGTGTTGGCCTTGTCTTTTTCAATCAACTTATCTTTGTCCTGATGTGTTCCCGTCTGTCGATCACACGTCTGGGTTGTTTTGTGATCCCAAATCAATCTCACATTTCAACTTCATTCTTTGACTACATGTGTTCCCATAAAGATCACACATTACCCAAAGAGGGGCAAATGTATGCACTCTAAAATGGTCACCTAGACTTTGGGCCCCCATTCATCAATTTATCAATTTCCTAAATCAATGCTTTACAATATTTTCAATTAAAATCAATTTCCTTGATCAAATTGTAATTAATTGAAATATTTTAATATTTCCTAAGGTTTGATCATTTTATCTTAAGCCTCATTTAATTAAAAAGAAAAAATTCTCTTTTAATTAAATAAAATCATCTTATTTAAAATAAAATTCCTCTTTTAATAAAATCCCCACTTAAAATATCTCTTTGTGTTGAAAAAGGAAATAAAATAAATAAAAAATAAATAAAAATCCCTTTTTCTCTCCACTTTGATTGCACATACTTTTAAGTGGTGGGCCTTTCTCATCTTTTTGCCTCTTAATCTTGACCGTCCGCTTTCCTTTATAAGGAGCCCTCTCCTTCTCTTTTTTAGGCATCTAGGTTTTGGAGTATTGTTATGCTGCAGGTTTGGAGAGAAACTTGAGAGAAGATTCTTGAGCACTTGAGCTTGGATATTGCAACTTCTCTTTTTCTTGTCTTCTTCTCTCATGCTTCCATGACAATCCATTTAGATTAATCTTGCATTTGGACATATTAGATTAGATTCATATTTCCTTTCCTAGAATAATCTTGCATAAGCATTTCCTTTCATAGATTAGTTTGCTTTTATGCATTGTTATCATATAGAATAGCTTTCATTTTCATTTGCATGCATACTTGATGATCATGGAGACTAGCATTCTTGCCTTTCCTCTTTGAATCTCTCATTTTGTGGTGTACTTGCATGGGTACAAAATAGGTCTAATATGAGGGCCTCCATTACAAACCCTTGCAATCCATGAATAGAGAGCTATGAGTCACCATTTGAGACCTCATTCTTGAGCAATCTTAGATTTAATGACTCATATAAGTGTGACAACTTTTTAGCACACAAAAGTGATCATAAATGTCATTGAATCTCTATTGCCCACATGTCATTCTTTAACAATATATGACTTATTATAAAAATTAAACAACTACTTAATAGAGCTACAAACATAGAGTCCAAGTAGAACTCAAACATGCACAGGCTGTGAACCCATGATGAGAAGCAAGAATGAATGGAGTACCAAATCAAACTTATGATGCCCTAGTTTAAGATTCAGAAAACATCAAAACAACATGAATATGGCACCAATCAAATAGGGACATTAGTAATAAAATAATACCAATCAATGATGCAAACAGCTCACGGGCATGGAAAAATCACTGAGCATCAATATTAGCATAAATCAAATGCCCAAATACTCCACACAGTGCCATGACAGGGTCATGACGTGCTCAAACAATGAGCTCATAAACAATGCATGTTGTCCTAGCTTGCAGCTCGCGAGCCATAAACAATGCATGATGCCCTAGCTTGTAGCCCGTGAGCCATAAACAATACATGATGCCCTAGCTTGTAGCCCGCGAGCCATAAACAATGCATGATGCCCTAGCTTGTAGCCCGCGAGCCATCAAGACATTTTCCACATAGTGAATATCAACAAAAAAACAAATAAAGAGAGATCAAACACTTCACACGATGCCCTAGCTCTCAAAGCTTGTGGGTCATTGAGCATTCCAAATGCAAAAATGTAAACAATGTCGATATTAACATTTATATTGTGTCATTAAATCAACACATGCACTGAAAATGAAATTGAGTTAATGAGAAGATAAAGCTTGAATGTCTACCTTGAGTCATGGCTATCATATGCCAAGCTTCCAAATCGAGCTCGAGCTTCACAACAGAAGAGCAGTGCAAAGTGGGAACTTTCCAATTTTACCATAGTTAGGGCCCTCTTTGCGCACATAGCTCGATCTATGAAAATTATAATTGAGCCTTTCTTTTTTCTTTTTAAAAAAAAAATATAATCAAGTGGGTGTCGAAATTATGATGGAACCATTGCTATTATGATAGCATCGGGGGCACTTGCAAAAAAAAAACACAAAAATCACACACAAATGGTAGTGCCGTCACAAATTGGAATCATAATTTGATCCCAAATGTTGTAGTGGAAGGTGATAGGAACACCAAATTCTTCCACAATTTAGTGAAGGTGAGAAGAGCTCATAATAGGATATACTCCATTAAGGACTCTAATGATAATCTTCTACAAGAGGCAGATTAGATTAATAATGAAGCAGTCCTTAGGGTTGCTTCCCTCACTTGTAATTGAGCAATGAACTCTAGGAAGTGTATTTGAATGCATGTACATTCACCTTATAATACTCCTAATAGGGTATAATGCTTTTAATAGAGTACAAATCATCTTATGGGCTTGATCCCAACCATGGTTTTTCTGCTAGTAAGGTTTCCATGTTAAAAATCTTGGAGTTATGTTATGCTTATTGTGTTGTGATCTTTCTTTATTGTTCATTATTCATATCTAAGTTTCAAGCTTAGAGAGTTGGTTAAATTTTTGAGTTTTGGACATAACTGATTCACCCCCCCCTCTCAGTTGTGTGTGTTACCTTGTTTCTAATATCTCTCTCTTTCTCTTCCAATAGATGTCTATGTTCCTCTATCTTCCCTATTTCTAGTTCTCTCTATTTGTCTATATCTTTATCTCTCTCCCCTCTCCTCTATATATCTCCTCATATCTCTATCTCTCTATCATTCTATCACACACACACACACACACACACACACACACACACACACCTCTATCTTCCCCTCTTCCTATTTGTCTTTGGACACAGCTCTCTCTATTCATCCATCCATCCATCCATCCATCTCTCTCTCTCTCTCTCTCTCTCTCTCTCTCTCTCTCTCTGTATATGTATATTTTTTCCCCTCTCTATATCTATCTCTTCTTATTTTCTATTTCATATCCCCTATCTCTCATGGTCTACTACTACTACTATATCTCTCCCTCCTATATATCACTTACTATCTCTATGTCTCCCTCCCTTTATGTATTTATCTCTTCATCTCTATCTATTCCTTTCTCCTCTCTCATTATCTCTACATATTTTTCTCTTCTTTCTCCATCTTTACCCTCTTTCTTTTACTCACCCCTCCCCCCCTACTCTTTGTCTCACCCTATTGCAAATATTTTATGATTGGATTCTTTAAGTGGACATGCATATTTGATTTGAAGCTATTATTTCTCCATTGGAACTTTTGTTGCACAAATAAGATCATATTCTAAATGACCTACCAATTGACCTTGTACTACACAAATATATGTAAAAAATTGACCAAATTTTTTCCTAATTGACCTTCCACACCTCTTTGGCATACCTATTATAGACCAAGGCACAATTGCTAGTTATGATTATCTTTCATAACAATTTTAGATTAAATAAAAGATAATTTACATTTAAATTTCATACTTCTAATAAAACCTTGGTTCAAAAAAAATCTCTGACCTACTTTACATATATTTGTGTAAAGATAAATATACTAATACAATAATTAACATATATTCTTTATTATATTTTTAAAATATTTAAAATATTTTAAAAAACCGCCTAAAAAACAAAAAGCAATGAACACTGCAATCATCTGACACTTAATTTAGTAATTTGTAAATCAATTTTTTTTATTTAGAATGTGATAAGTGATTTTTCCATTTAGTTAGATTTCATCAATTTTATCTTTAATATATTCTCATTAGATCATAAATAGAAATTCTGTTCAAATATTATTTTAATTTCTAATCTAATGTTTCAAATCTGAACAAAGACTATAAGATGATGTCTATGCTAACAAACAATTAAAGCAGGAACTATAATTCTTTAACAACGCAATGGCAAATTTGTGTTTAACTGTTTCTGATTTGGCCATACTATTCATCATGATCAGCATTTTAGTAATAGGCAAGGCAGCGCAGACATTTAATATCCAAACATATGGAGCAGTGGGTGATGGAGTGAATGATGATTCTGAGGTGATTTATTATCAATTCATTAATAATTATTTTGAATTTTTTATTCACTTATGGTGTTATAAACACCTCTTTAAGAGCTTTTCTTTTATTCTGTTGAATCTGGATTAAATCTCTGTTGGTTAGCCTTCTATCTTAATCTACTGTGCTATATATTATCTTCAATTTATTTTATTTTTATTAAGGTAATTTCAATTTGTTTTTATCTTACAATTGGTTTTTTCTATTTAGGCATTTAGCAAGGCATGGAACGCAGCTTGTAATGTATCCTCAGCAACTTTGTTAGTGCCAGCCAGTAGGACATATCTTGTAAACAATTTGGATTTTCAAGGACCTTGTGCTGCAGGATTCATATTTCAGGTGTGTATTTCATTTAGAATAAAGAATTCATAATATTTCTTGGTAACAGATAGAAATAATTTAATTTGTCTTTTGAATATGTAGGTGGATGGAAATATTAGTGCACCTGCAGATCCCAATAGTTGGAAAGACAAAACCATATGGTTGCAATTTGAGAATCTTCAACAGTTTACATTACAAGGAAGTGGAACCATTGATGGACAAGGAAGTAACTGGTGGTCCAAGGTAAATAATTTTTTTTCCCTAATTCAAAATTTCTATAAAAGTCATCCAATTTAAGAGTTCATATATATCATGTCATATTAAATTTTTGAGATCTTTTATGGTATATTTTTGTAGTAATTAATTATTTAATGGAAAAAATCAGATTTTTACAGTTTTTAATAATAGTATGATTTTCTTGAAATTTGATTTTGTAAATTTTTAATAGACAATTTGAATGATATTTTATGATATTTTGTTTTAATCTTATAATATCTTTTTTTTTTACTCTTTCACATAATCAAATAAAAAAATCATTTCGTATCATTAATCATATCATTCTTATATATCTTTTTTTCTTCTTTACAGAGAGATTTAAAAAAAGATGATTTACCATTGGTAATTTACTCTTTACTACTTATTTCCTTTATTTTTGTAAAAAAATATATTTAATAATGCATTCTTTATTATCAGTTTAGTACTTATTTCCTTAGTTTTTGAAAAAAATAAAAAATTTAGTAATGTATTTGATTATGTATGAGAATAAATTATTACTTTTGAATTTATGTTTTGTAAAGAGTTATATATTTGATAATGTATCATATATGAGAACAAATTGCTTATTAGAATCTTTATTTATGTAAAGAATTACATAATTACTAATTATTCTTTATTGTCTTTAGTACTTTAGAGACGATTTAAGAGAATAATTTTTCAAATATGACACATACTTATGAAATCTTTAGTGTTTTGAATGAGATTTATAGTTTCCATGTGGTAGATGTAGTGCATACATGGTAAGATGATGGTTTGGGGTGAGTCATGAGTTAGTGCTTTGTAAATTCTATAATTTGTTATTTTGACAAAATTTACTTCTTGAAGCTTGAAATTGGTTTGGGAAATCATGGGAGTCTACTTCTTCATTTGAGCTTTATGCTCATTTTGTGTGATAATTCCAACATTTTCAAAGAGGTAGGAATGTTCCACAATCCTGTAATAATATGAAGACTTCCAAGAGCTGAGATTGAATTGTAACCGTTGTTATTATTGATTAAAACAATTGAACCCATTATTATGTGTTTATTTTATGTTGAATATCTGCTTATGTTTAATTAGAGCTATATCTGAATGTGTAAATGTTAAAGAGTTCAGAATTTTATTTTCATTCACACATCAATATTTGGTCACCTAGTTTCCTTGTACAAATTGCCAATTAGAACTTTTAGTGCATTACTATAGATGATCTAAGAGAATGAACTGTCATATACGACACAAACTAAAGAATACTTTCTTAAAATTATCATTATTTCTTGGAGAAGGATTCTTGTATGTAATGGGTAAGCTCTTGGCAATTTTACACTTGGTATTGTTTTTTTCTAAAGCATTTTTCTTAATCTAGAAGTGGGTTAGTGAAAGTGCTTTAAAAAACTGTACATATGCAGGCCATTCAGTTTAATGGTGGTAGCCAGGTTACAATCCAAGGACTATCAATTATGAACAGTCCTAGCAGACATTTGACTATCACTAGGAGTAATAGCATCCAAATCATCTCTGTGAAGATCAATGCACCAGGTACAAGTGCTAACACAGATGGAATTGATATAAATGTCCAGTCTACAGACATTCACATAATAAGTTGTAACATACGCACAGGTATGTATTCGTCAAAGCCTTTCTATTAGATTTATATACACAAGCATTGAGAAACATACTTATATTTCTATATCTATAAAGGTGATGATTGTGTTTCCATTGGTAGTGGCTCAAATAATATCTACATTCAAGATCTTACATGTGGCCCAGGTCATGGTATAAGGTATTGTCAAAAAAAATTACATGTTTTTCTATGTTATACTAAAGTAATTTTTTTTAAATCTTAAGACATATCAAGATAAAATGCTTGAACTTGCAGTGTGGGAAGCCTTGGGGAAGGAAACAGTGAAGCAGAAGTTTCCAATGTGCATGTAAATGGCGCCAACTTTTCTGCAACTACAAATGGATTAAGAATCAAAACATGGCAGGCAAGTCCTTCGAAAATAATAATACTCGTCACATTTCTATGAAGGTAGTGCTTAATAAATAAAGTTATTTTTATATCATAGGGTGGATCAGGATCGGCTAGTGGTATAATATTTGAGAGGATTACGATGGATAATGTGGCAAACCCAATTATAATTGATCAATACTACTGCGATTCACCCACACCTTGTTCAAATCAGGTATATATTTTGATTATCATGCATTACATTTAAGCTGAAAACATATATCTTATGTGGCTGGTTTATTAAACCCTAATTTTTTGTTTGTATTGTATTTGCAGACCTCTGCTGTTAAAATATCTAATGTGACATACAATGGAATATCTGGCACCTCATCAACACCAGTGGCAGTAAAATTTGCATGCAGTAATACAGTAGCTTGCACAGACATAACACTGAGCAATATATCATTGAGGTTGAATTCAGGGGGTCCAGCTCAGTCCTACTGTTTGAATGCGCAAGGCCAAACTAGTGGGTCTGTGGATCCTCCAAGTTGTCTCAGTACTTGATTTGATTTTTTCGTTTTATCATTTAAGGTGGTTATGTTGGAAGAACTTTATAAGTGAAATGAAATTGATGTAAGAGAAATAACGAAGGCATTTTGTAATATTTTTTAATTTATAAAAGCTTAGAAGACTTTTTTTATAAATATTTATAGCAATTTTAAAAATTCTATTATAATATTCATTTCTTATTTATTTGACATTTGGGCTCTTATTTTTTTCTTAATAGAGATCTGTTAAATTCAAATTGATTCAATTTTAAAATTTGCATTAGTATTTTTATCTTGTATAAATTGATTCAACGTTAGTATTAATCTTTTTTCTTATATTAAATATTTATTAAATGATAAAGTTTTTAAAACATTTTCTTAGTGTATTAGAATTTAGATTTCTTATTATTTTAATATTATTTTAACTGTCACAATTTATTTTGATTAGTAGACTTAATTATGTTTGCTTTTTATTTTTAAAGATTTTCTCTCGTGAATATCTCTTCTAAGAAATATTTCTTTTTATTTGAGATTCTTTCTTATATAAAATATTTTTATTTTAAGAGATAGGCTTTTTTGTGTAGATTTTTTTCATCATCTAGATATTTTCTTATTGCATTAGAATTTAGAATCATTATTATTTTAATATTTATTCTTATTATCACAATTTATTTTAGTTGAGAGACCTAGCTATTTTTGCTTTTTTCTTTAATAGGAGATTTTCTCTCATGAATATCTCTTCTAATAGACATTTCCTTTTTTTTAAAGATTCTTTCTCTCATGGATATTTCATATATAGGATATTTTAATCTTAGGAGATAAGATTTCTTATACATACTTTCTTTTATCACTCTTTGTGAACAAAATTGAATGTCACTATTCTAGTTGGAAAGTTCTATCCTTTGCATTGGATATGTGTGTGCAATCTTTTTATGTTGACGGATCCAATCATAGATAATTTTTTAATTCTTTCTTTATTGTAAATTTTCTCTAATTCTACATTTGTTGGATATATAATTTTTGAAGGTTTTGTCAAACTAGGATCATCATTTCTATCAGAAGACCAACACCACCATTTCTATTAGAAGATCTAAGTTTTGAAATGGTATCACAACATGGATAGTTAGAGGTGTAGAAGAAATAACAACCAAAAAGCTACAATCTTCAGGATTACAACAAGAGAAACCAACCACTAGAAGATTCTGAGAAAGAAATACTTGATTGATTGATGTTACTGTTGGAGATTTGCCAGCAAGCTAGAGTGCTAACTATATGTTTGTCATTGATGACGACATATGGTAAGCAACATGCGTGGAAGCCTGATGGAGAGAGCTATGAGTATATGTTCCCTAAATATGTTATCAGCATGATATCATAGATGTAGAGGTTGATTCTGAGTAAAGATAGTAATACAGTAGTCTGTATCAGTGAGTGTTCCTAACAGGTTCCATGAAGAGTTCTGTATGTGATTTATAGTATGGTTGTAATGAAGCCTTGCACATTTATATTTATGTTGTAGACATATGTATGTTACTATGCTCATGGATGTAGAGTCAGATATGTAGTGCAGGTTGAGTTATGAAGTCTCCAGTTGACAGTCATAGTTTCCTATGTTTATCTGGTAGAGCCGACATTTATTTTATTGTTGAAGTAGTTGCGCCTATCCATTTGATATGCATGCTTGGATTAGTGTTTGGAGAAGAGTTAAGAATGATTAGTTAAGAGCGCATGATGTAATTCAACATGTGAAGAAGTATCAGTTAATTTGGTGGAGCCGATAGTGTGAAGTGACGCGTCTACTCACATTGAGTTGGGCGGTCCTAATTTGGGTTGCGTACTTAGTATAGCTGACTGAGATGTTATTGGAGAGTTGTATTGTTTCTCTAATATGATTTTAAGATGGTTATAACAGGTCAAATTGATTATATCATTTAGAGAAAAGATATTTATAGGCAGTCATTTGTGATTGCTAAACATGATAGAGTGTTGAAAGACAAGAGCAGAGCAGAAGGTGCAAAGTGTTGAACCATCAGTAGAAGGTCTATGTGACAAAGTAGAGAGTATATGCTATTTATTGGAATTGATCAAGACAACAGGTCTATACACAGTTCACCAAGATCAAGATATAGTGTGTATTTGTTAAATAAAAGGTTGCAACCTTCACCTCTTTGAGAAGTGTGCTCCCGGACAGTGCGTCCTCACCCCTAACAGGGTTAATTATAAAAGAATCCTAATAGGGTCTAACCCTTGACCAGGTCATCATACTTATTGCATTGTAAATATCAAATCCTAACAGGGTTCTAAGATCTTCTAACATGGATCATAATACACTAGTGCAGTTCTTAGGGGTTGTCAATTCCCATCGGGGTTTTTACCTATGTGGGTTTCCCTGTAACCAAATTGTGGTATTGTGTTAAGTTTTCTTATATTGTGTTTATGCTTAATGTTCTTTTGTACTTAATTGGATAAACAATTGAGTCTGGTAGATAACCGATTCACCTCCCCTCTCAGTTATCTCTTGGGACTATTCCTAACAATTGGTATCAGAGACAAGTGCCTTGGAGAGAAAGTTTAACAGCTTGAGGTTGATCATATGACATTATTTAGAAAAGAAAGTCCTAAGTTTGATGGAGAAAACTATCTAGATTGGAAGAACAAAATGATGTAACATTTGTAGTGCATTGCCTTTGAGATTTTTGAAGTAGCTACCAAAGAAGTTCAGATTCCCTCTCTAGCAGATCTTGTAAAAGATGATGCAACCTTGAAGCAAAGAGAGATGTTCACTTCAAATGCTATTGCCAAAGAAGCCCTTATCAATGCCCTATTTGACAGTGAGTTTTCAGAGATCAAGAAAATGGACAAAGCCTATAAGATATGGAAATATCTAGAAGACATGTTTGAAGGAGATATTCAAGCCAAGAATGTGTGCAGAAAGACATGGAAGAAAATATACAATACATTAGAGATACTACCTAATGAGAATGTCAGAGCCTACAATCAAAGGATTAATGAAGCAGTTGCATGAATCAGAAACAATGGTGGAGAAATTTCAAAAGAAGACATAATGGATAAATTGATGACTACCTTGACACTAGAGTATGACAACAAGATATGAATCCTAGATGAAACTATGTAGTCCACAAAAGACTTCAAAAGAGAGACTTTAATTAGCAAGCTTTCAGCCTTTGAGATATCAAGATTGAAGACAAAGCCTAAAAGTGAAACAACATTCAAAGCTTCAGTCCATGGTAAGAAATATTTGAACACCTTTGGTAATTTTGATTATGATTATGAAGAAAAAGAACTAGACGATTTCATTGCTTTAGTTGCTAAGAAGGAAATGAAAGGAAAAGGGAAATATGAAGGTTAGTTATCATTCAAATGGTTTTCATGTAATAAGATTGGGTACTTTGCTTCTAGGTGTCCTACAAGAGTTAAGAAGTTCAAAACTAACTACAAGCCCAAGTATACAAAAGAATGTTACTATGCGAGTGATGAAGTATCAAATGAAGAATCAGTAGAGGATGAAATTGGATTCACTACTCTTGAAGACATGGAAAAACTGGTTGATGAAATGGAACTTAAAGATGAAAATAAAACACAAGAGTTAGCACTGATTTCACAAGCTGACATCATGACATATTAGATCATTGCCAACAGTTGCTCACATCACATGATAGGAGACAAGGATAGATTTGTACATTTGGATAGACAAAAAGGTGGCATGGTTAGATTTGGAGACAACACTCCTAAACCTATCATAGGTAGAGGAGCTATCACCTTGGATGGAAAGAACAACACTGATGATGTTCTTTATGTTAATGGATTGTAACATAATCTAGTAAGTTTTGGACAGTTGCTTGAAAAAGGATATTGAAGTTGGAATTCAAAGACAACAAGTGCATTATTAATAACAAAGAAGGAGAGATGATTGCATCAAGTTCAAAGACTAAAGGTAATTTTTTTCAGCTTAATCCTGAAGCAAGTTGTTTTGTTGCTAAAGTAGATGATAGTTGGTTATGGCACAAGAGACTATGTCACATAAATTTTGACAACATAGTTAAGATAAGCAATATAAAAGCAGTAAGAGACCTCCCTAGCATTGCAAAACTAGTTGATACAATATGCAGGGAATGTGTGATGAGAAAGCATGTGAGAAATTCATCTAGAAGCAATAAAAATCTAGTAGAGAACAAGTTGGATCTAATACATACATACCTATGTGGACCAACTCATACAAGATCATACTATGGTGAAAGGTACTTTATTTTGTTTGTTGATGATTATTCTAGAATGATGTGGGTTGCATTCTTAAAAGACAATTCAGAAGCATTTGAGAAGTTCAAAATATTCAAAGCTAAGGTTGAAAATAAGTTTGGATTGAAGATTAAATGTATGAGATCAGATAGAGGAGGAGAATTCACCTCTGATAGATTTGATGAGTACTGCGAAGAACATGGGATAAATAGATAGTTAAGTACACCTAGAACCCCTCAGCAGAATGGAATAGCAAAAAGGAAGAATAGGATCATTCTTGACACAACATGCACTATCATGATTGAAGGAAAGGTGGCACACACCTATTGGAGAGATGCGGTCAATACTTCAGTCTATACAATAAATAGAATTCAATTAAGGCTAGGCATAGACAAGACACCTTGTGAGCTATGGTTTGGGAATGTACCTACAGTCAATTACTTTAGAATCTTTGGAAGCAAGTGCTACATCAAGAGAGATGAATCCATTGGAAAGTTTGATGCAAGAAGCTATTGGCAAGTTGACTATACTGTTGTATATGACTAGATATAGTGTTATCATTATGGAAACAAAGTCATATAGAGTTTTGGAGTTAGCGCACATTATCATAAGGTCAGAATATGGCTAAGTATAGAAGACTAGATAGTTAGCAGAGCACCAGAAGGTCAGAGCATCAGCGTATGTGCGTATGACCGAGTTATGGTATGTGCCCTTGAAGTTAAGATGGTAAGTGTGTATTCATGCTAAGTCTAAGAGTACAAGATCAGATAAGATAGTATGATGAAGATACAGATAGTTGAAGAGGTACAACCGGTGAATGCCAGAATAGAACAAAGTATGCAGCCGACTGTTACTATTTTGATTAGTGGTTATAATATTGTTTTGTAAAGGCTATGTACCTATTGTAATTAGGTTGTAGACATGTAAACATATTTGTTTGCAAACATGCTTGAGCCAATTCACTTGGAAGCATTGTATGTAATCAGTTATAGGCTGACCTAGTTAATTGTTTTGGTAGCGCATATAAATATTAGATGCACCTTTGTAATAAAGCATGGTAGTGGATATAGAGATAAGATAAGAAGAGAAGAAGTATGCAAAGAGTAGTTAAAATGTATTAGGGCTTTGAAAGAGGTCAAAGCATCATCACATCAAAGGAACTGATTAGAGAAGTAGTGTCACAACACTAGTTCATCCAGCAGATATAGTGTGTATCTAAGATTAGAAGGTTGTAGCCTTCACCACTTGAGCAGTGAGCTCTAGGATAGTGTGTCCCCACCCCTAATAGGGTTATTGTAAAAGACTCCTAACAGGGTCTGACCCTTGACAATGTCATTGTACTAAAATCATTGTAAAGAACAACTCCTAACAGGGTTGCAGATCTTTTAACAAGGATCATAAGACACTAGTGCATTTCTTAGTGGGTGTCAATTCCCATGGGGGTTTTTACCTATTTGGGTTTCCCCGTAACCATATTGGTATTATGTGTTATGTTTATGTATCTTGTTCATGTTGATGTTCAATTCAGTACTTAAGCATTCGAGTTAAGTTTCAAGAGTAAAGTAAAAAGATTAAATATAGTGAGCACTAATTCACCCCCCCGTCTCAGTGTTCCCATTCCTAAAAATTGGTATCAGAGTTGTGGTCCTCTAAAGAGAAGTTTAACCACTTGAGGAGATCAATGGGTTCAGAAGAAGCAAAACATCTAAAGAAGAATCTTATGACAGTTCTTGAAGACCTTGATAGATCTGAGAAAGAAGTTGAAGAAGTAAAATTGTAAGTCAGTAGTGCACAAGAATTCACCAAGAAATTGAGACAAGATTCGAAGGATTGAACAAACAATGATTTGGGAAAAATGGTTAAGAAGCTGAATGAGGAGAACACATCTTTACAAGATCAGATTGAAGAGTTGGATGAAAAGCTAACTAATAATCAAGAAGTTTATGGTGAACATATCAAAGAGAACCTTCAACTGAATGAAGAATTAAGGCAAGCAAACATGGAAATCTTGGAGCTAAGAAAAAACAAAGAAAAGATAGAATTTGAATTGATTGAAGCAAAGAATCACATTGATAAATTACATACAAGTAAGGATCTGATTGAATCTTAGTTATATGCTCAGAAGCTTAAAGGAGATACCAGCGGCATTGGATTCAATGAAGCACAAAATCGGATTGATAACATGCAAGAAAGAATGAAAGCACCAGAAGACACCACAAATGCTAAGAAGATTGAAAATCAAACTAAAGACAATACTGAACCATCTAAAGATGAGCGCAAACTAGTAGACCGAACTTGATATGCATGTAACAAGCATGGACATATAGCAAGGAATTGTAAAGAGGTAAGACCTTTCAATGGTTACTGTTATTCATGCAATAAATTTGGTCATAGAGCTATGAATTATAGAACAAGTTAGAAGAACAAGACTCAACATAATCAAAGAAATTAGAATCAAACAAATGCAAGAAGTTCTTAGAGTATTATATGTCAGATATGTAATTATAATGGTCACTCAACTAGACAGTATAAAATGGTAACCCATATCAATGAGCTGAGGAATTTAAGGCCTCCAGTTATTTGTCACTCTTGTAACAAGGCTGGACACATCTCAAAGTTTTGTAGATCAAGAACACAAAGTTAGGAAAGCCCTAAAAAGCTAGAAGAATCAATATTAGATACTGAAGGAGAAGTCAAGTTTGTGAAAGCTATAGAAGATGTGAGCTTGATTTGTTCAAAGGAAAAGAAGGATAAGGTTGATGAGTATGTATTGGATGCATCCACAATGGATGCACCCTCTACATCTGGATGAATGACCCTTAGGGTCATAGGGGAGCTAATTTAGCTCTAGACCCCTGCACGACTGGTATACTCACCATCAGAGTATGCGCCTTTGGATTTAACCTTTTGGAGATTGTTTGAGGCTATGTGCAAGAGTGTACTACTTGATCAATTGTAGAATGGAAGTTAGAAATTCTTAGTCAAATTTTAGTTTATGTGGCAAGCATTAATGGCAGAATTTTCACTTTAAAGTACACAGAGACTTGCAGATCACTCATTGCATTCGAGTTAGAGTGATTGGAGATCACAGAAGCCCTAGCAGTTGATGTGAAGTATTGGAGCTCAATTCAATAGTAAAAGAGTGTGTTTGATTGGTTGGAAAGCCCCAATCTATTGCAACAATTCAGAAGTTCTTGGAAACCTATTTGAAGAGATAAACAATTAAGTTATGGCTACACTTGTTGTTTTTGATGTTGCGGAGAGGAAAATATATGTTTTCAAGAGGTATCCCTTTAATTCTACCCTAGATGACTTAGAAGGTGCATTCTCCATAACCCCTATGGGTGTCATGCATGTTGAAGACATCCTTGCATACATTTACTGTAAGAAGGAACTAGTAGGACTTGACAAGATAAGAGCGCACATTGAGACTATGATAAAACTTGACAAATTATTCTTAGATGAGTTCGCTCATCTAGAAAACCATCCCATGGTTGAATATGCTAGGGCATATTATTTTTATGAGTCTGAATGGATAAAGATATTACTTAGAAGGATTCATGATGACCTATTCTGGATAGGTGAAGTACCAGTGAGAATCACAAGAGACCTCATTCATGAAATGATAGGCCTTTCAAGGATAGGCACCATTCTTCCAATGAGTAAGGATGTAAGAAAATTAGTTGAACAAGCATGTAAGTCAAGAATTGATAGACACATAATGAAAATTGAGCCTATAGAGGAGAAAGACATCAAATTGATATCTATGATATTGGGTTATAGGTTTCGGCACACCAATAGGGTGAATATTGTGTCCATGGCCACTATTCTTGCAACAATAAGACTTGTCAGAGAAAATGGTGAGTTCAATATGTGTGAGATCTTGTGCACATAAGTGATAGATAATATTAGAGCCATCAAGCATGATAAGACCAAAATATTCAGGTTTGGGTCTTTGATTATCTACATGTACTTCGACATACTTGGAAAGATCTCAGATTTGTATCTAGACAAGAGTTTACCTACAATGCCACAAATATCTCTTAAGGCATCTACTAAGAGTACATTGAAAGACTGCATGGAGTTGGAATTAAAGACATTCAAGATCAGAATGCAGATGAGGTACATGATACCAGAGAGTATTATTTGAAATACAAGGACATCATTTTCTTTATGGTAGAAACTGATATAACTTGTATGGAAGTAGTTGAGCCAAGAACAAAGTGGATCCATCCACTTGGGTATGAAGTTGAGGAACCAATCTTAGAAGCCTATGCACAAGTTCTACTATCAGTGCCTAAGGACCCTAATGAACCTAGATGAGGGACTTATGAAGATAAGACAAGAGAAGTTGATGCAGTTCTTAACAATGCATCAACAAAAAGGAAAGCATCAAAGATTACTTCTGAGATACTCAAAATTCATGGAGTAACTCAGGCAGATCTTGACAAAGAAAGAGAAGCAAATATTGCTTTGGAGATTGAGAGTGCATCTGCAACAGAAGCTAAGGAAGATGATCCTAAGTTGATCAAGATTGAAAAGATAGATGATCCAAAGGATAAATAGGGAAAAATAGATGTTATCTCTCCTGCACCCAAAGTGACAATTGATCTAACATCACCTCCTGAGTATAAGGTAATGACCAAGAGGAAGAAGGAAACAAGCACAAGTCACCCATCCTTACAGGCAACTAGAAGTAAGAAAAATGCTCAAGCACCTCTAGAAGTAGGCTTCAGACCTAGTCTTCAAGTATCGAGAACAAGGATTTTTGATGAAGGTAGATTAGATCAGATAGGAAAGTTTTATGAGATGTATAGTGAAATTGATAAATTAGAGATTCATGGCATGATCATAAAACATATGATTAAGTTCAAGAAGATAGTCTTGGAACTTAAGATAGTCATCCCAGACAGTGTTTGGAATATCTTGGAATCCTTGAAGAAATAGGCTATTGAAGAAGATCTTAGAATAAGGGAAAAGATTCTAGATGAAAGCCTCCTAGTATGTTTCCTAGAAGAGAAAAAATTATTGCTAGATCTGGTGAAGCTACACCTTAGAACTAAGATAATAACACTGCATATAATAGACAAGAACTTTGAGTTGACAACCAAAGAGACATAGAAAGCTTTTGAGAAAGTTTTCTTGAACATGCACATGTATCCACCTACTACGCCCACAACACAAGTTCCCTCCAAGGAAGCCAAGATGGTAGAGACCACAAATATACAAGTAATAGGTCCTCAGAATCCAATGCCCATAGTGATAACACCTATAGAGGTAGTAAAGTCTATGCCCATGACTGAGACACAAAAAGACAACACTATCATTATTAATAATGTAGAAATTACAATGGCGGCCACAGACACTGACTTGGATAAGTTCAAGGAAACCTTTGTGAGCACTCAAGAGGTTGAAACTCTATGTGATGAAAATTCACCCAAGCTACAAGAAGAAGTAATAATAGAAGGTCTAATAGGTGAAGAAGAAGAGAAGGAGATAGGAAAAGAGACAAAAAAGAGGAAGAAAAGGTAGAAGAGGAGGAAGGAGAAGAAGAGGTAAAAGGAAGTGAACCAGTAGATTAGCCATTTGTTGAAATACCTATGAAGATAAAACAAGAAGTGATAGACAACACTTCTATCACACCCTTACCCTCAGCATCATTGTTGACAAGTTTGACACCAGACACCTCAAACTTAGACTCTTGGGGAGAAGAAGACCTGATAAAGATCAGTGTCTTAGCTATGGAAAAAGAAAAAGAGAAATAGGTAATGAGGAACCCTTTGTTTGTTGAATCAGTCAACATTTTGAATAGCCTATTACCTTTAGACAAGAAAGTATCTAAGGTCCATTCAGTTGATGATGTCAGTACTATATTGACAAACTTCAAAGCTAACTTCTCCAGCTTGGAAGAATCTGCATCTCAAGTAGCAGAAGAGAAATGCATGAAAAAGAGATTGAGTGAATTGGTTAGTAACTTTTCACTTGACCTAAGTTCATTAAAGGTTGGTCAAGCATCTTTGAAGGAGTTTTCTGTAAAGGTAAGGAAGATCATTACAAATTGTATGAATCAAGACAAGCTAACTGCTGATCACTACAAGAGAATCCAAGAGGCAGAAGAAATGATTGAAAATGTATGAAAATTAGTAGAAGACCCCTCTACTGATGTGAACATGTGCAACAATGTATACCAGGGGCAGATAGACAAGATATAAAAGGCTGAGAAAGAGATGTCTAAGATAAGGGAAAGGTAGACACAACTCAGGAATGCTCTTGTACCCTCTCTAGATATACTAAATCAGAACATCAAGGAGATCAATGCCACTATGGTGACATATGATCAAGGCCCTAGTACAGACTTGGAGAAGATGGAGAAGCTAAAATATGCCTTATGCACTCATCTACAGATTGTCAATGCACTAATAGCATTTTGGAAACAAGAGATCCAAAATTTGCAGATAGCATATCTGGATGTCCTAACATTGTAAATTCTTGTAGATACATTTTTTTGAGCACCTTTGTCATTAATGTCAAAGGGGGAGTATTGTATGTAGAATATGAAGTATCATATATGATGTATAGAAAAAGTATAGTACAGAGTATAAAGGGAGATATAAGCTAGAAAGAATTTTGTATAAGGTTACAGTTAGTAACTTCACCATATTCCTTTGTTGCCATTAATGACAAAGGGGGAGATTGTTGGAAAGTTGACTATACTATTCTATATGACTAGATATAGTGTTATCATTATGGAAAAAAAGTTATATAGAGTTTTGGAGTCAGCGCACATTATCATAAGGTCAGAATATGGCTAAGTATAGAAGACTGGATAGTTAGCAGAGCACCATAAGGCCAGAGCATCAGCGCACATGCGTATGAATGAGTTATGGTATGCACCCTTGAAGTTAAGATGGTAAGTGTGTATTCATGCTAAGTCTAAGAGTGCATGATCAGCTAAGACAGTATGACAAAGATACAAACAGTTGAAGAGGTACAGCCAGTGAATGCCAGAATAGAACAGAGTATGCAACTGACTGTTACTATTTTGATTAGCGGTTATAATATTATTTTGTAAAGGCTATGCACCTATTGTAATTAGGTTGTAGAAATGTAAACATATTTTTTTGTAAACACACTTGAGCCAATTCACTTGGAAGTGTTGTATGTAATCGATTATAGGCCGACCTAGTTAATTGTTTTGATAGCGAATATAAATATTAGATGCGCCTTAGTAATAAAGCATGGTAGTGGATATAGAGATAAGATAAGAAGAGAAGAAGTATGCAAAGAGAAATTAGAATGTATTAGGGCTTTGCAAGAGGTCAAAGCATCAATACATCAAAGGAATTGATCAGACAAGCAGTGTCACAACACCAGTTCATCCAGTAGATATAGTGTGTATCTGAGATTAGAAGGTTGTAGCCTTCACCACTTGAGTAGTGAGCTCTAGGACAATGTGTCCCCACCCCTAACAGGGTTATTGTAAAATAATGCTAACAGGGTCCAACCCTTGACAAGGTCACTATACTAAAAGCATTGTAAAGAACAACTCCTAATAGGGTTCCAAATCTTCTAACAAGGATCATAAGACACTAGTATAGTTCTTAGTGGGTGTCAATTCTCACCGGGGTTTTTACCTATTTGGGTTTCCCCCTAACCATATTGGTGTTATGTGTTATGTTTATGTATATTGTTCATGTTGATGTTCAATGTAGTACTTAAGCATTCAAGTTAAGTTTCAAGAGTAAAGTAAAAAGATTAAATATAGTGAACACTATTTCACCCCCCTCTCAGTGTTCCCATTCCTAACAGAAGTGATGAAGGTATTTTTCTTGGTTAATCTAATAAAAGAAAAGCTTATAGATGTTTTAATTTGAGATTGAAGAAGATCATTGAAAGTTCTCATGTTGAGATTGATGAGAAGTTTATGATTCAAGAGAGATACCATGATTATGCACCTATGATTGAACCTAGACCTACCAGTAGTGAAGCAGTTGTTGAAGAAATGTTTGACAACATAGATGTTCTATTCAATGACCTTGAAACAAGTGAAGAAGAAACAAAAAAGGCAGATGAGAGAGTCACACCTAATGTTCCTAAATTCACATCTAGATATCATTCAAAGGAAGACATCATTGGAGATCAGAGCAGAAAAGTCATGACAAGATCAAAAGAAAAGAGTTCCACAACAAATGAAGAGGTATGTTTACTATCACAAATTGAACCCTTAAGTGTTGAAGATGCATGTAATGATTTAGATTGGCATGAAGTAATGAAAGAAGAGCTAGATCAGATAATTAAGAATGATACATGGGATTCGGTCCCTAGGCCTAGTGATAAGAATGTGATTGGAACCAAGTGGATATTCAGAAATAAGATGAATGAAGATGGAATAGTGGTGAGAAACAAATATAGACTAGTATGTAAAGGATATGTGCAAAGAGAAGGAATTGATTATTCAGATACATTTGCCCCTGTAAGTAGATTGAAAGCCATAATGTTATTTCTAGCCTATGCTAGCTTCAAAGACTTTAAGGTATACCAGATGGATGTTAAGTCAGCATTCCTAAATGGATAATTGAAGGAAGAAGTATACATAGAGCAGCCTGAAGGATTCACCTTATCAGATAGACCTGATATGGTATGCAGATTGAAGAAAGCCCTTTATGGACTTAAGAAAGCCCCTAGAGCATGGTATGAAAGACTTGATGGATACTTGACTAAGATTGGATTCAAGAAAGCAGTAGCATATTGTAATTTATTCATAAGAGAAACATCTGATGGAATATTGTTAATTTCTATATTTTCTGATGACATTATCTTTGGTGGCAATGATAAGCTTAGTGCAAAATTTTCTAAAGAGATACAAAGAAAATTTGATATGAGCATGATTGGACCTATCAAGTACTTTTTGGGATTAAATGTGCACTAGATAGAAAAAGGTATATTATAAAATCAAACTAAGTATGTGAAAGAGATCTTGAAGAAATTCAAGATGCATGATCGAAAGCTAGTAAGTACCCCTATGATAATAGGATGCAAGGTTTCAAAAGAAGATGATTCACCAGTAGTAAACACAACCTTGTATAAGTCTATGATTGGTAAACTTATATATCTTACTCAAACTAGACTAGACATTTCCAATGTAGTTGGTATTATTGGAAGATTTGTAGCAGAACCTAAGCAAAGTCATCTCATGGCAGTAAAAATGATAGTCAGGTATTTGAGAGGAACTATAGACTATGGTATATGGTATCCTAATTCAGAGAATGTAGAGCTTCATGTATATACAGATGTAGATTGGGCAGGATGCATGGATGATAGAAAGAGTACCTCAAGAGGAGCAGTATTTCTTGGTGAAAAACTTGTCACTTGGACAAGCAAGAAGCAAAATTGTATCTCTTAGTCAACAACATAAGCATAGTATGTAGCAGCAACATTGAATTGTTCTACAATTATGTGGATCAAGCAGATGATAAAGGATTTTGGTATTTAGATTGATTATCCTATTGTTATTCATTGTGATAACACTAGCACTATTAATATGTCAAGGAACCCTGTGATGCATGCACAAACAAAACACATTGAGATAAAATATAACTTTCTAAGAGAGAAAGTAGCAGAGAAAGAAGTAAAGTTGGACTATGCGAGGACAAAAGATCAGCTAGTAGATATATTCACAAAGCCTTTACCTAAGGATACATTTGAGTATCTCAGGGAGAAGCTGGGAGTAATCCCCTTCCCTAAATCTAATTAGAGATTGTAGGAGTGCATCAGTCCTCAGTGATTGATGAAAGGTTGACTACTCTACTTTAGGAGTAGTACCGGTGCTTAATTATTTGGTACCCTTTGCCATTGATGTCAAAGGGGGAGTATATAGTCATGAAAAATAATAAATAATACAATAGTTAATCCTTAAGGAAGTTTTGATGAGGAAATGGAGAATGTTATAAAAGAATTGCAGCAAGGGAGAGTGAGTATTTAGCAAGCAGAAACAAAACAGTAAGAGATGGAAGATTCATCCATGGGGGAGTTTTGTTGAGAAAATGGAGAATATTATAAAATGATTGTACATTTGGATTGGTGGTGTTTTTCATTCCATATGTTGCCATCAATGCCAAAGGGGGAGATTGTTAGAGATTTGCCAGCAAGCTAGAGTGCTAACTGTATGTTTGTCATTGATGACAACATATGGTAAGCAACATACGTGGAAGCCTGATGGAGAGTGCTATGAGTATATGTTTCCTAAATATGTTACCAGCATGATATCATAGATGTAGAGGTTGATTCTATGTAAAGATAGTAATATAGTAGTTTGTATCAATGAGTGTTCCTGATAGGTCCCATGAAGAGTTATGTATGTGATTTACAATATGATTTTAATGGAGCCTTGCACATTTATATTTATGTTGTAGACATATGTATGTTGCTATGTTCATGGAAATAGAGTCAGATATGTAGTGCAGGTTGAGTTATGAAGTCTCTAGTTGATAGTCAGAGTTTCTTGTGTTTATCTGGTAGAGCCGACATTAATTTTATTGTTGAAGTAGTTGCACCTATCTGTTTGATATGCATGCTTTGATTAGTGTTTGGAGAAGAGTTAAGAATGATTAGTTAAGAGCGCATGATGTAATTTAGCATGTAAAGAAAGTATCAATTAATTGGTAGAGCTGACAGTGTGAAGCGACACGTCTACTCACATTGAGTTGGGTGGTCCTAATTTGGGTTGTGTGCTTAGTAGAGCTGACTAAGATGTTATTGGAGAGTTGTATTGTTTCTCTAATATGATTTCAAGATGGTTCTAATAGGCAGACTTGATTATATCATTTAGAGGCAATATATTTATAGACAGTCATTTGTGATTGCTAAACATGGCAGAGTGTTGAAAGACAAGAGCAGAGAAGAAGGTGCGAAGTGTTGAGCCATCAGTAGAAGGTCTATGTGACAAAGTAGCTCAAGTATATGCTATTCATTAGAATTGATCAAGGTAGCAGGTCTACGCATAGTTCACCAAGATCTAGATATAGTGTGTATCTGTTAAATAGAAAGTTGCAACCTTCACCCCTTTGAGCAGTGTGCTCCTGGATAGTGCATCTTGACCCCTAACAGGGTTAATTATAAAAGACTCCTAACAGGGTCTGACCCTTGACTAGGTCACTGTACTTATTGCATTGTAAAGATCAACTCCTAACAAGGTTGTAAGATCTTCTAACAGGGATCATAATACACTAGTGTAGTTCTTAGTGGGTGTCGATTCCCATTGAGGTTTTTACCTATTTGGGTTTCCTTGTAACCAAATTGTGGTGTTGTGTTAAGTGTTCTTATATTGTGTTTATGCTTAATGTTCTTCTATATTTAATTGGATAAAGAATTGAATTTGGTAGATAATTGATTTACCCCCCCCCTCTCAGTTATCTCTTGGGACTATTCCTAATAGTTACAATGTATACAAGCCTACTTATGTAAGAAATCCAAGAGTGAATGGGGGGCATCCCAGTCATGTGTGAGAGTAGGTAAAGTAGGTTACATACAACTGCCTAGGTGCAAATAATGATGCAACCTATAAAATATGATATGACAATTACGACATAACCCACATGATAAATTAATCAAATAAGTACTTAGAATCTACATTCAAGAGAATAGACAACATACCTACAAAACTATGATAAAAGATATAAACTGGGATAACCCTCATGAGGGAGAAACCAAACCTCCAAAAGAATCCATCATCCATGCATTATTTAGAAATGTAAAATTACAATACATTCATCAAATCCTTTGAAACCTAGACCATCAACAAGAAAGAACTCTATGTGAACAAGCATGTAACGAAACATCCCATTCCATGATTCAAACCTTCATAAATCCTAACCTGGCTAACCTCAACAACTACTCTTGTGGTTTCTTTTATAGAAACAAGCTCTCATATAACCACCAAGTGGTATTATATAAAATATGTGGTACCTAATTCCTCGAACCCATATTTAATATTGGGTACTTTATTAATTTAATTTTCCTAGAATATTAAATAATTACACCAATATAATATTACAATGTTACAATACAACATCAAGACACCCTAAGAATATTCTAAATGAATCTCACATGTTGCATGTCCATATAGATACACCTAGGTACAACATAGATAATAAATAAAATAAATTATAATAATAAACATTATTATGTAAGATGTGGAACACCTTCCCAACAAAAGAATGAGAATCCAAGTCAGATAGAATTGCAATGAAACTATTCTAGAAACAAAAATATAAAAAATCAATGATGGCCTACTATGTCAAGGTCTTTGAATCCATGTCAATTGTAATCTCTAATGTAGGAAGAGAAGGGGGAATTGTGATTAAGCCCAAAAAATCATCAGAATTACTTCCCTCCCTAGAAGGAGTCATCAATAAAACATATGGATCATCATCAATAATTAAGTGATCAAAGACAAACACCTTGGACTGATGATCAACCTTACCAACTATAAAAATATCTCCCGTGGGATGATGAATGAGCACTAAATTAGGAGAAAAATCATATATGTTTCCTTGTTACATATGATTTAATATACTGATAAGAGACTATAAGATATGTTAAGAATGAAATGAATATTATTCCCTCTACCTATATCCAAAACATTGTCACCAATGGAAACCAGATGAAAAAATTGATTGTTTGTAGTCATAAATTTATTTTGAAATGGTTATCTAAGAGAATATGAAATCAAGGAATCACAGGAATGAGCGACGTGAACTAAAGCTCTCGAATTAATCATCCATCTAACATTACTAGATGCATAAGTGGTGATCAAAACATGATTCTTTTTAAAGTTTGGAGGAGAAGTATCCTCATGTTTGGTTGAAGTAGAAGAGGGTGTTCAAAATACTAGATGAAGAAGGAATGGAAATATGATGCTCCTTGAGTAATTTTTTCACTCATGAATTTCCTTCTTATAATATTTTTTTTCACCATGCCTAGGATTCTTAGAAAAGCTACATGTGGGTCTATTTTTCTTTAAATGATTATCTTCTTTAGAAGAAGCAGTGAGAGTCTCATGAGATTATGTCTTGGGCTTAGGTTTCCTATTTTTACCTCTTCCCTTGTCTTGAGGAGGAGAAGTAACTAATGCATGATACTTAATGCCATTATTTTGATGAAGTTTGGATTGTACCCTACTTAATATCCCACAAAAGGTCTCAAAAGATGAAATTAAAAATCTTGTACCCAACCTAACCATAACATAATAAAAATAAGTATAAAATAGGAAAAGACACCTATAAGCTTAGAAAAAATCAATAATATACATTCCTTATCTGATTTCTCTTTCCCACAAAAGAGTTGAATTTAAGTTTGTGTCTTGTACACCTTTTTATGTTGCACTGGCCAAAGTCCTGCATTGCAAGCTGAATATGAAACCATTGAATATCTCCTTGTTCACCATCCTCTAATTTTTTGTGGAGAGAAGCATCTTGATTTTGACCGCATATTAAATTTTTCTTCCTTGATTGTGACTGATATTGTGCATGTTCTCATCCCTAGCAATTCTATGTCTTATGCTATCAAGAATTTGAGTTTCCTCTATGTCATGAACAACATAAATATGAACACAATCTTCATCACATGCAAGAGTTAATTGCTACTCAATCATTCATCCTTTTCCATTCTCATGAAGATTCTTTCACATACATATTGGATTTTCATAGCCGTGTGTTTTTTTATTTCAAAGGAAAAATCCACGGTTGTCTCCTGAATAGAATTCTATTTAACCAATTGACTGTTTGATTAGAAGGAACACTTATTGAGGTTCGGTGTGCAACATAATTTGTTGGTGGTTTTTAACATATTTTTCACTTGGTTGGGGTTCACAATCGATGATAATGATTGTCACAAAGGGTGAACTTTAAACCCATGGAAGTTCTATGAACCTATGAAATTGAACCTTTGAACCATTTTCTTTTGGTTCATGAACTCATTAAGAGGTTGACTGCATGAAATATGAAATTGGAAATTTTGAACTTTGAACCGACAAACTTTGAACTTAGGCACTTTGAACTTTCAAACTTTTGACTTTTGAACCAAAGAACTTGAACTTTTAAATGTTGGTTCAATGGTTCAAAGTGGACTCTATAATTTTTTTTGTAGTCAAACCACATAAGAAATAAGATGTGGCTTTGGGCTATAATGAAGATTGATATTTAATGGGGTGGCGATAAAATTTTAAAAATTTGACTAGATTTGAAAACTAGGGTAACAACAAACTCTAAAGGGGGATGATGACTCCAAGGACAAAGAGGATCCAAAACATCATTGGGAAAGATCAGTTCCTTAGCCATTGGGTCATAGAGTCAAAGAAAATAGAGCATAGGGAGCTTCTTACAAAAGAGTGGAGGGGAGCAGGGGAAAATTCAACAAGCCAAAACCAATGTAGCGGAAAGGAAACACACAAAAAAACTAGGAAGCCAAAAACCATCCAAGAAGAAATAGAGGCTAAACTAACCACAACCCAAAACTGGAAAGCTAAGAATTATTTGTAGATATGTATAGGGTAGGAAAATCCTACCTCAATAGCTTGCCTGAAATTAGTCATGCAAACCCATTAACCAAATGGGAGAAATATGTGCCTCTCTGGAACAATGGCTTGTGGCCATGTGATGTGACTATAAATAAAGGTGAATTGACAATAATCTCAATGCTATTGTCAGCTAGAGCCTCATCATTGTCAACTCTTAATTCCTCTTTAAGATGGGATATTCTCTTCTCCTATGCTTGCAACAAATGCGTTCTTTCTTCCAGCTCTTTTAGCTTGTGTAATCTAGTGAAAAGAATAAACCATAAAAGTACAAATACATGATCATCTTCCATACTCTTATTGGTTTTTATAGCTTCAAAAATACTTTCTTTTCAGCGATCCCAAAAGTCATGCAACACTTTGTCATCCATCTCAAGGATTTTTGTGATAGTCGGGTTTGGTCTTCTTGCATTTCTTTTGAGTTTTTCATTTTGCATGATGTTTCTACAAAGTCGCCAATCTCCTTGCACATAAAGATAATTTCAAAAATCTAAGAAAATAAAATACCGATCTATTAATTTCAAATACCCAGTAGAGTCACCAAAAATATGTTGGTTAATAGATTTGTTTCTTTAAAATATCTTCAAAAATATCTCCTAAATGACCTGAATTGAAAGAAAAAACTGAAAGCAATAATTGAGTCACTTGCAATGGCTATATTCAATTTCTCTTTGCTTATTTTATAAGGAACAACTACCTTCGATAATTATGTAATGAATGGAAATACATATTATGCCTTTAACAATAAGGAAAAGAAGGTAGACTAACATTGGCCCATCAACATGGCATGAATGCGGTTATAAATTGAGAAACTAACATAAACAATAATAAATAGCACCAAAACCTTCTATTCAACTTTTCCACTATAGGAGGACACGAAGAAGATTTGATATTTTATTTTCAGATAAATGAATGAATAAAACTCATAGATTTTATGACAACCATATACACAAACAAATTGAACACGACAACATAAAAAGATGATTGGGATAACTCAAAGGCTATCCTCAACCAGAAAGAATATATCCAAATTCATAGATTTAATACATATTTATTTCTTTCTTCAAATGCATAGAAAATGTCTCAAATACCATACTACCCCTGTACAAAAATCATGCCTAGAAATAAAATGCACACCCCTCTTTCCCTTGTTACAATAAGAAATCAGAAAACTTCTTTTTTCTATAGAACACAGAGTCTCTAGAAGAAAAAGAATGTCCTATTTTTGGAAATTTTTTACCATAAATAATATGCCATAACTTCTCATTTTTTCTTCTCTTTCCCTTTGTAAGTAATTCTTGAAAATCTTTTTAAAGAATTATTACAAAATTAACACTTGGCACTTTATGACTTTTTGTAAGAAAAAAATCATAGTGCTGATTACTTAGTGAATCAAAACATTATAATAGAGGGCTTTGTAATAAAATAATGATCTTTCATGTATATATTCTTATCATACAAAATCCATGACATCTCTATCAATTAAGTGCACCCATTATCCATTGATTAATATAAATTGCTATAAAACTTTAATGTGATAAGTGCCTCCTCATATGTAATGATCATCATGTAACCAAAATAAAAAATCCTGGAAACAATATTTGTGATCCCCATATCGGTGAAGAAATAGAATGTTGCATATAGAGGTAAATAAAAAGATGACGGGCTTGTAGTTAGATAGGGTCTCTATCACCAGTGATAATATTCACTGGACAAATGGAAGTATCATAGGACAATGTTTATCTGCACATGTGAAAAGGAACATGAACTCAAAGATGTAGTAGAACTAATGCAACCATTTATTTTCTGGGATGTTCCTAATAGCACTCTCTACTTGAAGCTCCTTTGCCAACATTTTTCTAATCATATCTTCCTCTAGGTTGGTTGTTTTTTGCTTACAATCTGGTTTGATAGTTATACCACTCCATGTGATAGAAAGCCCCCATATACAACCCTTGGCCCTATCCATTATTTTGGAAATCCAACCTTTTCAGATCTTCACAACTCCTCTAAATACCTATAAATTATTAGAAAATATTTCTAATGTTCCCAGAGCCATTGAAGGTGGGTAGAGTCAAGGAAAAGAAATATCTCTTCTACTATTGAAAGGTATAAATTTTTTATTGCTTTCAAAGAATGATTTACAAGAGCCTCTTATATAGAAAGTATCCAAAATGAATTGTAGCTAAATAAATATGCATTTGAAAAGTGGTCTACAGGTCGGTGAAAGAACTGTCTAGATAACGATGGGAAGCTTCTATATTTATTACATTGTTTGCTGCTGCATAATTTTAGTGGGAGAAATTAATTTTTCTAACACTCCCCCTAATTTCTACCATTAATTACATAAAAATTTACAATATTCAATTGATCTCTTAAATATTCAAATTGTTCTTGTGCTAATTCCTTTGTAAATATATCTACCAATTTATCTTCAGATCTACAATGCTCTAATTTAATTTCTCCATTGTTAACCAATTCTTGAATGAAGTGATATCTAGTGTCGATGTGCTTTGTCCTTTTGTGAAAAACATGATTCTTTGAGAGTGCAATAGAGGACTTGTTATCATAGTAGATTGTAGTAGACTCCTCTTGCTCATGCATTAGATGCTTCAAGACTCTTTACATCCATACTACTTGACATGTTGCTGATGTACCTACTACATATTCTACTTCTGCTAATGATATTGTCAAGTTATAGGTTGCTTCTTTGATGCCCATGCCACAACACCTGTTCCAAGATGAAATTCATATCCAGATGTACTCTTTCTATCATCAATATTCCCTGCAAAATCACTATCTGTATATCCAAACAATTGAAACACATTTTAAGTAGAATACATTATGCCACAATTCATAGTCCATGCAATGTATCTCAATATTCTTTTTCCTTCTTGCCAATGTGAGTTCTTAAGTGAATCCATGAATCTAGAAAGAAGACTCACTCTATACATAATATCTAGCCTACTTGTAGTGAGATACATCAAAATACCAACAAGTTTTCTAAATATAGTTGTACCAAAATTTATCTCATCATCTTCTCTACTTAGTTTTGTACCTATTGCCACTAGACCACAGTTGATCATTCTAAACCTTCTCAAAACATATTTTGCATATTCACTTTGACAAATGAAAATACCCTTATCATTTTTTGTAACTTCAATGCCAAGAAAATATTTCATCAAACCTAAATCTTTCATCTCAAATTACTTCTTCATTTTTGATTTAAACATATCAATATAAAGATTACCTATAAAGATCAAATCATCAACATACAAGAAAACAATCAAAATTTGACCTTGTTCATTGACTCTGGTGTATAGTGTAGGCTCACTAGTGCTTCTTTTGAATCCATTCTCTATCATGTATGAATCAATTTTTCTATACCATGCCCTTGGTGCTTGCTTCAACCCATAAAGTGCCTTCTTCAACTTGTAAACCTTGTCTTCATATCCTTTTATTTCATAACCTGGTGGCTACTGTACATAAACTTCTTCTTCCAAATATCCATTCAAGAAAGCTGATTTAACATCCATTTGATAAACCATTCAATATTTTTGAGCTGCAATGCTAGTACCATTCTAATAGTATCAAGTCTAGCTATGGGTGAAAATGTTTCATTATAATCAACTCCATAGTCTTGTGCAAACCCTTTAGCTACTAATCTTGCCTTATATTTGTCAATTTCTCCATTTTCCTTATACTTAGTTTTATAAATCCATTTCACACCTATGCATTCTTTATTCTTATGCAAATCAAGTAGTTCCCATGTATCATTTTTCTCAATAGATTCTATTTCATCATTCATTGCATTAATTCATTGTTCTTGTTTAATTGCATCTTCAAAATATATAGGATCTTGAGAAAATAGAGCAAAACTTGATCGCAAATTTATACTACCTCCTTGATCATAAATATCTTGCAAGCTTCTAGTCTTATTGCTTCTAAGCCTTGATCTCAATTATGAAAGTGTAGGATTTGATTCATTACTTACTTGTGGACTTGAATATTATCCTTTCTCATCTTCCATTTGTGTTTTATCTCTTTGCAGGCTTCTTTATGGTGTTCCTTTTTTCTCATTTGATTGATCTTCTTGGTTTTCTTGATCTTTTCCTTGTTGCTCATCATATGGTATTGTTGGAATACCTGCAATTTTCATGTCTACACTTCCATCCCATGCTTCTTCTTCTTTGAATATAACATCTCTACTTGCAATTACTTTCTTACTTGTAGGATTAAACAGCTTGTAAGCCTTAGATTGTTCATTATAACTAATAAATATGCATTTTGAACACTTTTATCATCCAATTTACTCCTTAGTTATTTAGGCACATGTGCATATGCATACAACCAAATACTCTAAAATGAGAAACACAATGATGCTTACCACTCCATTCTTATTGTGGAATCATGTTTCTTACAATCTTTGTTGGACTCCTATTCAAGATATAAACTGCACAAGCTACTGCTTCAACCCAATACTCATTAGGAAGATTCTTACCTTTCAACATACTCCTTTCCATCTCCATTATTGTTTGATTATTTCTTTCTGCAACAACATTTTGTTGTGGTGTGTAGCTTGTAGTAAATTACTTCTTTATTCCATGGTACCTAGAATAATCCAAAAACTCATTTGACTTGTATTCTCCTCCTCTATCCAATCTCAATACCTTGACGGAGAGACTACTTTGTTTCTCAACCAATGACCTGAACTCCTTGAACTTTCCAAATAATTCAGATTTATGTTTAAGGAAATAAACCCATGTCTTCCTACTAAAGTCATCAATGAATACTAGAAAATAAACATTCCCCCCTAATGATGGTGTTTGCATTGAACCACACATATCTGTATGCACAATTTCTAAAGGTGCCCATGCTTTATATGACATTTCTTTTGGGAAAATTTCCCTATGTTTCTTAGACAAGATACAAATTTCACATGAACTCAATGGTATTTCAATGGGGGGTAAACCTCTTACCATTTCCTTTCTTTACAACATACACCATCCCTTGAAATTTAGATGACCATACCTCAAGTGCCATATCCATGCTTGATCTTGACTTGTTGCCTTGAAACTTTCTCTAATATCCTCCATCATTCCACTTTTCATGCAAAGAGGCAACATTCTATTATTTGTCATTTCAACCCTTGTAATCACCAGGTTACTAGGAGAAATATCACGTATAGTGCACACATTTTCCTCAAAAATAATTCTATAACCTTTTTATGTAAGTTTTCCCACACTTATAAGATTATGCTTCAAACCAGGTACAAAATAAACATCAAGAATACACTTCTTACCATGATTTGTCACAATATTGATTCTACCTTTTCCTTTGACTTCTACTATGTTATCAGTGCCCAATTTCACTTCTGATTTGATTGAAGTATCCAAACTTTCAAATATGTCTTTATTTCCTATCATATGATTACTACAACCACTATCTAGAAACCAAACATCACTCGAGCTCTCTTGAGATACATAACATGTAATAAACAATGTCCCAGAACTACTCTCAAAGAAATTGGAATTTTGCTTCCCTATATCTGCTTGTTTCTTTCTACATTCATTTGCAAAATGTCCAAACTTCTTGCAATAATAACATCAAACATTTGATTTTTGATACCTTTGTGATGCCTGATTGTTATCATGTCCCCTTTAATTGAGACTTTGATTTCTCCTTCCTCCAAGATCTGGACTCTCTCTTTCTTCTCTTTGATAGTTGTTTCTTCCTCTTCCTCTTCCTCTTCCTCTACCTCTTCCAAATGTCATCTATGTCTTGAAAGCATTCTCCAGATCTTTATCATTATTCTTATTCATTTTGGATTCATGTGCAATCAATGATCCAAATAAATCATCTAAAGACAACATTAATCGATCTTTAGTTTCCTCAATCATAACCATAACAATATCAAACTTGCTTGGAAAACTCCTTAAAATATTTTCTATAAGATCAGATAAATCTTCACCATTTAATCTAATTTAATTAACAATATTCATGACATTAGCTAAGAAATGATCTACTAACTTTGATTCCTTCATTTGTAAATTTTCAAAACTTCTTCTAAGTTCTTGTAATTTGGCTATCTTAACCTTAGATGTACCTTGATATGTATTTTCCAAAATTTCCCAAGCTTGTTTAGCTGAACTTACATTTCTAATTCTTTGAAAAATTGAATCTTCCATACCTATTTGTATGAGCAGCATGACTTTCCCATCTCTTTCTATATTTTTTTGCAATTCTTTTCTCTGGTTATCATTTAGATTAGATTCATCATCTAGCTCTACAAACCTTTCTCAACAATGTCTATTAGCCCTTGAGACCTAAACAAATTTTTCATTTTAATTTCCAGAGTATCATAATTTTTAACAGTAAGAAGTGGAATTTGGGGCTGTAAAATACCTGATTGCACATGATGCAACTTTAGATTATTTTTATAACAATCACCTTGATTCTAACTCAAAGGTTGTGGCCTTCCTCACTCTGCGATTCCCTTTGACTGTGTTTTCTCTCCTGCAACCAATGATCTTTGAGTTTGCAGTCTTCTAGAAAAATGGTGACATTCACACTTCAATTAATTTATCCCCTTTCCTCATTCAATGGACAGTAATCTCCTCATCTAATAGAAAAATCTCCTTTGTAATTTCTTCTATCTTCTACTACAAACAACTGAAAAAATTATCTCCTTGGCCGCTTCAATACGACTTTGCCAAATCACCGAACTTTTTATCTTAGACAGTTGATTTACTCTATACACTACAATATCCTGAGCTTTGATAGCACATGAAGGTGGGCAGAGGCAAGGAACAAAAATATCTCTTCTGCTGTTGAAAGATATAAACTTTTTTTTGCGTTCAAAAAATGATTTACATGAGCCTCTTATATAGAGGTCTTTGGAAGTATCCAGAATGTATTGTAGCTAATAAAACCTATGTTTGAAAAGTCATCTCCACGTTGTTGAAAGTACTGTCTAGATTATGGTCGGAAGCTTCTATATTTGTTACATTGTTTGACTGCTACATAATTTTGGTGGGAGAAATTAATGTTTCTAACAGCCATGAAATGTTGAATAGCACAAAATTGGAATATAGCTAGATCATGTAATGTTTCCATGTACTTAATGATGAGACATAGATAAATAAAAATAATAAATAACACAAAAAAGAGAGAATTAAACACAAACATAAATTAAAATAAACTCTTATAGATTCAGCATTATAAAATTTATATTCAAGCCTTTTCCATACATAGAGCTGCTAGTGCTCTCTTCATAAAAAAAGAGTATCCTCTTCTTCTCTTCATCATCATCCAAAACATAGTATAATTTTTTTATTAAGAAAACATTTCCAACCAAGATGAAATTTCCACATTAACCTAGAAAGAACCATCTAGATGCATCAGAAAGAAAATGAATAAAGATAGAAGAAAAATGGAGTAAATGTGGTAGGTGGAGTATTTGATAAAAGGAGAGGAAGATTAAGTTGTATACAGTTGGAGGTCCATGTCACTCCACATATGCCAACACTCCCCCTTAATCTTCACTTACATGTATGTCTACTATACCAATACCTTCTCAGAGATGCACAAAAACATTCTTTGCAAGTGTCTTTGTGAATATATCTACCAGTTCTTCTTTGGACTTGTAAAACTCAAGATAAATGTCACAATTGCTCACCAATTCTTGAATATAGTGATATATTATATCAATATGCTTAGTATGTTTATGAAAGATATGATTTTTAGATAAAGCAATTACTGAATTATTATTACAATATATTTTTGTAGGTTCTTCTTGTTGATGCCTCAAATCTGAAAGTACTCTTCTTATCCACATTGCTTGGCAAGCTATTGATTTAGCTGCAACATATTCTACCTCAATTGATGAGAGTGTTACAATTTGGTTGTTTCTTTGATGCCCATGACATATTTGTTGAACCTAGGTGAAAGATATAGCTCGGAGTACTTCTTTTGTCATCCAAGAGACTTCCCCAATCACTATTTGTATATCCAATCATCGTATACTCATCTAAAGTTGTATAGAAAATCCCAAAGTTCTTTGTTCTAGTTTTTCCAACTTTCCAATAAGTTTATTTTGATTTGTCTAGGAGTCTAGAAATAAGACTAACTCCATGCATTATATCTGATCTTGTGGTGGTTAGATAAATGAGGCTTCCAACTAATCTTTTGAATAAGGTTGCATCAACATTAAGACTTTCAAATCTATTAGATTTACACAATCCATGTATATGCTGTATCAGTTTCTGGATTTGATTGTGTAGAGTTTTTTTAACCATAAAAAAAAAACTCTACATAATCGAATCCAGAAACTGATACAACATTAAGACTTTCATCATTCTTGCTAAGTTTTATACCCAATGCAACTTGTGTAGGGGCTAGATTCACACTTGTCATCTTAAATCTCTTCAACAAATTATTAGCATACTTACTTTGACATATAAAGATGCCTTTCTCATTTTTCCTTACTTCTATCCCAAGAAAATATCTCATGAGCCCCAAATCAGTCATAGTAAATTCACTTTTCATGGCTACCTTGAATGTATTAATTGACATATTACCTGTGAATATAAAATCATCTACATGTACAAACAAACTATCAAGATTTCTTCTTCATGATTCATTTTAACATACAAATTTGGTTCATTACCACACTTGTTAAAGACATTGTTCCCAAAATAAGAGTCCATCCTTCTGTACCAAGCTCTAGGAGCTTGCTTCAAGTCATATAGTGCCTTTTCTAGCTTGCATACCTTATGTTCTCCCAAAAATTCATATCTGGGTGGCTGTTTTATATACACTTCTTCCTCTAAATTTCCATTCAAAAATGTCGATTTAATGTCCATTTGATAAACCTTCCAATTATTTTGAGCTGGTATTGATAAGACCATTCTAATGGTATCCAATTTTTTCACAAGTGCAAATGTTTCATTGTAGTCTATGCCTGGTTGTTGTGTGAAGCCTTTAGCTACTAGTATTGCTTTTTGCTTTTCCACTTTTCCATTAGCATCATATTTTGTCTTGTAAACCCACTTAACTCCAATCACAATCTTTCTTTTAGGAAGCTCTATTAGGTCCCAAGTTTTATTCTTTTCTATTGACTAAATTTCTTCATTCATGGCTGCAATCCATTTGTCATCTTTAATAGATTCTTCAAAATAAATTGGATTGGCCTATGTTAAGAAAGAAAAATTAGTGCATATCATCATTTTCAGCCTCTTGAAGTTCATCATATATATCCCTAAGGCTTTGTATCTTCTTTGAAGTATTTATAGACCTTGATCTTAGTGATGCAAGTGTTGGATTAGAAGACTCTCTGCTGTTATTACTTGCTAGAGTAGTAGTATTTTGAGTGGTAGGTCCCCTAGTAGGTGTTTTAGGAATATTTGATTGTGTAGTAGGATTCACAACTTGAGTTTCATTCACTTCATTCTCTTGTGGAACACTAGTTGCAACCGTAGTTGTTTTATCTATGCTACCATCCCATGCTTCCTCTTCAATAAACTCAACATCTTGACTTATTATCAACTTCTTTGTGATAGGATTTTATAGCTTATATGCTTTGGATTGTTCACTATATCCCACACATATGCACTTTTCTCCTCTATCATCTAGTTTTTGTCTCAATTATTTAGGTACTAATGAGTATGCCACACAACCAAAGACTCTCAAATGTGATATATTGTGCTTCTTTTTTCTCCAAGATTCTTGTGGTGTTTTATTTGTCATAGCTTTTATTGAGCATCTATTTAGCATATATATGCTGAACACACAACCGCTTCAGCCCAATACTCATTTGGTAGATGTTTTTCTTTTAACATACTTCGTGTCATTTCTATAATTGTTCTATTTTTTTCTCTTTGCTACTCCATTTTGTTGTGGAGTTTACCTTGTCGTAAATTATTTCTTTATACCATTTTCTTTGCAATTTTTTTGAAAATCATTTGATATGTATTCTCCAACTCGATCGATTCTGAATGCCTTGATGTAGTATCCACTTTCTTTCTCAAATTTTTCCTTAAATTCTTTAAAGATAAAAAATACATCTGATTTATATTTTGGAAAATATACCCAAACTTTTCTGCTGAAATCATCAATAAATGTCAAGAAATAAAGCTTTCCACTCATAGATGGAGTTTGCATTGGTCCACAAAGATTTGAATGCACTATCTCAAGTGGATGTTTTTCTCTATAAGACTCCCCAAGTGGAAAGTTTTCTCTATGTTGCTTTGCCAAAATACAACTCTCACATGTTGTCTTAAGTGGCTCTATTGGTGGCAATCCATGTACCATTTTTTTCTTATTTAGTAGTTGTAATTCTTTGAAATCCAAATTACCAAACCTTAAGTGCCATAGCCAAGATTCATTTTTATATGAAGCTTTGAAAGTTGATTCAACAAGCTTTTGCAAACCTTGTGGCTCTAAGAACAATTCACTTTGAATCCTGAGTGGGAACATCCTATTTTGGGTCATTTCAACTTTCACAATCAGCCTATTGCTTGGTTTCTATCTAGAATCACCCATTCACCATTTTCAAAATGTATCATATATCTTTTTTGTACTAGCTACCCAATGCTTATGAGATTGTGTTGCAATTTAGGAAGATAATATAAATCAAGAATATGCTTTTCTTCTCCTTGCTTAGTTCTTATACTAATTGACCCTTTTCCCATGACTGATATTTGGTGATGATTTCCTAATTTAACCTCTGATTTTACAGATTCATCCATGGTTGAAAATATCTCCTTACTCCCACTCATGTGGTTACTACAACCACCATCTAGGAACCATACTTCTTTGAAAACTCTCTTGTGCCACATTGCATGTTATCAAAATAGTGTTTTTCTCACTAGTGTTGGGATGGTTCTCATTTGTAAAATGTACCTTTTGCTTATTCATATCATATTATCTTTTTCTACATTCAGATACAAAGTGCCCAAATTTGTTACAATAATGACATTGGATGTTAGATTTATCATACCTTTCTCCTTGATGATGACTGTGAGGATGATTTCTCCCCCTTCCTCTTGATGATGTGGAATGAGTTTGTGAGCTTGATGCTGGTCTTCTACTCTCAAATTGTGCATTTCCTATTCCTCCTCTTGGTGCAAAACATCCTCTGCCTCTTCTGTAATTTGATCTTCCTCTTGTGTTGCCAAATGAAAGTTGAGTTTTGAATGCATTCTCCAATGATGATGCACCCGATCGATTCAACCTTTGCTCATGTCCCAAGAGTGATCCTATTAATTCATCTACTGATAACTGAGAGAGATCTTTAGCTTCCTCAATAACTACTACAACTACTAAATCAAACTTTGTAGGTAAACTTCTAAGTATTTTCTCTACAACTTGTTGATCCCCAAGGGTTTCTCCATAAGATCTAATCTGATTTACTATTTCCATTGCATGAGTGAAAAATGAATCTATTGAATTTGAGTCTTTCATTTGCAAATTTTCAAAGTCTCTTTTAAGATTTTGTAATTTTTTTGTTTTTATCTTGCCTATACCTTGGTATGTAATTTGCAAATTTTCCCATGCCTATTTTGATCTTATGGCAGCTACAACCTTTGGAAATATTGAGTCCTCAATTGCCTATTGAATGAAAAATATTGCTTTAGCATCTTTCTTCTTATTTTCCTTCAATAAATCCTTCTCAGCTTGTGAAAGAGCCTGATATGCTTGTTGGTCTACTAGTTAAGACAACCCATTTTCAACCAAATCCCAAACATCTTGGAAATGAAAGAGAGTTTTCATTTTAATACTCCAAAAGTCATAATTTTGGCCATTAAAAGTTGGAATCTGAGACTGTAAAATGCTACCACTTGTTCCTACCATGATTCTTCAAATAAAGAAACTTGCCTGTCCTTAATGAAGAAACTCACAATTCCTCCAATCTTCAATTCTTTTCCTTCGTATATGCTTGACTGATTTTTTAACCCTTTTCTTGAACAAAATACTTCCGCCTTTTACAAATCTTTTCTCTTTTAACAACTATAAGCCCAAATGTTCAAACATCTCCAAACAACAGCCATTGACTTACTTAATGCACCTATGTTCTTCTCCTCAAATATTCTATTAAATATTGCCACAAAAGATAACATAATTTCAAACAATCTCTTTCAACCCAGCTCTGATTTTGGCTTTGATACCAATTTGATGAGGCAGAGACAAATAAAAACAACAAATAACACAAACAAGAGAGAAATAAACACAAACAGAAATTAAAATAAACTCTTATAGATTCAACAATATAAAATTTATATTAAGCTTTTGCCATACACAGAGCTGCGAGTGCTCTCTTCATAAAAACAGAGTATCCTCTTCTCTTCATCATCATCCAAAACATAGTATATTTTTTATTAAGAAAATGTTTCCAGCCAAGATGAAATTTCCAGATTATCCTAGAAAGAACCATCTAGATGCATCGGAAAGAAAATGAATAAAGATAGAAGAAAACTGGAGTAAATGCCATCGGTAGAGTAGTTGATAAAAGGTAGGGGAGATTAAGTTGTATATAGCTGGAGGTCCATGTTACTCCACATAATGTTGGTTTTCTAAAGAAACAATCCGGTTGAATTCAATAAGAAATCTGGTGGCAAGTCTTCAAGACAAGCTGCATGAAAGAGTCGAGACAATCCTAAACTGACTAATCCTGCAACATAACGACAGTATTCGTCATAGTCTTCAACTGATTCCACCTCTTGGCAAATAAATTTTTCAATCCGTGCACCCATTACTAATGTTGCAGCTACCAATAGTCATGCACAGACTTTGTTTATGCATGTCAATGTTGATCTGTATTCTAGAAGATTTCTCGGAAGCACACTCGATCATCAATTCTCCCAACTCGGGTAATGCTATCTTGATACATATGAATCATAATGACTCACCTTATCGGGTTAATTATTGTAGTGAGATCAAATCCTCATCAAAATGAGAAGTTGTAATCGCACTCTCTGACTAAACTTATCCAACATGTAGATGAGGATTCTCAATAACACCATTATCGTCCACGGTAGTATCATCCTTCGAAACATTGCCTTTATATATATTAATCTTTGCCGACCACTTGGAAGAGTATCCCTTCGTATTTGTTCAAGCTGTATCTTTACATTCATAACTTTCTATGCCACGTAAGTAATGCCCCACTTAAATTTTCTTAGCAAAATGTTGCCTGTTTCATCCTCTCCACATATTAAAAATGCCGCTGCTAACACGTCTGCACATGATAACACACGGTCTACCATAGTTCACTGGATTTGCAGCTACCAGCCAAAGTTAAAGTCGAGGAGCTGCACAACATAATATTGCAAAAGGAACATCAGTTAAGCGAGCCCGTGAGCAATCTACTACAGCGAATCCTCTTTATGAAGTAAAGGCTGGTCTTCCTTTGACAAACATTTTTTTCCATAGGACTGAGAAAAATGCCTCCAAAACACTGCTTTAATCTCAGTTCCTTCAATAATCCAAAGCGCAGAAGTTTGCGTCCCATACACCTTTTTATATTGCGCTGGCCAAAGTCCCACATTGCAAGCTCAAAATACGACCCTTGAATATCTCCTTGTTCACCATCCTCTGATTCTGCGTGGAGAGAAGCATTTTGATCTTGACCCCATATTAAACTGTTCTTGCTTTACTGTGACTGATATCGTGCATGTTCTCCTTCCTAGCAATTCGATGTCTTATGCTGTCAGGAATCTGAGTTTCCTCTGTGTCATGAACAACATAAATATGAACACAATCTTCATCACATGCAAGAGTTACTTTCTACTCCATCAGTCATCCTTTTCCATTCGCATGGAGATTCTTTCACATACATATCGGATTTTCGTAGCCATGTGTTTGGTTATTTCGAAAGGAAAATCCATGGTTGGCTCCCGGATAGAATTTCGTTTGACCAATTGAATGTTTGGTAAGAAGGAACACTTGCTGAGGTTCGGTGTGCATCAGAATTTGTTGGCAGTTTTTGACATATTTTGCACTTGCTTGGGGTTCACAACTGACAGTAATGATTGTTGCAAAGGGTGAACTTTGAACCCACGAAACTTTGAACCTACGAAATTGAACCTTTGAACCATTTTATTTTGGTTCATGAGTTCATTAAGAGGCCAACTGCATGAAGTATGAAACTTTGAATTTAGGCACTTTGAACTTTTGAATTTTTAACTTTTGAATCAACGAACTTGAATTTTTGAACTTTTCAACATTGTTTCAATATTTCAAAGAGGACTCTAGAATTTATTCTCTAGTCAAATTGCATAAGAAATAAGATGTGGCTTTGGGCTGTAATGAAGATTGAGATTTAATGGGGTAGCAGTAAAATTCTAAAAATTTGAGCAGATTTATAAACTATGATAACACATGTATAGAAGACATTTGATTTTATTTCTAGGAAAAAGTACATCCTAAGTTGATGCAGTCAAGGATGGTGGATTTAATTAAGGACAGTCCAAACTTTGCAGCCAACAGAATTACACAGCGGAATACTCAACACAATAGATAACACAACAATTGTTTCAAGTAATTTGCATTAACATGCCCGGCTGTAAGGCCTTCTAGGTTAGGGCCAATTACAATCAGAAACAATTCTACAAGATCCAAATAGGTCCAATACACTCTCAACTAGTTCAGCTTTGAAGACAATCAGAAGCTGATGGAAACTCTAAGGCAGATCTAAACTTGAGCTCACAAGCCTCCAAGCAATCTCCTTGTCTCCAAGTGTGCAACCACTAGCTCTGCTACAAACTACTATTAGATATCAATCTAATCTGCAAGATCATGCAAGACCTTTTCCACAACTTCGCCAACTTTAGCTTTCAGAACCTCAGATCTGATTCACTATGTCTTCCAAGTCATCCAGATCTGTGACCTCTAAGTTTCCTCCTAAACAACTACCCCAAACATCCTATAAATACAAATCATCAGCCACAAGTTAGCTGGATGAAACCATTAACTCCCCTCAACAAATAATTAAATGCCATACAAGTCGGCTTACAATTGTATACAAATATTTAATTCAGCATGTCGGCCTATAACAACAACTGCCAACAATAAATGCACCAAGTTGGCTCAACAAATCACATAGAACTCTAGTTAGTAAGCCAGAACTACCAAGCAAGAGTGAATTAACCGAGCACGCCAGGCATCGCCGAGCACCCATGTCGACCGAGCACCGCAGACATGACCGAGTAACACCTTCACCAAGGGCCAGAGACTACTGAGTTCCTTCAGTGACCGAGCTTCCTTCAATGACCGAGGCCATCGATCAAGACTACAACCGAGTAACACCTGCAACCGAGTAACACTGACCAAAAATACAAACACCCCATGCAGTTTCACCAAGGACAAAGAATGCTCCTGTCTTAACCTTGGATTCCCCTGCATCATAAGTCAATGAAGAGATTCATGACCCATATATGTAAGACATCTATTTTCTATAATATTCATGGTGTACTGCATAGGGACTTAGCTTCACAATTTTCTCATGGATAAAGAAAATGGCTTGGTCAAATCTTTAGATCTTTGATTGAAAAGGGCACCCACCATTCCTATCTTTTAGGTACATCTATGAGATTGTGACTCTCTAGTATAGAGTACTTGAAGTTGTCTTGGGAGCTACTCACTATATTACACTTTTTAATATGTTGTCTACTAGTTATATATTTGCTTAAGTATCCAAAATGAATTCTCAACTTCTTCATATTTGTAGGTATCTTGGAACTCCAAATGGAGTTATATGTCTACATAGCTACTTGCATGAATCCCCTATTAGTGATAATTTGGAGGTGAGTTATTTTGCAAGAGAAGATGCTTGACTCAAATTAGTACTCTAAGATGTCAAATACTTGACATATCTTCCTTGAAATGTGATAATCAAATAATCTATCTTCTCACTACTTGTGCCTAGGTAAGGGCCACTCAAACTGCAATAATTGGGAATTTATTCACAATCCTTAATGAGGGATCAAAAGCCCATTTAAGACATCAACTAGATAGAGTTTAATAATGATATTTTGGAGGTTAGTGGTACTATAACATGGAGGATTTATATCATCTCAAGTTAGATTCTCACGTTGAGATGGTTCTTTCAATGAGAAGTGGTTTTGGCTTTAATTTATTGCTTTGATTTTCTAGTAGTTACTAATAGATTTGAAGAGTACATATATTGTGAAGTTTGATTTTTAGAAATAGATAAGGGATTTGATATTGAAATCATTATGGACTACTTGCTAAAGCGTTCACAATATTGTAATTTAGAATTATATCCTTACGAGGGTCGAGATAAATTTTGGCGGATGGCTATCCAACAATTCAATGTTTATGATTTAGGAGTTCGAGGAAAGGAGAGCTTAGAACAACTATATTTTTGTAAGGACATCAGACATCTTGGTGCAGTTCCACTTGATTCAAGATTTGGTTCTTCAAGGAAAGATCTTCTAAAAATATGTATGTATTTTTATGTATTCAACAAATTTTGTTGTTAGCCTTAAGGGGTTCCCTTGGTTAGGTGAAATTTGAGTTTTTAGAGGTATATTTACAAGTAACAGGGAAGGGGAGGGGGAGGGGGGAATGTTGACATATTACTTTGATAGATGGCTACGAGTTAGTTGTATAGTTGTGTAGTTCCTAAATTATAACCACTCTCCTTTGTATAAATATGTTTCCTTTGTTCACTAAATATATTATCAAGATTTTCACCAATTCTCTCTCATATTTATCTTCTTTCTAGACTTGGCTTGTTGTGTCTATTTTCCTTTCTATAATTTACTCGCTTAATTTATTATCATTAACCCTAGATCTCATACACATACCTTACAGTCTTGATTCCATTGCAACAAAAGAACAAAATCAAAGTTTTTAGCTCTCTTACCAAGACTATAGTTGAACCTATACATGTTCCCTTCATTATCATCCAGAGGAAGCTCATTTTGCTGATTGCCTTTCGGCTGGCTCTGAATCCCCCTCATCTTAATACTAATCTGATTAATTTCTTGTAACATTTACTTACTCATACCAAAGGAGGAGAAAGGGAGACGACCTTCCCTGCAACATTAAAAAAAATGGGCATAGCGGGGCTTTTCCTCTTGGAAACTCTATGAATATGGCCTTCCTTCTCAAGGGAAATGGGTTCTGAGTCTTCTTCAGTCCCCCATTCCTCTTTCTCTGAACAAAGACTGTCAGAGTACTTTTGTTTCCCACATACCAACTAAACAATTAATTGACAACATTGAAGCCAAAATAAGAGCAGTAACATTATTTTTAGAACTGTTTACCAACAAAACGGATATGTATTTTATTATTAGCAATCCTCCAATTTCAGCTGGTACTTATTATCGTAAGCCTTTAAATGTTGAGATTTGCACACAAAATATGATCCTCAAATAATCGTGTTATCGTTTTCCTAGCAAGTCGCAACTTAGAGTGATCACAATAAGCCCTAATATAGCATAAACAAGCCTTATTAAAAGCTCACTCATCTTCTTCACTCATAATGTCTCAGCACTCTTACTCAAACTCACATTTGACTACATTATCAGAAAGGTTGCAATTCGTATGAGATCAATGGCTCGATTGGGCCAAAATCTTTGCATCATGAGTTTGGTCATCTTGGCCTTACATTTGATCATCATGTCAGTTGAAGCCCAATTAATCACACCAAGCAACAGATATCTTGGGGCTTCTACAAGACCTCAGGATTCTAATTCTACTGGTAGTAATGGAAGATCCTTTAATGTAGAAAATTATGGTGCAGTGGGTGATGGAGTCCACGATAATACCGAGGTGCTCTTATCATTTATTCTCTGGTTACTAATATTAGGTCAATTTTATTCCTACTTTTAATTGTTTCTATCTTCAGTAACAGAAAGCTTATCTCGTTGATATTCTAATGCTTTTCACAGGCATTTACTCGTGCATGGAATGATGCTTGTAAAGCATCCTCTGCAACATTGCTTGTGCCAGGTGGTAAAACTTTTCTTGTTAACTATCTAAATTTGCAGGGACCGTGCCAGCCTGGCTTCACTTTTCAGGTCTAGAATTTCGATGTAACCCTCAAGGATTCTAGAACAATGGATCTAATATATGGCCTTCATTTTGTAAAAAAAAAAATAGTTCTATAGTTCTATTCTAATTCAAATTTGTAGTAAGAATAGTAATCTTCCTTCCAAGTTTTACGTACTTCAAATTCGTTGTATGTTTGATCCGCATTCTTTAATTTTGCTGACAGATTGGGAAATATTGTAGTAACTCAGTCAAAATATCTATTTTATGATTTTCACAGGTAGATGGAACAATTGTTCCACCCGAAGATCCCAACAGCTGGAAGGATAAACATACGTTGTTTCTGATCCAGCATCTTCAAACATTTACTTTGACAGGGAAGGGCACTATTGATGGAAAAGGAAGTAATTGGTGGGGAAAATACGATGCTAGACCAGTGGTGAGTACCGATTTACACTGCTGAGCTTCTTTCACTGTTTCTAAGTATTGATATAGAATATTTTTTATTTTTTTCTTGGAATGGTGTAAAGGCTTTTGTTTCAGAATTATGAATAGATGAGGTTATAAAGGGAGGAATTCAGTCCTTTTCTATATATTTAGTCATAATATTATAATGATATTTGAACTTTGATGATAAAACAACAGCAGTACAACTAATCTGATGATAATTAAGACTTAATTTGTCTACAGGTCCTTGAATTTAATGATATGAAAGAGTTCACACTCAGTGGATTAACTCTGGTCAACAGTCCTTTTTCCCATGTCATAATCACAAATTGTGACGGTATTGAGATTGTGGGTATTACTATTCAGGCACCAAAAAGCAGTCCAAACACTGATGGAATTGATACAATTCTAACCAAAAACCTTCACATAAAAGATTCTACAATTGGAAGTGGTATAAAAATTGGATCAATTATTATTTAATTTTATTTCTTAACAATTTATTTTCAAATTTTAAGAATGAATTATTTAGAATATTTTTAGATTAGATTACGTAAATTTATTCAATTTTTTATTACATTTCATAATTCTTGTTATTAATTATTATATTCAATCTTTTCAATAATACTTTGAATAATACTCTATGATCTATTTGAAATTTTTACATTTAATAGAAGCTGAATTTTTGGAAAACTGTTTTGAAATCATAAGTATCCTCACCAATACAAGATTCTTCAATTATAGTATTACATATCAGTGAGTATTTGTGAATAGAGATATAACTTGTGTGTATAGGTGAATCTTTGATAAAATGATAGTGTGATAACTGCAGGAGATGACTGCGTGGCGATAGGTGATTTGTCTTCAGATATCACGGTTAGTGGTATCACATGCGGTCCAGGCCATGGGATAAGGTGATTTAAAGATACATAAATACAATTCTCTTAACAGAAATAGTTTTATGTCTGTCTAAATATATTTGGTATAAGAAAGTTCTTATATTATTATTTTTTGTATCATGTTCGGATTGTGTAGTATTGGAAGTCTTGGAAGAGGAAACACGAAAGCAGAAGTCCATTCGATTCATGTGTCGCACTGCAAGTTGAAATCAACTACTAATGGACTAAGAATCAAGACATGGCCGGTATAATGATTGTTTTAATAAATCTAAGTTAAAATATCATTAGCAAAGAAATATATAATAATGACAAACACTTTATAACATGACAGGGGGGTTCTGGCACAGCAACGAATATAACATATGAGAATGTTGAGATGGAGGACGTGAGCAACCCAATAATAATTACTCAACGCTACTGTGGCTCAGGGGCTCCTGGTTCTTGCTCGGATCAGGTATATCGAAATGCTTACTTAAACTCAGATTTGGCTTTCAATATAACCGATATCTGAACCCAATTTCACGTCATGATATGATGCAGGGTTCTGCTGTGAAAATCAGTAATGTAACATACAAGAACATCACTGGCACATCAGCAACAAAAGACGGACTCACATTTTCATGCACCCAAAGCGGATCCTGCGTGGATATAACAACGGAAGATATAGAATTGAAAATGGCGGACTCAGGGGAGGAAGCCACGTGTGTTGCCCAACACGCACAGATTCAAAGCGTTGGAAGTGGGAAACATGTAACCTGTAAGGATAACGATAGGAAATGATAATTCTAGATCTGTGAAGCTGTCTATAGTACAGTAACTTCTTTCTTGAAGCCCTGAAAAATAATCTAGTGTATAACAGCTTCTAACAGTTGATCAGGATTGGTAGGATCGCTGCAACATTTCGGCCCTGATTTAGGGTTTGTGATTAGTTAAGGTTTGTCGTATCCTGATTTTTTGTGATGTTATTTGCGTGGTTTTTAACTTTCTTGGTGTATTGTTTAATCTTTTTCTTTGTACAAGGGTTTGGTTTCTTTTAAAACCTGTTTTTATCCTAATAAAAGAAGTTTGGAATTATACTCAATAAAATATGTACATGTCAAGATATAAACCATTCCTATTAATAAATTGTTAAACATTTCTCTTCCAAAAAAATAGGAATAAAGAGGCTTGCAAGTATTTTTATTTTGTCATTTCTCTTCTAAAGAAAATAGAAATAGAGAGGCTTCCAAATATTTTTATTAGATGGTGATTTTCACATATAGTTTTTTTTTTTTTTTTTTCAAAAAGGTGGGATTACCAAATTTTCACATATAGTTACTTTCATTATAAATTTTAATTTTAAAAAATAAATAAGTTTATTAGATGGTGATTTTCAAATATAGTTACTTTCATTATAAATTTTAATTTTAAAAAATAAATAAGTTTAAGCTGTATGTGGAAAAATATATTTATAACTTTTCAAATATCTAGGGGAGAGGATCAATTGCTTTACAAAGTCTTATTAGAAATTTTAAATGGCTATCAAATTTTAGTGATAGCTTATTTGGCAAGTTACTTGCTTATAACTAAAGTTTCAACTTCATATCATTTATTACAATGTGCTATTGGCATGCCTTTTATTGACATGCATAAAAAGATAAAAAATGGAGGCCAATAGTTGCCCAATAAGATGTTTCATTTGTGTGTTGACATGTCATCACATGTTTTGTTTCTTTTTAGATCTTAAAAAATACATTTCATTCAAATATGAGTGCTCATCATCAAGTAGGACCAAATTTAATTATGTTTTAAGAAGTGATACTATACATAGTAGTATGTCTTTTTTAGTTGGTGTGGGGCATGTTTGGCTCACTAGTACTTTTGATAGTTCATATGTTCTTCTAAAATTGGATTCAAGCACTTTATTTGCTTAATATATTAAAAAATTTAAAATCACAACAATTAATAAATATTGTTGAAAATATTAAATATTAAATTAAAAAATACTACAACAATTAATTATTCAAACATTCTCAACTACTAGATCATATCCTATATAAGAAGAGAAACTTAAGCCCTCCCAAAATGGTCCAATTTATTTGTATGCACACACAATACAATAGATTTTATAAATAAAAGACAATAGATTTCACATATAAAAAATCAAGGAGGTAAAAGTATGGTTGTGTTCCTAAATTGGCATGGTCATGGTAGAAAAGAAAAACAAGTTTCCCAAAAGAATGAAATTGCTCCTTTCTAAATACTACCTGCTAGAGAAATAATTGAACACACATCTACATGATCATCCATATTTAACATCCTTTAAATCCCAAAAAGATACCAGCTAGATAAAGGAAAACAAAAAAACAAAATCAACAAAAATAAGGGATAAGATCCCAAAGGTGTTACAATTTTTTAACTAAATTATCATTCTTTTGGATTAGATTGCCATTGTTTCTTTGAACCTTGTTGATGATACTATTAATAGGAATGATACTTTTCTCCTTATTATGAAGCCTAGTAGCCATACCAGAGAGAGCTTGTTGGCCAATGCAATCTTGATTAACAACATCTAATTCATCATTAGTATTTGAAAAATAAAAGTAAAATAAAAATATATATAAGAGAGCTTAAGAAATGAGATTAATTACTTTCATTTATTATCCCTCCTCCCACTTTCTTATAATTGAAAATAAGGAACATTATATCTCCTCTTAAATTTTCTCAGAAATCTACCTTAATAAAAACTTACTATTTTCTAATTATCAACTTTATAAACAAATTACATGTAACTTGAGAACATCTCATGAAAAATTGCTAAAATCTTAAACTGTCTAATTTACTTTGAGAATATCTAAAGAAACCACTAAATTTTCAAGAAATTCATAAAATCTTGAAATGCTACTAAAAGCTCCTACATCATTCTCCTCTAGTTGAAAAGAATGCAACTCCTGCAAGTTTCTTTCCTCAAACACATGCCACATGTCTATATCTAATCCTTTCCATTTTATTAAAGATATCTACTGTATTGGGTTTGTGAAGTGTAAACTATTTTCTTGTCCAAAATTTCTGCAATCATATCCTTTGATCTTCTTGAAATGTATTATTTCAAATCCATTTCTTCCTTACTCTTCAAATCTTTTACCACTAAATTTCATTCTACCTCTTCTCCTATTTGTACTTTGTCTTGAAAAAAATTAGAGAAAATAATCTTTACCTATTTTTCCTTGATTTAGATACAACATACTCATACTCATCCCCATTCTCAATTGCATTTTTATTTTCTAAAACTTTAACATCCTCCAAATGGTGTTCAACTACATTTTTTGGTACTTGTATTTCTCTACTTCCTTCTCTTTGCATCACGAGTACAAAATGAAAACTTATTGCTATCATACCTTTGATAGGTTCCCTTATAGAAAACATATTTTCATATTTTTATTTAGCCTTAAGAGGTTTAATAAAATTAATTTAGCACCATACTTCCTGAAGATGTACACATTCTTATTTCCATCATGCATTACCTTTTTGTCATATTGTCAAAGTCTTCCCCCAAAAAATGGCATGCATCTATTGGAATGACATTACACCATACTTCATCCTTATAATTATTTCATATAGAGAACTTGAATAAGCACCTCTTATCAATAGTGACTTCATTTCCCCTTTTAAACAATGCAATACAATAAGGGTGGGGATTTTTTTCACAAGACAATAACAATTTATCTACCATTTCTCTAGAAACCATATTTCCTTAACTACAACCATCGATAATAACTTGACATACCTTTCCTCTATAAGTGCATTTCAAAATATATTTGTTCAAATCCATGAGTTATCAAAAACTTTACTTTATGCTTTATCCTTCTTTGGGATTGCCATTATTCTTCTCATCATGAGGCTTTCTCCTACATATGTTGAAACCTGATATCCAATTCTTTCATCTACATTCTCAACTTGAGATAGGTTTAGCTTGGGTGATACTCCTTGAGTTCTTTCTTGCGTGTTATAATTTGAGAACTCAAATTGCCTATGGCCTTCTTCTTTATAATTAATGAAAACAAATAGCTTTTGTGGGATTTTTCATCATCTACTACCATTATAACCTTTTCCCTTTTGAAATAATCTTCCTTTTGTTGAGTTTACATGTCCTACTAGGTATCATCTAATATATCTGGTCCTTGAGATGATTCTACATGATTTTAATTTAAATTAGATTTCAACAAATATTCAAATACTCATTTTCTTTATTTGTTCTCATGAAAATATTTCTCATAGACATGAGTCTTGTGAATATATATTGAAATCGATAAATGTAGGTTCATCGCAACATAATAACATCTTGTTTTCTTAGATTAAATAATATTTAATATCACTAAATTATTATATGTAATTTTTTACAGATTAAATATAATAATAAATTCTATTTGCATTTACGTGGTATCAGAGCAAGGTTAGGAAGGTCCTAGCAGTAATGGGATTTGAGACATTCAAATTTAATCTAAAAGAAGATTACTTTTCCTTATGGCTACTGTAATTCGATTCGAAGACAGGCTAGAAGGAGGAAATAATTTTTCATCATGGAAATTTAGAATTATGATGATATTATAAGAAAACAAAGTTGAGTCATTTGTGAAAGAGAATAAACTAGAACTAGAGAATGACCCAGAGAAAATAGCATGGATTGAAGGAAATGAAAAAGCCATGAAAATCATAGTTGATGGAGTTAGAGATCATATCATACAAATGTTGACAAAATATGAAATTGCATATCATATGTTTAAAGCACTTGAAAGTACGTATAAAATAAATAACTCCAGCAGAACCTTGGTCCTTAAGAGAGAAATCAATCATAAGTATGAACAAAGGAGAATCTATCAATGCATATTTTATGAGGATATCAACTCTAAGTGATCAATTATCAACTCTTGGATATCAAATTGAAAGTAAGGAGCTAACACTTACCGCCCTAGATGGTGTACCAAATTCATGGGAAACTTTTGTTCAAGGCATTAGTGCAAGGTCTAAATTTCCAAAATTTGACCCAATTAAGATCAGAATGTCTTCAAGAAGAATTGAGACAAACAAATAAAGGATTCAATCAAAAGAACATAGATGCAGATTTTCATGTCTTGATTGCAAACTCCCACAAGAAAGGAAAGAAAAGGTTCTTTCAAAAGAGAAAAAGCCATCATGAGAAAGGCTCTTCTAAGAAAGATTTTTCTAGCATCCAATGTTTTAGATGCGACCAATATGGGCACTATGCAGTCAGATGCCCTGACAGAACAAAGCAGCAAGCATGATATGCCAAAGTAAGAAATTCCAAAGGGAAGCATGAACCTGAGAAATATGTACTCTACTTTGCACTTTCAAATCAAGTATCAACTAAATCCAACTCCTAGGTCATATATTGTGGTTCATCAAGGCACATCATAGGATTTAAAGAACTCCTAGACTCCATGGTAGAAGAAAATGATGAAGATGTAACAATTAGAGATGATTCTACACATCCAGTCAAAGGTGTTGGGACCCTACACTATCAAATTAAAATCTGGTACCCTCAATTCAACTCAATGAAATACTATTTTTCCTTGGCATAAAAAGAAACTTGGTCTCCATATCCGCACTTGAAGATAATGGATATAGAATAACCTTCATGGATAGTAAAGTGTTGGCATGGCCAAAGAATTCTACCATCAAGAAAGCTAAAACTATAGGACATAGACAAGGTTATTTGTACGAGTTATGTACTGAACCAAATCTAGCTCTAATCCATGAAGTTGCAAAATCTAATGAAATATGGTATAGAAGATTAGGACATCTCAATTTATGTGCCCTATCTTCTATGGAAAAGTTAGTCACAGGTGTACCTAAACTTAAATAATATAATTCAGGGGTATGCAAGGGGTGTGCCTTACGTAAAAATACTAAGGGGTCTTTTCAAAATAGTACTAGCAAAACAAACAATGTCTTAGAGTTAGTCCACTTAGACTTGTGTGGACCCATGTCTGTACCCTCATTAGGAGGGGTTTCTATACTATATAATCTTTATTGATGACTTCTCCAAGAAAACATGGATCTACTTTCTTAAATTTAAAGAATCACAGGAGATTCTTAAAAGATTCAAAGAATTCAAATCCCTTGCAGAAAATTCTTCTGGGAGAAAAATAAAAACCCTAAGGACAGATAATGGAAAAGAAAACACATCAGACATTTTAAAAGAATTTTGTATAAGTTCTAGGATCAAGAGGGAGTTCAGTGTTCCTTACAATGGGCTCAAGAAAATGGGCTTTGCTGAAAGGAAAAATAGAACAATTGTAGAAGCTTGCCAGGGCCATGCTACTTGATCAAAATATAGAAACTTCACTTTGGGCTAAAGCCTCTAGTACTACAGTCTACATTTAGAATAGATGTCCTCACTCCCATATTCATGACAAAACTCCCGAAGAAGCCTTCACAGTTATAAAATTTGACATTAGTCACTTAAGAATATTTGGGTGTCCTATCTACATTCATGTACCAAAGAGAAAAGGACTAAATTAGAACCTTATGGGAGAAAAGGTATTTTCATAGGCTACAATGAAACTTCAAAAGCATATAGAATATACGTGCTTGGTCAGAGATAGATTGAACTAAGCAGAGATGTGATTTTTGAGGAAGATATAGCTTTTTTAAAGGGCTAGAAATTCCATTGAGTCTGAAATTCAAACTTCCCACATGGATCTAGAAGAGGATCCCAACCCTGAGATTCAGAGGGAGTGTCATGTGGAAGATAGAAATGAAGAACAAATCACATCTTTGGAGAAACCTAAAAGAAGGACAACTTTGGGCTACCAAAACAATGGAAGAAGAAAAGACTTATGAAACTCCTTCAGGGACTTTTAGAGAAAGTAAAAGACCTGAGAGTTTCTCTAGTTATGTGGCCTTAATGAGTGAACTCATAAAATATAAACCTACCAATGTTACTCAAGCTCTTCAGCACCAAGTATGGAAGGATGCCATGAGAGAGGAATATCAATCCATTCTGAAGAATGATGTATGAAAGATAGTGCCTAGACCAAAAGAGAAGTTTGTTATTTCTTCTAAATGGCTCTTCAAAATCAAGCATACTACAGATGGAAGTATAGAGACACATAAAGAAAGATTTGCTGCCAGAGGTTTTTCATAGAAAGATGTAATCAACTATGAGGAAAAAATTGCACTTAAGGAGGACAAATATATCACTGATGAGGCTATCTCTTACTTTTCTCAGCTCCTTTCTAAAGATCAGGGCTTATCTGATCAAGACCAGACCTCTCTCCTGGATAACATACCAAGAATCATTACTGATCTTCAAAAAAAAACTTATGTTCTATCCCAGATATGACTGAAGCCAAGAAAGCTCTGGATTCTCTCCCAGGGACAAAGCCCCAGGCTCGGATGGCTTCTCGATGTTCTTCTTTCACCTTTATTGGGATGTTGTGAAAGACGATGTGGCTCAAGCTGTGCAAGAATTTTTTGGTTCGAAGAATCTCCTCAAAGAACTCAATGCCACCTTCTGGTGCTAATTCCCAAGACATCAGGAGTGGACTCGTTTGAGCAATTCAGACCCATAAGCCTGTGCATTCTTTCCTTAAGATCATCTCCAAGGTTATCACCACCAGGATTCTCAGTATCCTCCCTTTCCCTGATTCTCATAGTAGCAATCTGGCTTTGTGCTTGGCAGATAGATTTTGGACTCCATTATGATGGTGCATGAAGTCATTCATTCATTAGAAGAAGGAAAAAGGGAAGGCTTTCTTCTCAAACTTGACCTCTCCAAGGCCTATGACTGGGTGGACTGACAATTTCTTCTTAAAGTTCTAGGAGCTTTTGGTTTCAACTCCAATTACTGTAAACTCCTCTTTCAAATCATCTCGACCCCTTCCTTGGCGGTCATGATTAATGGATCCCCGTCTGCTTTCTTCAAACCCACAAGAGGTCTAAGACAAGGGGACCCTCTCTCTCCCATCCTTTTCATTATTCTTGGTGAATGCCTTGGGAGATTTATTTTGGCTTCCAAATTGAATGGGAATCTGAAAGGCATTAAACCCTCATCTGGTGACATTGTTTTTACACACCAGCAATTCATGGATGATACCATTCTTGGGGGTGAGGCTTTTGTGGGTGAGGCTAGAGTGGTGAAGGATATTCTCAAGAACTACACTAGGGCTATAGGTCAATTTATCAACTGGAACAAAAGTGCCCTCTTCTTTATTAACACTCCTGAAGAAAGAAAGAGGAAAATTGCTCAAATTTTGGGGTGTGGCATAGATACCTTACCTTCAACCTACTTGGGGCTGCCCTTAGGTGTCAAGCCTTCGGAAGCCTTCTGGAACAAATTGATTGACAAATTTAATAGGAAGCTAGCTGGGTGGAAAGGGGTCATCCTCAGCCAGGCTGGTAAGATCCAACTGGTAAAGTCTACTTTACAGAATCTCCCCACCTATGCCCTTAACCTTTTCCCCATCCTGGACAAAGTTGTGGAAGCCATGGAAAGAATCTAGAGAAGATTCCTCTAGTTAGGAGCTGAGGACCACAAGTGCATTCCCCTAATGCTTGGGAAAAAGTGTGCCGACCTAAAATTGTTGGTGGCCTTGGCTTAAGGAAGTTGAGACCTTTCAACAAAACCCTCCAAGCCAAACAAATTTGGAGAATTTTTAATAGCATTGGTGAGTGGAGGGACACCTTTGAAGAGAAATACCTCTTGCATAACTCTATCCATAGATTTTTTGAAGAGACAGAGTCCCCTAAAGGTTTTGTTATTTGGAATGGTCTCCTCGATGCCAAGGAGTTGGCTAAATCTAGAGCCAAGTGGAAAATTGGAAATGGCCATTCTATCAATTTCTGGAAGGACAACTAGCTTCAAATGGGCAGCTTGAGAAATATTGATACTTTTTACACTTGGAGACATGCCTTCTCTCAAACCTTCAGAACTCAGGTCTGTAATTATAAAAGGGATGATAAATGGGTGGATCTTACTCAGATCTCTCAGGACCTGGCTTCTTTGATGACTGCTCTAAATGCAGTTACCCTATCTCCCAAGTAAGACAAGATCATCTGGGAGGACTCTTCAGACAAGAATTACATAGTGGCTTCAGCCTATTCCTCGTTGACTTCCCAAATCAATGACTTAAATCCGCTGTGGGCCAAAGCTTGGATCCCTAGTCTCATGCCCAAAATCAATGTCTTCTTTTGGCTTCTACTACAGAATTGTATCCTTACTGTGGACAATCTCATCAAGCACAGATTCCAGTTCACCAACAGATGTGTTCTATGTAAATGTCAAGAGGAGACTGTGGATCACCTGCTCATCCATATCTCCTTTTCTAGTCATATTTTGCATCTCCTCTTTACGATCTTGAGTCTCTCATGGTGCTTTCCCTTGTCTTTCATCGATCTCTTCTCCCAATGGGCTTTCAAAAGGTTTGATAAATAGTTCAGGTCAATCTGTACTTGGATTCTCCCTCATTTTTATTAGGGGATCTAGAAGGAGCACAGCAACTACATCTTTCATGACTGTTCTACTCCTAAAATTATCTTTGAAAAAATCACTCATGTAGTTAAGGAAAAATTCTTCTACTATGGTAAACCTAACCCTTTTGTAGGAATTGCCCGAGCTACTACATAGGGTAAGAGATGGAACTGTGTGTGGACTAGTCCTCCAATTGGTTGGACCAAAGCCAACTTTGACAGTGCAGAAAAAGGGAACCTTGGTCAAGCTGGCAGCGGAGGAATTATCAAGAACAACTTTGGAATTAGCACGATGGCTATTAGCTTCCCCTTGGGAGCCTAGATGAATCACTATGCTAAAGCCAGTGTGGCCCTTCAAATCACCAAACTTGCAAAAGATCAAGGAGTTAAATGGATCTAGCTGGAAGGTGATTCAATGAACATCATCAATTGCCTCAACCTCACTCACCCTCCCTCTTGGTCCATAGCCAACATTATAGCTGAAACCTGGGCCATTCTCATCAGCTTTGACAAGGTGTTCATTTCCCATGCATACAGGGAAGCCAATGGTGTGGCTAACTGGTTTGCCAACTTGGCAGTCACTAAGGATGATAAGCAGATATGGAATAATGGAGATGACTTTCCCACAGACATGAAGAACATCCTAGATAAGGATAGACTCCAGTGCATTGAAGGAGCAATCTTACAACCTTAGCCCCTCACTCGGTGGTCAGGGGTGGCTACTTCTCTCCCATCTCTCTTTGTTTGGTCCTTCCTTCTATTTGATTTCTGGGTGGTGTCCTAGCTATCTCTAGCCTTGCTTGTCCTGCTTTGCTGTGGTTTGCCAGCCTTGGCCTTTTTGTGGCCTACCTCTTGTTTGTTCTATTTGGTTTTCTTTCTTTTGCTCTAGACTTGTGGATTTCAAGCACCCTGTAAAACCTATTTTCTTAGTAAAAAACATTTGCACCAGTTGCATGATACACCTTACTGAGAGTAGTCCTTGCCATTGCAACAACCAAAGGATGGAAAGTTCATCAGATGGATGTAAAAACTACCTTCTTAAATGGAACCATTGAAGAAGAATTTTACTTAGAACAACCTGAAGGATTTGAAATTCACAATGCAAAAACATGTTTGTAAATTAAAGAAAGTTCTATATGGACTTAAATAGGCTCCCAGGGCTTGGTATGAAAGGATTGAAAAATACCTAATGGGATTAGGTTTCTCTAAAAATGATGTAGATCCAAATCTCTACTTCAAACAAAGCAAAGGTGATATATTAATATTAATATTATATGTTGATGATCTATTGATTATAGGAGAAGATCACCTTATTGAACAATGTAAGAAAGATCTAGCCTCAGAATTTGAGATGAAAGACCTAGGTCTCCTTCACTATTTCCTTGGACTTGAAGTTTGGCAAAAATCAGATAGTATTGTCCTAAATCAAGGAAAGTACACTATTGATATATTAAAGAGATTTGGTATGATGAACTGCAGACCTATATCAACTTCCATGGAAACAAACCTTCATAAACTAAAGGAAGCAGCAATAGATTCTCCATTAGCAGATCCCTCTCTGTACAGACAGATAGTTGGATCCTTGATGTATGCGGTTAATACCAGACCTGACATCTACTATGCTGTAAATGCCTTGAGTCAATTTATGTGTGATCCCAAGGAGATACATCTTGTGGCTATGAAGCATATATCGAGATATCTTCAAGGTACTATCAATTATGGTTTAAAGTATGAGAAGGTTGACTTAGATCTTCATGGATTCATAGATTCAGATTGGCCTAGAAGTGTAACTGATTGGAAGAGCACCTCCGGATGTTGTTTCAGCTTAGGATTAGCTATGATATCATGGATTGGCAGAAAACAGTCCTCAGTAGCTCAGAGTTCTATAGAAGTTGAATATATTGCAGCATCCATGGCTGCTAGAGAAGCAATTTGGCTCAAGAAACTACTTGTGGGATTATTCAGTAAACCTCTAAATCCAAATATCATCCACTATGACAATCATTTAGTTGTATCAAGTTGTCAGTGAATCTTGTATTTCATGATAGATCTAAGCATATTGAAACTCCTTTTCACTATATGAGAGATATGGTGGAAAGGAACGCAATCCAGTTGGAGTATATCAGTACAGGAGATCAAATAGAAGACATCCTCACCAAACCCCTTCCCAAAGTGAAAGTTGATCACTTCAAAAAGAAGCTTGGTATGATTGAAATGTAAATTTTTTATTTGTACTAATATATATTAAAGATGTTTAATGGGTAAACTTCTTTTGGCATATGTGTGACTATGACTTTATGGGCCTACCATTCCTGTGTATGTTTCTAAAAGGTGACGATCTTTTAGATAACTAACACTTGTATTTGACATTGTAAGGTGACAATCTTATAATATTCAGTAGACTGATATCAGCAGTTATGGTAGACATTATGTAATGTAATGTCAGTGCACATACCATAACTAGGATATATAAGGAGAATGTAATGTTCTCGAGCATAGTATATCCTTTAGTATCACGAGATAGGTGATGCTATTCATCATGAGACATGTGAGAATTCATATCATGAGGTATGTGATATGTAATACTATTTATCATGAGATATGTGATAATTCATATCACGAGGTATGTGATATGTAATACTTTTTATCACGAGATATGTGATAATTCTTATCATGAGATATGTGATAATTCATAACTCGGGGTATGTGATATGTAATGCTATTCACCACAAGATATGAGATATTTCATATGAGATACATTGCATCATGAGACATAGGATACTACACATCACTTGATGATTAATATGAGAATAATTATTTCACAATTTGAGTGACTTATTATATGACTGATATTATTTTGATATGTCTATCCTCCCGAGCTAAGAGGGAGTGTTAATTATAGTAGCTTTGATCAGATAGAAGATTAATATAACCTAGATAATAATAATAATAATATCAATATAT